>OX380349.1:4555228-5155228 GCA_947425015.1 Pterostichus niger | reverse complement strand
ATTTATTTGTTTATTTATGCTGCTCTGTACAACATAAAATTTACCCAAATTACAGTATAGAAAAAGGGGAGAGAGCAGATTCAATAATGACATATGTTCAACCACAGGCCGTTACTCATTTACTGTTTGAATTAAGTAAGTAAGTAAGTAAGTATTATAGGAGACTTCTTGTTCTTCATCATCATTCTCAATATAGTTTGAGACACGTTGAAGTAAAGATGTTGAGAAAAAAGAACTGCAATGTTTGTGATTCTACGGTAAGTCTTTTATATATCATTAGTAAGTCATATGTGGTATGTATAAGTATTTGTCATCCTCAAAAATCAATGCTATGAAACTGTTCTAAGCTTAAAATAATACATGTTGGTATAAAGTATGGGGTACATTCAATCACCTCACTCGGGGCACTTTCAACCGCTGGTTCAATCAGCTTCATACCTTGGCCAGAAATTTAAAGTTAAATTTATTGAACTTCATTTTATTTTTCAGTTTGTAAGAAAATATAAAAATAAAACTAACAGAGCGATTATACATATAGATGAAAGTATTATTAAATATGTTAATGTGGTTTGTAGATTGTTGGAATCAAACTCAGGTTTTCAAATCCACAGACCGACTCGATACCACTCAGCCAGCTACCCTATCATACGTTATCTAAGTATGTATTTAAGTGCAACATTAATTGATATTCTGAGCACTCGTTTAAAGTTGTGGTTAATTAGTTTAGACTCTGCTGTATATTTGACAACGTAGCGTTAACTGTCAATTCAGAGAAATAATTCCGCTATATTGTCTATTTATTTAAAAATTTTGTAGTGTTTTATACGTCAAAAAAAGTTAATATTATTGAAGTATAGATGTCAACGTTTAATGTATAGTTCGCATTTGAATAAATATACAATGTCTTGGTTTGTTTTTAGGGTCCCTGGCTCGATCAGCGATGCTATTAAACAGCCATTTTACGAACTATATAAAACATAATTAATCACCTTAAATATTGTTATTACCAATCTAAGGGCAGGTTGTTTACCTCATTTGGATTGTGTAGCAGATCTTGGAGCGTGCCGACAAGACACGAGAACGTGGGCCTGCTAGACGGCCGCTCACACCAGCACTCGCGCATCACTTGGTAGCTACACACATAAACACCGCTCATACAATGTCACACACACTATGTACTCAGATCTTACATTTCCCTTGTGGAGTACTCGGGCCGCTCCAAGCGGTAGCCACTCTCCAGCTTCCGGTAGAAGCGGAAGTCCGCCTCCAGCTCGGCGTACGGGGTCCGCGCTAGACTGAAGAGCTCCCACAGCACTACGCCGAATGCCCACACGTCGGACTGCGTGGAGAACGTCTTGTCTCGGATGGATTCGATCGCCATCCACTTGACCGGCAGCGGGCACTGTTGGAACACATACAATACTTGCAGCTGCACACAAATAACACTATACAACTGTTGCTCACTTGAGATGTCTTCTTGTAATAACCACTAGAGCTTAAAGTCTTCGACAGCCCGAAGTCACTAATCTTCACCACGTAATTCTCGTCCAGCAGAACATTTCTCACCGCTAGGTCTCCGTGCAGTATCTGTTTGGAGGCGAGGAACTCCATGCCTCGTGCCACTTGCAGCGCCCAGCGCAGCAGCTGCAGCGTGCTAACGCCGCCCGAGCCACGACTAGCCGCGTCTAATGCACCCACACACAACTCTTACACATGATGAACATTTAATATTTAAACTTAAACAGATCGATTCCGAAAAGAATTTTTTTAGCCAATCTTCAATTTTGGCTAAACTAACCTTACTCAAATCCGACATTGAAAAGTTTTCCTAAATCACATTTTAAAAAGTTAACTGTAACAGAATTATATTTAGGTTCATTGAAATTATTTAGAGAATATGGTTTAACATAATTGGTCTTAATCAAAATTTAAGATTAACTAAAACTTTTTAAAATATCGGGCTGTATATGAATACCTTGTAGGGAATCGTTGTCATCATCGGGGAAACAAATGAGTTCCGTATCTGGATCTATTAAATTGACGAAATTACAACGGTTTGCCCTGAGATAGTTGCTTAGGCTGCCATGTTCACAATATTCAATTACAACAAGCAGATTTCCTGAAAAAGTTATTGTGAAATTTGAAATATTTATATGAAATTGAATTTTTGTTTACCTTCCGCAATTTTGTCTGTACACGCACCCAACAGATTGATCAAGTTGACGTGCTTCTCAAGATGACTCATTATTTTGAGTTCACATATTAAAGAATTTAATTCAATGACGTTACAGTTCCGGTGAAGCATCTTGACGGCAACAGTTTTTTCTGATTCTCCGTCAAAAAAATTTGTAACTGTTGCTTCGACCACAAGTCCAAAATAACCTGAGCCCAAATTACATCCTGCAAATAAATTAGTTTTCGTTGTTTCTTATAAATTAATATATCGGGTGTCTACTTTTTTTTGTTATATAGGAAATTCAATGGTAAAATTTTCATTACGCCATAAATTTTTCCTATTAATTTTAGAGCAAAAGTTTAAATACAAAAGTTGTTCAGAATTAAAAACTGAGTCCAACGAGCCCTTATATAATGATATACGACGATCTTGTCACGAGATTTCCATCTTTAAGCTGTTTACAGAGTGCCATGAAAAGTAAAACAAATAATAGTATCGTTTAGTATTCTTTGAGTTTGACAGTTTGAGTTCTTTTAATTGTTACTTTGGTTTCATTAAGGTTAAAATAATGGAAAGATTTACTACAAATGAAATTCTTTCCATTATTTTAATCTTAATGAAACCAAAGTAACAATTAAAAGAACACACAAACTGTCAAACACAAAGAATACTAAACAATATTATTATTTGTTTTATTTTTCATGGCACTCTGTAAATAGCTTAAAGATGGAAATTTTAATTTACCTGTATCTCGTGACAAGATCGTCGTATATCAATAAATAAGGGCTCGTTGGTTTTTAATTCTGAACAACTTTTGTTTTTAAACTTTTGCTCTAAAATTAATAGGGAAAACTTTATGGCATAATGAAAATTTTATTATTTAATTTCCTATACATAAAAAAAAATAGACACCCGGTATAATTGCTTACCTAGTGCAATTAAATGTCTTGGAATTTCCCATTTTGTATCATATGACAGCAGCGCTTGCTCGGATATGTTTAAATATGGATTTACACGTTGTAATTCTCCAGCTTTAAACTTAATGATACCAGCTTCATTTAACACTTTTCGCAATTTCTGTAGAATAAATATACATTCAGGTAAGTATTACTAATTACAAATTAATTTGAAAACTGTACCTTGTATTTATTTGTCCTTCTCGCTAGTAAAACTGGTGCGACAATAATCAGAATAATCAAAAATAAAACTATTCCATAATAGGGAATGAATGAAACTGAAAATAAACATGCAAATCCTTGATTTTAGATAACTGATAGCATAAACCGAATTATTAAATATTTTAAAAGTAGTTTCGGTACTCCCAAGGTAAGGGCAATGCATGCCTGCTAACATTTGCACGCTTAGTTCGCGGGATATAAATAATATTTTGAAAACGAATGTATTCTGATGATAAAACAAAAAGTAAGATATAGTTTGGTCATACATTAAATTAAATTTACTATAAGTACTACAAATATTTTGATTGCGCGCGAGTTTACACAATACCTGTCTGCAAACGCAGGTTCACGGCGCAAGATTCTCGTCCAAATAGATTTTCTGCTATGCAAGTGTAGAGTCCAGCGTCAGACCGGTGTACATAGTAAATAGTGAGTTCTGAATTGTCAGCAGCGAAGTCAATGTGCTGACCAAGTCTTTGTACTTCAGTGGTATCCTGTAAAGGTAATTATTTCTGTTAGAGATTGAATGTATCGGGACTGGTTGGTGTACCTTCATCCAGGTGATCACGGGTTTCGGATCACCGGCAGCAGAACATGTCAGGTTCACGGTGTCCTGGGGTACCACGGTGATTTCTTCCTGATCTTTGAAGCTACTCGTTACAATTCTGGGCTTTTCTCCTTCTAAAATTACCACAATTATTTATTATTAATGTTAGTTAGTATTTCATGAAGATAAAATATTAACTTACTTTTAACCAAAATATGTTTCGTTGTATAATTTCCTCTATTTGTAGAATAAAATACATTACATGAGTAATTTCCTTGATTTTCCTCCGTTATGTTGTCAAATTTTAAAATGATTTCACCAGTTGTATTCCTGATGTCTCGGATATATTCTATCTTCAAGTTCTGTGCGATATAAAATACATTAGAGGAGTCATAAAATGATTATTATAAACAGAACCATTACTTGTATATCTGTATGGTTTGGTGTTATCCAGGACATTCGGAAGCCAATATTGTGGTTAACAGCCACTTTACATCGTAGAACTAATGGTTGTCCAATGTATGCGTAGTCGTATGTCAAATTCTGTATGACTGGTCTTCTTACACCAAATTGATCTACAAATATGAATGTTTCTACTGAGTGTTTGGCGACTCCTCCATGGATTTATACTCGGCAGACTGGTATAGGCTTGATTAGTCAGGCGCACAAATTCCATTTGTTTGTAATGTATGTAGGTTGAAAGTGTATGCTCACAAATATTCAGTTTAGTGTATTATTAAATATGCATACCTACTTCTTTCATAAGGTAACAGTTAGAAGCCAAGTTACATTGTATTTTGCAACACATTTCTTTTTAAGACAAGTTTCATGTTAAATGTAAATATACAAGAATACTCGAAGTTTTATTTTTTCTTTATTTTGTGGAGGTAAATATGTATATTATTTGTCCAAAATAAATAGAAACATGGACATTTAACATGGAATAATATATTGTAATATTTGTAAGGAAAGAGTTTTGCCTACGTGTGTTACATACATTTTTTTTCAACATTAAACGTGAAATTATTATATGTGTATTAAGAGCGTAAAGTGTTTCTTTGTTATTCGAACACAGTAATTGCAGGGTGAGCTGAAGGGCGAGTGAGGGAAATGACATTTTCACAAGTAATATTGACAAAAATAGATTTTTGTCAAATAAAAGATATCCGGCAAACATTTATGCTACCTAATTGCACATGATAATAGTAAATCTCACCGACACACGTTACTCACTACAGATTACCTAATTTTATGTTCACAAATGAAAGCAAATCGACTGTGGCAATAAATGAGGTAGGTAATGTCAAGTGTGTAGATAATGCTAATGATAATTTAAAATATTGTGATAAAAATGCTCTAATTTTTTATATTTACAATAAATCCAGAGGTGCTAGCCGAAACCAGAATCCAAACCGTTAACCGAAAAAAAAGAACTGAAACTAAAACGCGCCAAAATTTTAAACCAATACGAACCCGCAATCGAAAGCAAAACCGTTTTTATTTATCGGTTAAACCGCATTATACTAAGCGTATTTTTCTTTGTAATTGAAGGTAAAGTGTAAATTTGAATGTTTAAAATAATTTACAAGTATTAACTTTATTGCATATTGATTGAATTCATCCCGCGACCTTGTCATGTTGTATATTTTTGTTTGTTGCTGTACCTGGGAAAGAATAAAACGCTGATTAGTGCTGATTGCTGATCGACGTTAAAGAACGCTGAAACCCGCTGACCCATAGTTGATATCCTCTGATATATAGTAAATAATATCAAATTAAGCCAAACAAGTAATATTTAGAATATTTTATCCCTCCATCGTGACCCGCCGACACATGGTTGTTACCCACTGATTTGAGATGATGCTAATTACAGTAATGTAAATGGTGACATCCGCCTCATAAACTGTATGTACGTGTTCTGTATTTTTAAATGTAAAATGGACTTGCGCAAAACTTTCCTAATTAGTTTAGACTCAAAATACCTCAAATCAATGTTGTAGAGATTAAATAAGTTAGCATCAGATTTGATTTTAACATTTCATAAATGAAGAAATACGGGTTTAAAGTTTATTGAAAATACGGGTGGGTCTACACCAGATCGACATTGACATGATAAACATCCGTTGCTCATCGGCCTAGTTTTATTTACACCATTTTGAATTAGTAAGAGAAAAAAAATATTTTACCTAATCCCGTTATGAAAAATCCTGTTTTACATAAATTTTTGACGTTATGATAATTTTTCTGGTATTAAACAGTTCACGGCCAAATTAGCAGATTCTTCGATATCAGAAGGAAGGTCTGTTTCAGATTCAGAACTCATTTTCAATGATAACATAAGCTTTAAATTTAAAAATATTATTCATTTATTTTCACGTTAACGCTTTGGTAAATTGATTTTGAAATATACTGAGCTGTCATAGATATAGAATATTATGTATTTTAAACATTATTCTAGCGGAATTTGCAAAACTCGCTTCGCTCTTCTCATAACGTTTTCATATCTTGTTACGTAAATAACTATTGTTTGAAGTTTGACAGATAAAATAAAAATAAATATATCATCACGCCTTTTACCCATTACTAAGTGTGGACTCTGAGATCTCTGTAAGTGATATATTTATATACGTGAAATGCGGGTACCAGCCGTCAAACCATGTCTATCAAAGGTGTTAGTGGAGGAAAAGCCATAGTAGTAATTTTAATGAGCTGAAATAGCCAAATAGCAGAACCATGCTCGGATCAAGATAGGGTCAAAATTTGAATTCGGATAATCGATTCACGAATCCTGTTACGTTGTAGAAAGAAGTAAGAACTGAAAACGAGTGTTGTATATTTGCATTTGTATCTTCTTTGGAATATAATACACGCACTCTATTTCTTACAGAGTTGTATTTTATTGTTCGTGCTAGGAAATAGCCAAGTAGTGTTCGGTTATCATTTCCCGACGCTGAACCCACTAACTATAAACTACCTGAAGTTAATAGTTTTATTAACAAAAACAAATAAATTAAACTAGAACTTATATTATTGTGTAAAGTTTGAAACATTAATATAAAAAACACTAAAATAATTAAATAATTAAAAGTTTAGTTTGAGAAAATAATGATTAATAAACAGATAGAATAGGATAGGCAAGGAAAATTTTAAATAGTTTATTAGTATAAACGAAAAATTATAAAAAGTTACAAATGTACAGGCGTCAAAAATGTAGCTAAGACATGTGTTAAATCCTCGAATTAAGCAGATTTCTCTTTCTTAGCGGGTGGTGAAACGATACATGAATGCTGGCTACTAATATATAACAGCGCCAAATATGTAACATTGAAAGAAATTAGTGAATCGACCCTGTAGCTTATACTTTTTAACACGTTGACTGCCAACTACGAGATAACTCGTAGATTACGTTCTTTGCTAGGACGCCGACTACGAGTTATCTCGTACTGTGTTTACTTACCATTTTCGCGCAGCTACGATTAAACTCGTAACATATCAGTGCTAATATGGATAGATGGCTTCTGGGAAGAGAACAAAAAATCAATGCTGGCTACATGAACAGAAATTTTATTAATAAATAAACAGAAAATATAATTATAAATTTTTTTTTTTCAAATAAATTTTCTATGCTTTTTGATGATTACTATGTAATATAATTAGAGTTTTTAATAATATAAAATGATTAAATGAAATTGGCTTTTAGACCGGAATTCTGAAAATTGCCGTGGCAGTCAACGTGTTAACCTGTACTTTTATCTGTACGTTTATGCCGTTGTATTACTCTTGAGATGTAACAGATATTTATTTACTATTGAACACATGGCCTGCTATTGCAGAGCAGCTATTAAATATTCTAAAATTACAACATATTTTTCATGAAAATTATTTAAGTTTGGGTTTCTAATCAAAATATGAATTTATATTTAAGCATAATATTTACATAAAATACATATTTCATAAATTTAACCGTAAAAGAGAGCTAACAGATCAGAAATCTGATTGTTAACTCTGCAATATTTATTATAAAGAACCTTTCTCTGAAATAATTTGGGACATTTTACGCAAGGAATACTGAACACTTGTGGCCAGAGTATTTCATTTCATAAAACATATATTTGAACTATGAATGATATAAATATCAAATGGCCAGCGGGTTTTATTGTTCTTTAACGTCGATCAGCGTTTCAGTGGTCAGCGGTACCTAATCAGCGTTTTATTCTTACCCGGCCCGTCTAATATAAATGTCGTTCAGAAAATTGCTTGTATAATGTACCAGGTGTCCCAAAAAGTGGCTCACTCTAAAAACTTATTTTGAAAGCAATTACATTCAATATACGTTTATCCTAGATTTAGAAACTACATCAAATAGTGCTTCAAACTACATAAAAAGTAAAAATATTTTATTTCCGGTATAATTGGAAATGAACCATATTTTCATATGGAACACCCAGTATCTTTTTCAATATGTGCTACATGACATTCTGAATTCAACTATGTATTATTAAGAGTATTTTTCATTATAAATCAGTGCAAAAGAAACAAACGAAATTCACTTGACTCTTTAGGCAAACATCTAAATTAAAAAAAATACATTTTCAAAATGTCTGCCATTTTCATGAATACAAAGATTAACTTTTTTTTGTTCCTCGCATTACATTCTGTATATTTACGGTGTAATGCTACGAATGGCTTGATTTACTCTGTTCATTAAATTTTCAATTGTTTTTGGGTGTTTTTTTTTTACATAATGATTATTTAAAATAATTAGCAACAAGTCCTACATTATGCGGCGATGTACCATCTTGTATATAGTTTTATTTTAAACATTTAAACGAAGTGATTCTAAAAATGTGTCTACTTTGTTTTCCAAAAATTGCAAATAACGTTCACTCGTTAGTATTCCATCAAATAATATTTATCCAGTTATTTTGGTTCCTAGGTTATCCAGCCAACAATGAAATAAATTTTTATCTTTAATATATCCTTGCAGAAATATGTTTTTATTCTAAATTGTCCAAATTAGTTCTATTGAACATAACGTTATTTGTAAATATTGTTTCGTCACGAAATAATATGTTAAAATTATAATTTCTTTATATTGTTGAATGAGCCAATTACAATAATCCAATCTTCTTCCTGAATCCACATCAAAATTTATATTTTTTCAAAATTCGCCACACAGACTGCCTTACTATTTCTGTTTCTCTACAAATATGTCGTGTCGATTGGATTGGGTTTAGAATAAAATGTGCCAAAACATCAATTACTACACCTTCACTAATAATTACATATCGTTGATTTTTTCATTCCAATCTAAATTTGTTTTTCAATTTTTTAAATACTGTCTAGTTGGATGCCTTCGATTAGGAAATCACTGCATTTTTTTGCATTTACCATAAATTAATAAAATTAAAACCTGTTAGTTTCTTGTGAAATTATATATCAATCATGTTTATTCAAAGAATCTTGAGATAAAAATTATGATGAAATAAATAGCCTAATTCATTTAGTTTATGCTGATATTTATAATAAAAATGCAATTTATTTATATGACTGATATTTATTCATTTTCTAAATATCATAAATAATACTAAATCAAATATGAATTTTACAAAAGCTTTAGAAATAAAAATAAGCATAAAAACTAGTTTAGTTGCTATCCGGGTAGTCAGTACCGCAACAACTTGAAACTAATCATTTTATAAAATTCTCTATATGTATATTTGTATTAATAACAAAAGATGTATCAAGAATTTAACATTCTGGAGCATTCAATTATAAATATATAACAAGTTTAGCCGATCCATGTTTCTGTAATAATGTTCAAATCATATAAACGTTAGACAACTACTATACTATACTTATAAATATTTTGCAGACTTTCGCAATCAAACAAACCCGATTTTATTCTTAATCTATATTTCCGACCTATCAAAAATTATAAATTCAAGTGTAAGTTTCTTCGCTGACGATACCAAACTTTATAATAATCCACTAACAAACAAGGACACCATTACTAACGATTTAATCAACATTTATAACTGGACAGTAAAATGGAAACTAACCCTTAACGAACATAAGTGTACAGTCTTACATATTGGTAAAAATAATCCTCTCTACAAATATAAACTAGGAAATTCTGACCTTATTGCCGTGACACAACAAACAGATCTCGGTATTACAATTACACGTGAATTAAAACACAAACATCACCAGAGTGATACTAGCAACCACTTTTGACATGTAGTACATTGTGAATAAACTACGTGTAACCATGGTCAACTAGATACTAGATGTTTCCTACATTATTTATTATAAAGATCATCTTAAATAAATTGAATATTGTCTTACGGTCATTTATTCCATTATATTACCTGGTTTGAAATAATAGCATATTTATTTATTGGATATTATGAAAGATTATTTTAATTGTAATAATTACGCGCCAATTATAAATCTGCAAATAAAATTGGTTGTGTCGGATATAAAACTTCGTTTCAACCCCTAACACTATTTTTACATATAAATAGACTACACCCCTAAATATATTTTAAAACTAGTCCGATATCAAGCAACACTGAAAGAAGGTGGTAATTATTTTTGTTATTAATTATATTTTAATTTCATACATTTTTTCAAATAAAAATTTGTTTCAAACCCAAATATTTTAATGTCTCAATTAGTTGTATATGTAAATAGACCACATCCCTATACATATTGCAAAACTAGTCCGGTGTAAAGCAGCCCCGGAGCAAGGTGGTAATTAATTATATTTAAATATATTTGCTTTGAAGCCGGAGACTCATGGCACTTCGGCACAACACATTTATGAACCATGATAATTCCTAAAACCCTACACTTCAATTGTCACTTGTTACAGAACAAACAAGCGAACATGTAAACTAGGCACCACGCATTACCAAATTTTCTATATATTTGGTAAAAATGTATATATTTCAGAAAACTTTATATATTTAATGCAATTCTATATTTTATGCAGAACATTGTATTTTGTCGCAAACGGCGCCTCATAGGGTTCAATGTTTAAAATAAAATTAGGTTCTGGTTAAGTTCGGATTTAGAAAAAAAATTATATATCATCAGAAATTCTTACATGAAAAGTGAAATACTTATTAACTGTGGAAGTACACTACAGTTTTGAAAATAAATTATGAATTATCTGTCTCCTTTGACATCAAATACGTAGTAAGTCGAGCACCCACATCCCAAATGGAAAGTGTGAACCGATGGTCAACATTACCATAAACACTGATGAACTTGTTCGCTGTGGCGTTGTGGGACGTCAAATGGCAGAAGTAGTGGCCTTCATCTGCTTCCTTCGCATCATGTAATATTAGTCTATTCATTAATATTTTTCCTTCTTCAAGTTTGATTTGTTTTATTTCTTCAATTACTTTCTGTAAATTAAAAAATTATTGATTTCAGAAAATATATACATAAATGCAAGTGAATAAGACAAGGATGGAATATTTCTCCTTATAATAAACACTCGAACAATATCCGACTATCATTCGTACTTTCTTGTATTTGCAGATAGTAAATATTCTATGTATTCTTTCTTTGTAAAATGTACATATTTTATTAATAACAACAATTAATAACTAATGAGAATACCATAATGTCAATTTTGTTCAAACAGTTTATGCAGAATAAGAATATTTATTTGTCTATATTGTTTGTTAAGTTTGTATATGTACCTATATACATCACATTAAAAAATAAATTATGTTATAATTATTGTATATTTATAAAAATTTGAACCGACATCTTTGTAAATGTATCCATGATCTACCACTAAAATATATGATATAAATTTTATATCCATAAAAGTAAATATTTTACTGTCTGTTTTAATATATAAATACAATAATTATAATACATAATAGTTATGAACAACAATGACATACAGGTGTCGTAAAAATGTGCAACGTAACTGATTCATACTTTTACATAATCTTTTGTTTCCCAGATTATTTTAGAGAAAAATAACTCAAAAACGAGGTAGTTGTTTATAACTCTGCTTCTTAGATGTGCTCGACTTAAGAAACAGAAGATAATTGCAGTGAGGTTGAAACGTTTGTATTTTCACGCAGGATTTGGGTAGTCAACTGATTACCCGAAAAACAATTTTAGTATTCGGAAATTTGTACATTTGAATTGAAGTTGAATATGAATATATGTGAATTTTATCATGTGGTAGGTTGCTCGCTAATAGTCTTTAGAAACCTCTATATATTTAAACACGTGCCGAACAATTCTACCTTCCGTAATTTAATTCCAGCTGAATTTTAAGTGTGTATATATTTTGTATGTAGGATTTAAAAATTTAAATATTAATTCATAGAGAATATCGGTATTAAAATATCCGTATTTTATTCTATTAGACATAAATTGTTGCGTGATCTTGACGTTTTTTGGTCTAAGGTTGCATCAAGCTGTATATAGTCTAGTTTACAGAGAGACCAGTGTGTGAAGAAAACGTGTGGAGTTCGGTGCTTGCTACGTCAAATTGTAATTGGTTATGGTTAAATAGTTAATGTTTTCTTTTGCAAATCATACATATTATTGTGTTGTTATGTTTTGTATTTCAATAAATGTTAGTTATATCTTATGATGTAACTATCCTACATTATGGATGAGGTGCCGGCTTCTCAGTGGAGAAGGGGGGGTTGTAACTTTTTGAGAGGGCGCCACACAATTAGAGCAGTTGCTCTCACCCTAACCAAATTGTGATGGCGGCGAGGACGTGTCGGCTTAACCTTCGACGGAAATTCTGTGCGAGAGTGAGAGATCGGGAAAGTGCAGGGTACGTAATGACTCAAAATAATCTTAACTACTGACTTATTATTAGAAAAGATAATACATATAAATGCAAGTAAAATATAAATAATAAATTGTGACAAATAAAACACCGTATATAAATAGTTACTGCACTTGACGTAAGGTCATTCACGAGGTGTACAAAAACAGTAAAGTAAAATGGGAGTACACAGCGTGCACGAACTTTATATGACATAAGACAGCTATATGACTCAAAATACCCACTTTGAACCGTTCGCAGCGCGACCACCTACGCACCGACACCCAACGCACACCTAGCGTTTCGACTACGCGACCTAAAGGTTGATCAACCGGGGAGCGCGATACAGGTATGGGGAATCAGGGGTATACGCGGAAACAGTGCAACGCAGATGGTACCAACGTCGTACCAAATAAATGAAATCCAAGATAAAGTCCTGAACACCTATGTTCCCTTACAACAAAATAACGAAACTCTAGTGAATGGCGCAGTAAACTAACTAAATGTTCGAAACAATAAAAATAATAATTCTACAGTTCTTTTACAGAGTACAATAAAAAGCACTTATCTGCGGTCTCTTTCTCGCACTCGACGCTGGAACGAGGGATGGTAGCCTGGTGATCTGGATACCGGAATGGGTTGAACCGGAAGTCCACGAGGTGACGAGTCACTCTCTGGAGCTGAAGATGGTCTCCGTTGTTGGTCTGCCCTCAGGAAGATGAAAGGCGGGGGCGGTGAGAAATGCAGCGGCAACGGGACTGAATTGGATCCCCACGTGGGAGCTCGGTAGGAGAGAAATCCCAAACTATCTCCCAAGAATCTCGCTACCAAACTTGTAGTTTCGAGGTAAGTAATCCCCAAACTGGGTAGTATCGACCGATACTCGAATTTACTCAAAACTACTACTCAGCACGTAACCACTTTCTACTCAACCACGTTTTTCTTTACCACGACCAACAATCAACCGTCTCAACTTAAGTCACGGATCTAAGTAAAAGGAAATTCAACTCGCAACCGGATATTCGGTAATTGAAGACAAAGACCGAGACAGATCGATAGGTGAAGAAATGAGAAAGATAAAGATAATAAACAACCTGGTGGTAATAATTCCAAATCGGAAGAGAATTTAGAAGGAATGTAGAAGAGAAAGGTCGATGCCTTTGAAAAAAGAGAAGAAAGAAAGATAATAAAGCAGGCAGAAGAAACTATGAAGACCAAGGACTTGTGTACGAACGACAATCTGGGATAAGCAAATTTAGGGATAAGGAAAAACAAATGTATAGGAAATTATGTAAATGAAATAAATTAATAAATGACTACTCGAGTTTTAATATAAAATAAAATAAACTAATTCGCAATCCGCTTAACGCCGCACTGTAAACAAGCCTTTACAAAAATAAATCGCGCGCGTGAACCGACAGCGGCAAAACAATAAGTTACGCTAATTAAAGACTGTCAATAACTAATTTCACAATTAATAATGAAAAAGGAGAACGCTAAATTAAATATAGAATAGGAAGGATGAATTTAAATAGGAGGAAACAAAAGCTAAGTATATATCTAATTTAATGAAATAACGAGTGAAGCTAAATTACAAGAAAAATGAATTATATTTTAGGTTAGTGGAATGGGAAAGATAATAAAAAAAAAACAAAGGATCAGTTTGGAACGTAACAATCTACACCTGAATTTAAAAAGAATTAGCGAACCTTAACGTGTTTTTGTGCGGGTAGTACATTGATACATTCAGTTCTCGGAACAGAAATAGAGAATGATTTAACTTATATTTATAATATGAGATTAGCTTGCTAATATGTTGAAACGTGTCTTAGTTTCCTTTACAATCATAGAGTTTATAAAATAAAATAAATAAATATATCATCACGCCTTTTACCCATTATTGAGTGTGACACTCTGCCTAAGCAGATCTCAGTAAGTGATATAGTTTTTCGCGTGAAGTGTGGTTACCAGTCGTCAAATCACGACCCTCAATGATATTAGTGGAGAGAGAGCCACATTATAATGAAATCCTTCCTAATATGTAATAACAATTTATATCAAGTACCTATATAGGCTGTTTCATAACTTTAGGATAAAAATTAAATGGAAAGATACCACATGATCACGAATCAAAAAGAATTTTTAGAAAATGAACAAAATTAATTATCCTTTACATGAAATAAACATTTTTAGTGCCACTTATTTCAATAGTAATTTTAAAAATTGTGAATAATAAGTTTTCATCTTGATAATTAAATATTATTTATTCCTTATTACGTAAAATAATTTTTCATTAAGATATAGTTATATTATTATGTTAAATTGATACCAGTGGCACTAAAATTGTATACGTCATGTGAAGTGCAAATAGATTGTATAGAGTGCGTTGTTTGCAGTAAAGTCCTATTCTGTCTATACGCTTCAGTAACCGCAAAACAAATAAAGATTGATGGAATTCTACGATAAATCTAACAGATTATTGATTCGTAACTGTAAATAATGGACAACATCACAACAATATTTGTTGATAAGTTGGAAATATTCCAAAAAGTTTCGTTGCGATTTTGTTCATCATTTACAGACTTATGGATTTACACAGAATGCCACTAGCTTGATGTTTCGTATGGATAAAGCTAATTTTCGATATATAAAGTTGATATTTAGATCGTTACTATGGTTTCGAAATGAAATACTTTTGGGCACTGAGTGCCATTTATTCATGAAAGATTGAGTGTTTTAAAGAAATGTAATTTTTTTATTGCAGAAGAATATAAATAAATGATGTTAGAAAATATTTAGTATTTTAAGAGACAACAAGGTTATTAGTTAGAAAATAAATTTGGCGGCAAAAGAGATAGGTGAAAAATAAGGGATTAGGTAAGGAATAAATTATAATTAAATATGATAATCAAGATAACAGGTGAACTAATGTTATACATAAAATAAATCAGTGATAACTTAATTTTTTAAATATTTAATCGAAAATTTTTATTAAACTTTAAAACAACGTTCACAAGTTTTGATCGTTCCAATTAGATAAATAATTAACTGAAAAACAAATGTCAACAAAACATTTTTAAAAAGGTAAGTTGAATTTAAAGTAAAATAATATTTGGTAATGTCAAAGAGGATCGCAACCATTTGTTGCTTGTGTTTAAATGCGCTTTCAGCGTTTGTTGTTATCTGAATGAGATGATCTATTGTTGAGCGCCCATGTCTGAAATCACAATACTGTTTTGGCATGATATTTTTGATTCAAGAAACCAGATTAATCTTAGGTTTATCGTCTTTTCAAACATTTTGCACAGGGTGTTAGAGAGGCTAATTGGCTTATATGAATTTGGATCTAGTTTGTTTTTGCATGGTTTGAGTATTGGGATAATGGCGCTATTCCTTCATTTGTCATTATTGATTGTACAATCATTTAAATTATAAAATTCAACAATAGAACTAATCACTTTTCTCTGCTCACGCAAGCTTTCAAATTTCTTGTAATTTCGGCAAATATTGAAGAGTGCAAAGATATTGTTACTCTTCAATCTTCTGGAGTTTATTGTACTCCTTGTTAATGCAGTAAAGTTTACACTGTACAAACGAGAAAAACAATTGCAATAAGACTTAGCGAACATAAGCGTTACATTCGATTGAATTACCCAGATAAATCTTCATATGCTCAGCACGTAATACACTTTCTACACAAGATAAATTTGAAAACAAACATTGTTGCCAGGGCTGAATATATGGAATGTCGATTGTTCAGAAAACCTACTGAAATTTACAAGAATAAGAACAACATGAACAACTGAGAAGTCTGTGAATTGAACAAAAACTTGGGGCTACCGGTGATTAAAAAATTATAATTGCTTGCTTACCTCATTTCTTGTCAATTACTTGTTACTTCGTTACTTATTTATAGTTACGTTTAGTGTACCGAAACTTCGAATTAAATAAATTATTACCGAGTTTTAACAAAACATTGTTGAAATTATTTAAATATGAGTTCTGAAAACATTCTAACGAAAAAAGTAAACAACAAATCTAAAATCGAGACCTGCATTTGTCTTTATTTATCAGATTCATTCCCGAATTTAATCTACGCTAAACGTTCAATTCCTGAAACACTTTCGCTTTAACCTCATTCATAATTCCATTTTCTACAAGCTCATTTATTCCTCTGATTCGGCATTTTCTGTACATGTAATAATCATTCAATCGTATTTATCTATTTGACCCCAAGTCGTTTATACAATCTCTCATCGTCAATTTTACCTACATACAGATATTTCAAAATTCGACATAAGTTCCACATGTACAAACACTCTCACACTAATCATACTCCAACGTATTTTGGATACGATCGCTTGAGTATCCTGGCACACGCCGCAATATCGAATTTCATATTCACTAAATATGAAAACAACAACATGATATCAATGTAATATTAAAATAAATCTAACTATACAATGCACCGAAAAATAGACCAATTGAATAGCTCAATTTTCCTTAGTTATGTTGTATAACATTGCATATTATTGCGTTACTAAGTGTGTTTCACGAATGACAAATGAATAGTATCAATAAACAAAAAAGTTAATTTATTTTTCAACTAGCAACATTATCTATAATAATTGTTCATTGAATATTTATTATGATATAGTTTGTTTAATGCACTCGATTAATTCATTGTATAGTCTCAATATACGAGTATACAACTCGAGCTTCGAAAATTCTACCGTGTCGTTGTGTTTCCTAGGCAAGACATCTCGTCCTTTTAACTGTATATTTGGTTATGTTCGAGCTCTTGTTGTATAAACATAATAAAATCAACCAATTATACTTAAGAAATTTCTTTGGTTTCCACATATAAATAAACGAATATACCCTTGACGACTTGGTATAATCACTTTCCTATATACACCTGGTCAAAAAATGTAAAATTAATATTTAGAATGAATGAAATAACAAAAATATATGAATTCTTGCAAACTAAAAATACATAAAAAGCATTGTCGTCAATTGTAATTTTGATGTTATTTCGTGTTGGAACGATTTCTGAATAACGAATATAACACTTGTGTTGAAAATTATCAGAATATATTTGTAAAAATAAATAATCATTTTTGTTGCTATGGTGACTGAGTCATAAAAAATATCAAGAGAATTGTACAAGATATTTTGACACATTCATTTAAGTTTAATCTCCTTTACTTAATTGAAAAGATACTAGTGTATTGACTTTAAAAATAGATTTTCTTTTAAGGTAAGATTTCTTATTGTTTATAATAATTTTATATAATTTGAAATTGTTTATAATAATATTGTTCTATTATGTGATATTAATAAATAAAATATTCTTTTAGGGAGCAAATCGGTCTACAGTCAATACTACCTCAGAGATCAACTTTAATCATTACATATTGTATTGATCCGCTTAATATATACGATAACTTTGAACACACAGGTTGTATTTTATGTGATTATTCTTTTTAATACTCTAATACTAAGATAGAAAATTGGCTGCGGAACTTGACAACTTGTTTCACTTATTAATTGCATCTTAAACAGTAACATGATATTCATTAAAAACGGGCAATATACAGTTAATATAATAATTCCATTTCAAACAGTATATTTTTCTCTACACACACATGTCACACACTAACACTGGCACAAAGTAGGTAGTTTATTTGAAACCAAAGAAAAAAAATAATATATTTTTTTCCCAAAAGTAAATTTTACAGATTCTTTGAAATGGATAGATATTGTATAAAACATTTAAAAAAAATTAAATTTTTTTGATGCACAGAGATATATATTATTGACAAATCTTTATTGAATCAAAGAAAATATGAATTAAAAAGATTGAAGTGAATAAATTATAAAATACATTCAAACACATTGTTGCGATCAGCAATAGTGAACTGAGTGACGGTGTAAATAAGTCAACACTACCGAACTGTGAGACTGTATAGTCGCGTCAGTTGGGGGGGGGGGGGTAGAGTGGAACGCAGAGCGGTTGAGTGTGACGAGTGGTGGAAAAGAGAGTAGAGAACAGCGAAACGGGGAGTCGTGAGTAGAGACTTGTGCAAGTAACATGTTGTTGAAAACACAGAATTATAACTTGTAATATGCGAAAGCAATAAACCTTTTATTCGTATCTGTACTGCATAAATTGAGATTTATTTTATATCGAACCCCACTGTCGGCGAATAATACGCAACAGTTGGTGAAGCATCGGTGGTATTTGATGTACAAAACCACAACAAAGGACGACGGTTGTGACTTGAAAATTGTTAATTTGAAATACAGTGGTATTGAAATACAGTGGGTATTTGGAACAATACATGGTTTGAGCAATTGACAACAATCAACGAGAGAAGTCATCTTTGTTCTGGCGGTGGTCCGATAGCAGAGGAAGACAGAAGAATAAACAAGGAGAACGTCATCGGTGGCCGACAAGGCAGCCAATCAGTACGAGTGTAGCTGAAGCTGGACGGAAGCGGTGCGCGGGGCGCAAAGCAACAACGCGGAGAAGATTCGACGCGGGGTTTGGTTAGTGGTGAGTAATACTTTTGGCATTCTGAGTTTTATGGCCGGTGTAAGGAGTCTTTAGCTCGCGGAATTGCGCGTAAAACAGTATTGGGTTTATAAGTGTTACTTACGATAAAATCAAAAATAAAAAAAAAGTTAGAATATTGTTGTTTTTCAAATAACAAAGTTGTATGATATTGGAATTGGCGTGGAAGTCGTATTTCTGGTTACGTAAAGTTTTACGGGTTTAGTTGTACAATTTGTTGGGAAATTTGAAAATGGCTGAATACAATGTTTTTAACTTAAATGAACTTAACTATGAGGCTAATCTGTTTGAACTGCCGAAGCAGAAGAAAAAGAATGATATAATTCAAACACTGATCACAGAGGGTTACAAGGCAGACGATATTAAAACAGAATTAAATTCTTGGGAAAATAACCCGCAAAAGGGTAGAATCGAGCAAATTGAATTAGCTAATAAAGAAAGGGAAGAAAGGCTTGAATTAGCTAAATTAGATAAACAAAGGGAGGAAAGGCTTGAATTAGCTAAATTAGATAAAGAATTAGAAATAGCTAGATTGGAAACTCAAGTTAAATTAGCAGAAGTACAAGCTCAAGCTCAAAATACAGCTCAAAATTCAAGAAATTCAACCAACAATGATAGTTCTAATAGTAACATAAATACAAATTTTACTATGACTAAATATTTGCAACCATTTAAAGACGATGGAGATATGGGATTGTATTTAACCAATTTTGAACGTGTTTGTACACAATTGGAATTTAATAAAGAATCGTGGCCAATTAGATTGACCAGTGTTTTATCTCCTGGGGCAAATGAAGTAGTTGCGCGGTTGTCAGAAATTGATTGTAAAGACTATGAAAAGGTTAGAGCTAGTCTGTTAAAAAAATATAGATTAACTTCTGAAGTTTTTAGAAATAAGTTTAGATATGCAAAGCACAAATATGATCAAAGTTATGCCGAATATGCTTATCAGTTGAAGGTAAATTTTAATGAGTGGATTAAATGTGAGGAAGTAAAAGAAGATTTTTTTAAGTTGGTCCAATTGATGTGTTTGGAAAAGTTTTATAACTCAGTACCTCCTGAAATGAGATTTTGATTAGAAGATCATAATAATACAAAGACCATTGAAGATGCCGGCGATTTAGCTGACGTTTATGTATCGAAAAAAGGACATATGGCTAAAAAGGTGCAAAATAGTCAAGGTTATTTTAAAAATTTCAAAAATAAATATAAGAATGACAATAAAACAAATGTTACAAATCAAGATGAACAAAAAGAACAAAATGTAGGAACAGCTGAAGTTAAAAATAACAGGGAAATAGATAAGAGTAGTTTTGAGAAAAAGAGGCCATTTAAATGTTTTGGTTGTGGAGAACCTGGTCATATGAGACATTCGTGCCCGAAAGTAAATCTCTCTGAGAAACCTGTTTCAGCAGTAATCAAAGACGGAGATAAAGATAGCTTGTTTAAACCATACATGATCTCAGCAACAATAAATGGAAAAGAATTAAATTTATTGCGAGATAGTGCAGCAGGTTACGATATGGTACAAACTAAATTTATTAAATCTGAAGATTATATTGGAAAATTTTTGCATGTCAGGGGTGTACTAAGTGAGGAAAGTGTAGCACTTCCTGTGGCAAGAATTATATTAAATTGTCCTCAACTTGGAGAAATTTCTACGGAAGCAGCTGTAACAGATAAAATTCCATTTTCATATTTGTTGTCAAATCGAACTTGGGCAAAATGGAGCAAAGTAAATGAAGATATAATACCTGTATTTGCCTTGACACGTTCGAAAGCAAAAAAATTGATGTAAGCTGAGGAATCGAAATTACAGCAAGAAAATATTTCCGAAATTGAAGAAAAGATTTCAGCAGAAACAGAAGAAAAACAAGAAGAATAAAATTCACTGAAAGATGCGAAAGTTGAGAAAAATAAAAATGAAAAAATTGAAGAAAAGCTAGAAAATAAAGATGAGGAACCACTAGTTATTCCTGCAACTGAGAAAAACTTCCTAGATATAACAAAATTAACTCCTTCTACTTTAAGAAAATTGCAATTAGAAGATCCGAGTCTTCAGAATTATTTTGATCTTGCAGAGATGAAAAAGGAAAGTGATGGAGAAGAACAATTTTATATATGTCACGGAATTTTACATAGAAGGTTTATAGACAAAATGAGCAGAAACTATGAACAAGTAGTTGTACCAAAATTATTAAGGATGAAACTCATGGAAAGTGCGCATGATAATATGTGGATGGGACATCTGGGGTGCAACAAAACGATAAAAAGAATAAAGCAAAACTAAATGGGAAAAAAGATATTAAAACGAAAATTAAATATTGTGACGTGTGTATGAGAGTGGGTAAATCAACAGATAAGAAAAAGGCGCCAATGTGTCAAGTTCCTATTATTTCTGAACCATATAAAAGAGTAAACATAGATATTGTTGGACCGTTACCCAAGACAAAGAAGGGAAATAAATATTTATTGACATTGATATGCAGTGCAACAAAGTTCCCGGATGCAATACCAATGCAACTGGCTGATTCGGAAACTGTTGTAAAAGGGCTATTAAATATTTTTTCAAGAGTAGGATTCCCGGTAGAAGTACAAATGGATTTGGGAACTGTCTTTACGAGTAACCTAACCTCTGAATTCTTTGATAGATGTGGTGTGAGAATTTATCATAGTTCAACTTATCATCCTCAAAGTAATGCTGTGGAAAGATTCCATGGAGTATTAAAGAGAATATTACGAGCGTTATGTTTTGAACACGGTGACGATTGGGACGAGTACATCGAACCGGCACTGTTTGCATTGAGATGCGCACCTCATGAGACGCATGGATTTAGTCCTGCAGAGTTATGCTATGGTAGACAGATGAGATCGCCATTAAGTATATTAAAAGACCTATGGGTAGGAGAAAGTCAAAATGAACCAGTGGTCGAATATATACTAACTCTACTAGAAAGATTTAAAAATATGAGAGACATTGTGGAAATCTCTACATCAGAATCTAAACGGAAATCAAAGAAATATTATGATAAAAATGCTAAAAATATTTCATACCAAGTAGGAGAACAAGTAATGTTATTCCAGCATTCTAGAGCTCACAAAATGCAAAAGCAATGGACTGGACCAAAGAAAATAGTTAAAAAGATTTCTGAAACTAACTATATAATCGAAGAAATGCCTGGAAAGAGAAAACAAATATTAGTGCACGTAAACTTACTAAAACCTTATTACGACAAAGCAGAAATTGTTGCAATGACAATGTGTCAAACAGGAGAAGATGGGGTTGAGATGGAAATTCCTGAACTAGAGAAAGGATCTGAATCTGGAGTTCTAACAGCTGCTGAAGTACTAGAAAATGCTAAAGGGGTAGAACATCTTACAGAAATTCAAAGAAAACAACTAGATGAATTAATCAATGAATTTCCAGGACTATTTTCAACACGACCTGGCCTGACTCATTTAATTGAACATGACATTTGTCTTAAGGGAGAAAAAGTAATAAGAACTAGAGCCTATTCGCATTCACCTAGAGTAAGGGAAATCATTGATAAGGAAATTGATAAAATGCTCGAATTGGGGGTAATAAGACCTAGCGACAGTGCATATTCCTCTCCAATGATTATTGTTGAAGTTGAAGGGAAGGATCATCGGCCTGTTATTGACTATAGAGCCTTGAATCAGATAACTATTCCTCAACAACACCCGGTACCTAACATTGAGGCATGTGTAGAAAGATGTAGTTCTGTAAAATTTTTAAGTTTAATAGATATTGTACGAGCCTATTGGCAGATTAAAATGACTAATAAGGCAAGTAAATATGCAGCGTTCATTACTCACCGAGGAGTCTTTGAACCGATAACCTTAGCATTTGGGCTGCAATCAGCTCCATTTTCATTCCAGCGACTTATGGATAGAATTTTGGAAGGTATGGGAGAGTATGCCGTACCTTTTTTAGATGATGTGGCTGTACATTCTTCTAGTTGGGAGGAACATTTAGTACATCTGCGACAAGTGTTTAAAGCCATGTATAAGGCAGGATTAACCATTAAAGCAGAGAAATGCAAGTGGGGACAAGCTGAAGTTTTGTATCTGGGCCATGTAATAGGACAAGGTTGCAGAAAACCTTCGGAGGCTAAAGTAGCAGCTATCCAAAAATTTAAACGGCCGGAAACGAAGAAAGAAATCAGAGCTTTTTTGGGACTCACCGGATATTATAATCACTACATAAAAATGTACTCGGAAATAGCTAGTTCATTAACCGATGCATTACGAAAGAATGGAAATAACCGAGTGAAATAGGATGAGACCAAAGAACAAGCCTTTCAACAATTAAAATTAGAACTTATGGGAGATAAAATGTTGAGAGCGCCTGACTACAATCGAGAATTCATTGTGCAAACGGATTGTTCAAAACGAGGAATGGGAGTTACTTTATCTCAACGAGATGAAAATGGGCAAGAATACCCAGTGTTATATTTAAGTAAAAAGTTAACCGATAGAGAACAATCATATGGGGCCAGCGAATTAGAATGCGGAGCTGTAGTTTGGGCTGTTGGAAAATTGAAACCGTATCTATACCTAAGTCATTTTACCATCGAAACTGATCATTGTCCGCTAAAGTGGTTAAATCAGATGGGCCAAAAAAATGAAAGACTCTTGCGTTGGTCTTTAGCATTGCAGACGCTAAATTTTACCGTGGTTTATAAGCCAGGAAAACGACGTGGAAACGTAGATTCCTTATCGCGATACTTTTAAATATTAAAATTTAATTAAAATAATTTCGTTTATAAACCCAACTATTAGTTAAGAAAAAATTATTTACGATCCTTGCACTGGGGATGAGGCTTGGTTTGTGGAATTGTGTTGCTCACCGAACCAAAATGCCTGAAGTCGTTGGTGTCCGAATCTGGGGATTCAAACCCCAAACGACTATCTGAACCTGGGGCAGCTGTTGCGATCAGCAATAGTGAACTGAGTGACGGTGTAAATAAGTCAACACTACCGAACTGTGAGACTGTATAGTCGCGTCAATTGGGGGGGTAGAGTGGAACGCAGAGCGGTTGAGTGCGACGAGTGGTGGAAAAGAGAGTAGAGAACAGCGAAACGGGGAGTCGTGAGTAGAGACTTGTGCAAGTAACATGTTGAAAACACAGAATTATAACTTGTAATATGCGATGACAATACCTAATACTATGTAGCACGCAACAGTCTTAATTTAATATATAAATTGTTTATAACGAATGAGAAAAAAAATTCAAATTTTAAGTTTTAAGAACCTCTAGCTTAATATCGTACCGTTCACAATTTTGGTATTATGTATGTTGAAGGTTTAAACTCTTTAAGGCTAATAATTTAGAAGTTATGAATTTTTAAAATTACGTTCACACCCAGTCAAAAGAAAGTTCCCCAGGGCTTGAGGGGGTGGTCACTTAATAATCTTAAATGGTAACCCCCAGTTTTTAATGTAGATTCGGATCCCGTGTGTAAAAAACTAAGGTTTTGTCTGAAAAAATATTCTCGGTTCGCGAAAAATGGCGCTATAATCGCAAAAAACAGTTTTTTTCAAATTGACGATTTTCAAGATCAGATTAGAAAAATAAAGTAAATGCGTGTTTTTCGCGACTAAAGCGCCATATATCGCGAACAGCAAAAGGCGTGATGATATATATATATATATATATATATATATATATATATATATATATATATATATATATATTAGAGTTGCGACGAATATTAGGCAACTATTCGATATTCTGCCTATTCGGCAGCTGTTTCACTATTCGGCCGAATACCGAATAGTGTGACATAACACATCTAAAACATGAACAGCGGTTGCATTCAATTTATTAATTTATATATAAAAAAAAAACACATGTATATTTTATTTATTATGTAAATATTTATTCAATCAGTAGAATAGAAATACAAATAAAATCACAAATACTGTCAATAACTAAAAAATAAGAATATAATAAATAATGTCAATTACTAATAATAATAATAAATAATATTATCAATAACTAATGAAAGGTTAATTATAATTAAAATTTAAAAGTGGCAAAGTGAGAAAAGTCTCTCTGAATAAACACTGCTCCCTGGGGAAGAAAGATAAATTCTAGCAAATTTTGCTAGATAATGCGGGAATAGATTTTTATTGGTTGCCCACCATGTATATGGATTATCAGAATGTGATATACATTTAATTTTACAATAAGCTTGAACTGCACTGATGTGCAAACGAACTAGACACAACATGTCATTTGCAAGGGATTTGCTGAAGGGGGAGGAGCGCAATTTCGCTCCGCCAATCCCCACCGGTTTATCATTTGACGCCAAAAATGTGCAGAATATTCGCCGAATATTCGGCTATTCGGCACACGGTTCCGCCTAATATTCGGTATTCGGTATTCGGCAGATTTACTATTCGTTGCATCACTAATATATATATATATATATATATATATATAGGAGAGGAAGGTAGGAATAATAATGAAATAGATACAAAAATATGAGTATATAAATCTAGATATAATATTAGATGAAAGGTAAAATAAAATAATTTGCGAAAAACTAGAGTGTTTTTATAAATTATTTGAAATACAAAAAACTGAAGCTCATTAAAAAAAACTAAATTCTATAAAATAATGAGTAAGGTCTTGGGTGCCTGATGCTTCAGCATCATAAGCATCCCTATAATATCGACGCCTACACCTTATTTAATTTTGGATGAAGAATTTCTGGTAATAAAAAGTTATGGTAAAAAATGTTTAACTTGTTTTTCATCATGTCATTCCAAAATTTATCATTTTTATATATAGTGTCGACAAGAATGCCATGTGGAGTCCAAAAAATAAAATAACATATTTTTTTGTGTGTTATATGTAACTGTCCCTGTACTTGATAGTAATAAATGTGACTATCTTTCAAATAGAATTATTTTTTTTTCAAAGAAGCAAAAGTGACCAACTTTAAACGAATTGCTTCTTTGGGAGTTACTTTTGCAGCAGAAGCGGGACATTTAACTTCAATGATGGAATCGTTGTCCACTAGGCCATCAGGACTTGCAGCTAAATAATAATCATGTTTGTCAACAAAAAGCCCGCATTCTATAACTTTTTTGTTGAATTCTTTTTCAAAATCTTTAATTGCAATTGGTTCATGGTCTATCCCAAATTGAGTATATTTATTTCCAGAAAATTTAGAATATAAAATATTTTTTACAGTATTATTCCTGTTGGTAGATTCGCGCATCTTGCAAACTCTCCCAAAATTAGAAGCTGTTAATCTTTTTAATCGCTCAGTATGCCATATACTGCTAGATCTTTGCTGACTTGTTTCTCTTTGTAGTTCATCAATTTCTTCCGGTTTTTTTTGCAAATTACGTAAAAATGTTTGTTTTCTTGCATTATAAGTTTCTTCATCCAAATTTTTTACTTGTAAAGCATCCGAACCGTAATCTTCATCTGACCCGTGAAAAAGTGGTTTTCGCATAGGTTTCTTGAATAAACGACGCCTACAATTATATGCTAAAACATGTTTAACCTTTTGCATGTATTTTTTTGTATGCTGTCCAGGGCTTGCATTTGTAATTTTTTTATGTAATATTCCTTGTATATCTCCTTTTTCGTTGTAAGAAACAGCAGCAGCATTACAGCGCATTAAATAATTTCCTCTTTTACTAAAACAGACTCTTTTTCCACCAACAAATTTTGCTAATATCGAGTTGTATTGTCCTGCTCTATTATTAGTAAAGTTGTATATTAAACTAGACGAGTTGTATACTAGTCTATTCAAAATTGCTGAAATATCTTGGAATAAACCGCACTCTTTCATTTGTGGAATGTTATTTACTTCTAAATCATTTTTTCTTTTGCAAAAATAACTTGCGCAATCTTTATGGTAACCGAAAACATGGTAAGGGATATTATGAATATCATTTTTTAAATTTTTAACAGTCTCAATAAAAGATAAGTTTTCTTCACGTCGGTGCATAGAGGCTTTTTCAACTGCTGTTCGAATTCGCCTTACGTTGTTCAGTAATTGGTGACGCAGTTGAACAGAGATAAGCTTACCGGTACTACTGTATTTTTTCTGACTCAGATCTCGGAGCTTATTACATAAGTTTCGCAATAAATGGTTGCAGCATTCAATTTTCTCCACCATTAAATCGGTGCCTTATGGTCTTGCATCCATTAGCCTTTTATAAACGCTACTGTCTCCATCGCTAACAATTTGTGCGTATTTAATTCCATGCATTTCAAAACTTCGCATAAATCCTTCGACTATTATGTCACTTTCCATGCTTGTGGAAGTACCTGTCCAATTTTTAAAACATTTATGTTCGTTTGCAGGCTTATTTAATGTTTGAGCACGTGCACAAACGCAACAATATTTATTTCGCACAGAAAGAAATAATAGTTTGCCAGTGTTTTGCCCTATAATGCAACCAACTCCTGAGAGTGAATCGTAGTTAGTCCGGTAACTTCTCTTGCACCAGGCTCCGTCTGCAATTACGGTGATTAGAGGCGTACCATCTTTATCTACAGACCCCGACTCTTTTGCTAATTTCGACTCCTCTATACCAGCAAGTCGCATTGACTCCCAAGCTGCATCGCGTAATACTTCCGCCAAATATAATTGATTTTTTTGATAAAAATCGGAGCTCATACAGGGTACATTTAAAGTGCTTGCTATTTCAGCGAGTTAAGCATATGTACCACCAGTTGATACTATAGAATTTACAACAGCTAAATTTGTATTTATCATATTATTATGTTCATTTTCAGTACCTACATACTTTGCTATTTGGCACATTGAACATTTAATTAAAAATCTAGATTTAAAACCAATTTTATTTTCTTTTAAAATTTCCAAACCTGAATTTGAACAGGCAAACAGATCGTTATGTGGAAAATTTATAATTTCATTGAAAAAATATTGAATTTCTACAATACGCCTTCCAGTAACCTCAAATTTAATTTTATTTGTAGAAATATTGTCCGGTTCTAGTATCCTAATAAAGCATGAATGAATTAATTATTTGATATTGAACAAAAAAAATACTCCATTATAATGAGAATATTTCAACATACACGCCACAATCTTCAAATGAATCATCAACACTAAGTTGAATATTTTGGGATGATTTTTCTACTTCCACCAATTGTTCGCAATTCGTAGTCACATCAGACCTGGAATGATTATATGAACAATAAATGAATATAGATAAAAATTTAAAAATTTCATAAATATATTTACTGTATAAATTTCAAATAACACTTCCTTGCAATATTTTTACGACTTAAACGTCGTTTTGTCAACGGAAGGTGTTTTTTATCAACTTTACCCATTTTGGATTTAAAACAAAAGCTTTAATATCAAAAATTTCTCCCAAACACAGAAAAGAACAGCTTGACTGATTCACTGAAAGCGCAGTACACTGCATACAGAGCAGAGCATAGCCCACCACGCTACGTGTGTAGTGGGGGAACATACTCTCCTAACAGTTTCTCCTCCATACTCTACTGTTCCGACTTTTGAAAAAAGCAGCGAAAAGGGGTTTAGTAGAAATCAAATCACAGCTAAACTAAATGAGATATTTCAGATTTTATTTTAGAAACTTGCTCCTAAAGGTTTGCGCTATGGGGCTGACCCAAACATTTTTTGTATAAAGTAAATTTTTCATGTTGAACATAAATATTAAAACTACCATTTTTTAGGTGTTTTTTGAAATAAATTTAAATGCAGTAGAAATTTATAATTATTGAAAATAATTGGTCAGCCCCATACATTTATCCTTCTATTATACTGTGGTATCAAGTTTGAAATTATAACTTCATATTTACGAGTGTAGTTTGATTTCTACTAAACTGCTGTTTAGCGTGGCACCGGCAATCACCTTAACGTCGCGGGATAGGTATGTTATTTCATTTCTAAGCCGACTGATGGCAGCACAGTATAAAATTTGTGCATGGGTGAGTATACGCGTCTTTGTATTAGTGCAGCCAATCAGAACAAAGCATCCCCCACTAACTGTTACGTTACATGTGCATGTGTATCAACAATCAAAACGTCTCTATTGCTTCTCAGGTGCATTGTCGGTATGGATAATGGGATGCCGGATAATATTATGGAAAATAATATTAGTTTCGTATAAAAAAGAAAAATAAATTCGATAAAAAAACATTTATTTACATTTAATAGTGTTATTTTATTATTTATTCTTGTTCTATGAAATAATTAGATTTTGATAGCAATACATAAACTTGAAGTGATAATTAACGCGAAGAAATTTGGATTTTTGAAAATTTCGTTAGTACTTGATTTATGAGACATTTTTTTATTATTTAATAAAGTACATATACATTTCTACAAATTTATTAAGAACCTTTCCTTTAAATATTTTAAATTTGATAAACGAACATAGAGATTAGAAATATGTGTGTGTTCATTCATTTGTATGGAGGTCAATTCTAAATAGGTTCTCTACATTTAAACCCCTAAAAGACGTTTGTGATAATAATATTAATGAATAATTAATTATTGTATAATTTTATCTAATAAATAATTCGTGTTCCAAATGTATTTAAACAATAAAATAAGGCAAAATAGGGGCCGTTTTAAATCTTGAACAAAATTTGGGTTTCATTGTTGAAAGTTGTATTTACAATCGCGCCAACAGTGCTCGCCGCTTAGCGCTCACATAACAAAGATGCCTTGTATTGTTGAAATTCATATAATTAAATCGTCACTACAGGAAGGTAGAAAAAATTATTTTCTTCTATTGATAATTTATAATTTTGATTATCCAAACAATTTTCCGAGCTTCATTTCTAAAATGGATTGCAGTTGCAGTTTTTAGTGATAATCATGTAATATCTAGCATATTTTTATTTTGCTTTACCTTTCAAAATTGACTTTACGTGCTGTTTTAGCTCTTCTATTTCTTTTTCGTTGCCCAAACTGGAATCCCATATTTTTAATATTCAAATAGATATTTGAACAAAATCAAATAATATTAGCCTCATCCGTAATTCGGTATAAGGTGATATAAATTTATGACGGAATAAATTATCGATTTGATTTAATATCACAACGTTGTAAACCTTAAAATTCGTATTTCACCTAGTTCCTCTTCTAAACCAATTCAAATAACTGAGCACCGCCTGTAACTCCGCCTAATATTCTACTGACATGTTAGAGACAGCTCAAATGTCATGCGGCACGTGGTGACAAAAGTGTGAACTACATTCTCCTATCTTAATACATTGAAAGATTATTTCAGAGCACTCATACGCTGTATTTTTCATTAAAAAAAATACAAAAAATATATGTGATTCTTGAATCAAAGATCTGTATAGTGAATATAATTGTTTTTCTATATATAAACGGACAATATATAATAAAAAAATTTAAAAATTACGAAATTAACACTGATCTATTGTTTGCTTATTTTCTCAAAAAAAAATTAAATTTCATTATATTTTATATATCTAGCTATCTTAACAATTATCTACTGATTCCAGTGATATAATCATATTAGGATAAAACTGCTCCATACGTAATTCTAGTGCTCTGATATTGAAAATAATAACTTCAGAATTTAATTAATTCAACTTTTTTTTCCTCCTTGGTAATATAATATAGAAGTTTTGAAAATATATTATTAAAATCAGCTAGTGTTCTTTATTTTGTGATATATTTTTTGAAATTATATATATATATTCACAATTCTGAGAAAAAAAATTATGAACATAGTGCTATATTACAATTTTGCCAAGCGCGCAGCCTTAACAATATCCAATTAAATATCATGTCGAAAATCTTTATTTATTCAAGACTTACATTCAAGAATAACAGTGAGCAAATCAGAAGTTAGAATCAGAAAGTTGTGCAGTCGAACAAAAGCACTACAATCAGATATATAAAAATTACATAAAAAAAAAATAAAACTGGCGCCTTAGACTACCACATCAAGAGAGTAACAAGATGTAATTCTGATTCAAGAAACTTCCCAAAACAAACGAATGTATAACAAAAAAAGTGTTTTGGAAAGCATAATGGTTCAGAATATTCAGATTAAATAAACAAGAAGAAAAATTTCTACTACGACATTATCTGCCTTTCTGAAATCTGGTTAAACTGATATTTCCATGAAATGTTATCGAATTACAACATATCTTAACACAAACCCGCTAAGGAACATATATCAGGAAGAGCAATTTAAGAACAAATTTTTACAAAAAAATATATTTTATGTCATATTAAAGAAATTTTATCTGAGTATCATTGGATTTATCTGAAAATAAAAACCAAAACTGAGTATATAATGCTTACATCAGTGGCGTATCTAGAAAGTCGATACTTGCAACAATGTTTTTCAAAAATATGGGTGACCTATATTATTTACCAATATGGTTATAAACATATACAATTTTACTAAAAAATTACATGACGTTTATGTAACGATTTTTTTTTAACCTAGAGAACCGTTAGTTGCTAATGACCCGATAAATAATATCATGCAACTCAGCGTATATATTATATAAGTAAAAAAATAATATAACACAATATCGCAAGGGAGAGAATACCCTCATGCCCTCCCAATTGGATCTGCCACTGGGCTTCACTTGGTTTTCGCACAGTTCCAACGTTAAAATTTTCATGGAAATCTACAAGGTATTATCAGCAGTTAGTTTCATTTCAAGCAAATCATAATCGCAGGCGATTTTAATTTCGACATAGGAAATTTAAATCAATCTGAAGATATTCTCTTCCAATACACAAATATATAATCTTCCACGCAAACTGTGGAGACATAAACTAACAAAAATAGCAGAACTTCAATAGAACTCTTTGAGGTAGAAACTTTATACATTTTAATCGGAAGAACGACTGGAGACTCACCAGCAAACTACACCTTTATATAATAGAGCTAATATGAGTCTATAGATAATCGACAACAACTCAACCTCCAACTCCTATCTAAATGCCACGAATGATATCTGTGATATAAATATTTATGAACAAACCCCACAAATCACATACGAATTTTTAAGACAATATCCTGAATACATCATTTGTAATAAGCTTATTAAAATTATACACTAACACAAAACCAACAACACTTTATTTCACACTATTATATAAGAAAAAAATATATACACAAAAACTGATCAAAAATATAAATTAAATATCTCGAATTCAATCACTACATTATTTTTAAAAAGATATTGTCAACCTAAATGAGAACATCTTTATATTTGGCGAGACTTTTAAATATACATCAAACATCTAACAAAACCAGTCTAATAAAGATATTGTTCTGAGAGATTTAACGATCGAGAGCAAAAATATTCTAAAATACTGCAGAAAACAAAAAGCAAGGAAAATGCAGCAGCTTACTTCCAAATCAAGACAATCTACAAAAACAGTGTCTACCTAGAGAATAAAATACAAAAAAATTTAGTCGTCAAATAAATAAAAAATAACACGTGGCATTTAATATAATTATCATAATTAGAACTATGATTTTGACGCGTTGTTTTATGCGTTTGGCAGATACATTTATTAAGAACTTTTAGAAGATTGAAATATTGGCTCTTACAGATGCAACAGATGCTTCCTAGACAATAAAATCACTATGTGTCCAACATTTGTATAGTTGTTAGTATATTATTACGTACCTCCAGGTGTTAGAATCGTACGTACGAAGCATCATTGACAGTGATACATTCACATCTCGTGATGTAGGTAAACATGGCACTGTCACATTGGCATACGATTGAACTATATATATTTCTACCTGTGGTACATAGAGATTCTGTTCATCTGTAAATAAGTATATGGAAATGAATACAAATCAAAACCATATGTGAAATGAAAATAGAAAAACTCACCTTTCACAAATATTTGTATCTTGTCTGATGTAAATGGATGATCTGTCAACGAACCATTCTCATGACAGTGATACAGTCCAGTATCAAAATAACTAACGTTCGTCAAATGTAGCGATGTGTTACACAGCCCATCAAGATTTGAAACATGTTCTATCTAAAATCAGATTTGATCAAATGATGTTACATTTCTAGAGCTGACGTCTCGAATCTAAATTTTGCTGATTGCAATGGACCAGTATTAAATTTGGGAGAAAAAAACTTAAACAATTTCTTTTTAAACTAACTGTGGTAACTGCAGAAAAATTTTTGTATTTATTTCGAACGCAAATGTACGTTGTCGATTTCGAGAGATTGTCGCGCGACGTAGGACAATGTACTATTTTGTGCTTTTAATACACAAATAGCTAAATAATACACAAATAGCATAAAGTGATTCTTTGTTACACGAACATAGTAGTGTAAGAGGAACAAAGACACTATATGCTCGTGGTACCCACATATTTTTTTCAACGATTGCATCTTTATTGATTAAAAAAACATATACGTACTGAAAATAAATTCATTCTATCTATCATCACTTTTGTAGATAAACAAATTTATATTTAAGATTAATCAAATTTAATTGAAATCATATTAATAAATGATAATGTGTACACAAGAATATTTATATATATATTAAAGTTCACAATTATAAAGGAATAATTTTTGGAAAAATTGATTATATGTGTGGTTTACCCAATTTATTAACGACCATACACGCAGAAGATTAGGTGCAATTGAGCTTATACATTTTAAAGACCCAAAATACTTGCGACAAAATTTTTGGACAAATAAAATTATATTTATAGTTGATTATTTATGTAAGACCATAATTATAAGCGGTTAGATTTATTTGATATTACATTTATTGACAATTAGATTTATATTTAAAAATGATTAAATTTATTCGGTTTACCCAATTTATATATATATGTATATATATATATATATATATATATATATACCGGGTGTAACACGAAAAGTGAAACATAGGCGTTTAACATGGCAAATCAGTTTTTTCGTGCGCATTGCTTCCCTAATTATTTTAGGAAAAAAGGTTTCAAATAAATGTTGTAAAGCATAAAATTCTACATCTGAATCAATAAACAAAATTCATTTTGACTACTTCATAACTGCAGAAATTAAATTTGAAAATTCACGTAATTTCAATTTAATAGTAATAGCCATGGAATTAAAAACAAGAGATGAACAAATGCGTAACGTTTTATACGTCAATGTCAGAATAAATTGTCAAAATCATTTTTACGTACTAAATATTTATTTTCTAAATAAAAATTTAATAATAAACTCGATAAAATATTTAAGGTAGGTTGTTATTTAACAAATTAATTAATGTAACATAAATTTAATTCAATAAAAACATCAACAAACTAAATATTCTTAAATTGTTAAATTAGATGTTCAAATAGTCCACCGTTTTGAGCTAAACAATAACCTAATCTGTTGTAGAAGCTTTCTCGAGTATTCTTTAATTGTCGATTATTTATTTTCTGGCATTCTTGTTATATAACATTTTTAAGTTCTTCTAAATTCTGGTATCTTTTTTTATAAACATAAGATTTTAAATGGCCCCATAAAAAAATCGCACGGTTTTAAATCTGGCGACCGTGCTGGCCAGTTGACTGGTCCATTTCGTCCTATCCAGCTTTCAGGAAATACATGGTTTAGATATTCCACAACTTCTCTAGTGCTATGTGCAGGGTAGCCATCATGCTGGAACCACACATTTTCTTTGTTTGTTTCAACAATTTGTGGTCCAACAGCATTAATTAATAAATTCAAATATGATGCTGAATTTATTCGTTGAATGAAGAATGGGCCAATGATTTTATCACCAAAAATTCCTGCCCACACATTGACAATGACGATATTGTGTCCTCGATTCTACAATATTATGTGGATTATTTTGTGACCAGTACCGATAATTATGACAGTTTGGTTCGCCATTCATGGTAAATGTGCATTCATCTGTGAATAAAATACTACTTAAAAATTCTCTATTACAATTTAATTTCTCCATCATTATTTCACAGAATGAGGCACGCAGTTCAAAATCTCGTTCCAAAATATTTTGGTGGTTTTGAAATTTAAAAGGAATGTATTTATGTTTTCTGAGAATTCTATGCCCTGTCATAAAATTTATATTTAGTTCTCTGGAAATTTCCCGCGCACTCATTGTTGGCTCCAGTTCTATTAAAGCAAGAATATTTTCTTCATTGTTATAAATTCTTTCATTTATTTCTTTCTTGAAATTTAGTGTTCCTGTCTTTTCAAACTTTACTATAAACCTCTGAATAGTTGCCGTACTAGGAATATCATGATGCTGCCAAATAGCGCTAATATAGTCACGAATTAGTCGTAAACTATGTCCAGAATAATGCCATTTAATTATTTGCAACTTTTCTTCATCTGAATAGTTATTAATTTTTGATAATAATAAACCCTAATATTGATTTAATATCACCGTTGGTCAAAATAAATACTAATAATTTGACGTATAGAACGTTTCGCATTTGTTCATCTCTTGTTTTTAATTCCATGGCTATTACTATTAAATTGAAATTACGTGAATTTTCAAATTTAATTTCTGCAGTTATGAAGTAGTCAAAATGAATTTTGTTTATTGATTCCGATGTATAATTTTATGCTTTACAACATTTATTTGAAACATTTTTTCCTAAAATAATTAGGGAAGCAATGCGCACGGAAAAACTGATTTGCCATGTTAAACGCCTATGTTTCACTTTTCGTGTTACACCCGGTATATATATATATATATATATATATATATATATATATATATATATATATATATATATATATATATATATATATACAGGGTGTAACATGAAAACCTGGCCATATGCGTTTAACATAGGAAATCAGTTAGTTTTTCCTTGCGCAAAAGTGGCCAATTGATTTTAGACAAAAATGCTTCAAATAAAAGTTGTAGAGCTTGAAATTATGGATCTAAATCAGATTTTATTTTGCACGTTTTGTAAGCGAAATAATCGCATTAATATTTTATAAAAATTTCTACTTTATAGTGATAGCCATGGAATTGAGACAAAATGACAAACAAATGTATGACGTTTTAACTGTCAGAAAAGTTTAGTTTTAAATGGATTTGTGATTTATTTAAGTGACAATAAATGTGATTGTTGATATATCATTATTGAAAATGGATTATTTTATTTTATAATTTTTTAATATTTATTATATAAACAAAAGATGTTCGAAAAGTCCTCCGTTTTGTGCTAAGCAGTAGCCTAATCTATTGTAGAAACTATTTCTAACATTGCACAACTGTCTAATATTTATTTTGTTGCATTCGCCTTCAACAGCGTTTTTAAGTTCTTGGATGGCATTGTATCTTTTTTTATAAACGCAAGAAGTGTCCCCATGAAAAAAAGTCACAGGGATTTAAATCTAGAGACCGTGCTGGCCAGTTTACTGGCCCTCCATGCCCTATCCAACTTTCTGGAAACGTATCAGTCAGATAATTTAAAACTTCTCTTGTATTATGTGCAGGACAGCCGTCGTGCTGGAACCACACATACTCATTATTTGCGTGGGCTATTTCCGGTTCCAATATTTCTCGTAACAATTCTAAATAAGTGTTTCCATTTAGTCGATTAATAAAAAAGGACCAATATATTTGTTGCCTAATATTCCTGCCCATACATTTACTGATTGTCGATATTGTGTTCTGGATTCAATAATAATGTGCGGATTTCTCTGAGACCAGTGTCGAAAATTATTTTTATTTGGTTCGCCATTCAGCGTAAATGTACACTCATCTGGAAATAATATGTTTTGACTTTGACTTGATTATTAAATGTACCGGTCTTCTCAAATTTGGTAATAAAGTCCTGAATTGTTGTTTTACTTGGAATGTTATGGTGCGGCCAAATAATACTGATTAAATCATGTATTCTTCGAAAACTTTCCCCACAATAATTCCACTTAATAATTTGTAACTTTTCTTCATGTGAATAGTTATCCATACTCAAAAATGATATAACAACAATCACCTTTATGTCACTTAAATAAATCACAAATCCATTTAAAACTAAACGTTTCTGACAGTTAAAACGTCATACATTTGTTTATCATTTTGTCTCAATTCCATGGCTATCACTATGAAGTTGGAATTCTCATAAAATATTAATGCGATTATTTCGCTTACAAAACGTGAAAAATTAAATCTGATTTAGATCCATAATTTCAAGCTCTACAACTTTTATTTGAAGCATTTTTGTCTAAAATCAATTGGCCACTTTTGCGCAAGGAAAAACTGATTTCCCATGTTAAATGCCTATGGCCAGGTTTTCATGTTACACCCGGTATATCTATATATATATATATACCGGGTGGAACATCATACCTGTGTTCATAGGCGATTAACATGAAAAAACAGCTTTGCCGTGCGCATTGCTCCCCAAATTATTTTAGCCAAAAATGCTTTAAATAAATGTTGTAGAGCATAAAATTCTGCATCTAAGTCAATAAACAGAATTACATTTACATGCGTCGTAACGACAGAAATTAAATAAAAAAATATTTAAAATTACGTTCAAAATATCAAATAGCCATGGAAGTGAAACAAAAATAAATAAATGCTTGACGTTTTTCTGTCTATTTGATATTTTACCCCCGACAAATTAATCATTTAATAAAATTCATACTTATGATTACAATTTCATAATAAATAAATAATTGTACATTTCAATGAAACGTTTATTTCTTATAGGGTTCGTCATGTAAAAATTATAACCTATCTATTATTATTCAAATATCAAACAATAAGTCCCTCAATAAAATAATCACTACAATTTATTATTACAATAAATATTCAAATAAACCTTCATTTTCAGCTAAGCGATAACCAAGTCTATTGTAGAAGGAATGTCGTACATTAGCGAGCTGCCTATTTGTGATTAAGGCGCCCTTATCCACGATAGTTTTTCTCAAAGAATTAATATTTGGGTGGCGTTGCTTATAAATTTTACATTTAAGATGACCCCATAAAAAAAAATCGCTAGGTGTTAAATCAGGAGATCTGTCAAACGTCAAGCATCTATCTATTTTTGTTTCACTTCCATAGCTATTTAATACTTTCAACGTAATTTTGAATATTTTTTTATTTAATTTTTTGTCGTTATAACGCATGTAAATGTAATTCTGATTATTGATTTAGATGCAGAATTTTATGCTCTACAACATTTATTTGAAGCATTTTGGGCTACAATAATTTAGGGAGCAATGCGCACAGAAAAACTGCTTTTCCATGCTAATCGCCTATGTACACAGGTATGATGTTCCACCCGGTATATATATATGATGCCTTAAAACCTAGATCTTTTTTCTTATTAATTTTGTTGGACGCAACTCCGAAACCTTTTGTTCATTATATATATATATATATATATATATATATATATATATATATATATATATATATATATATATATATATATATATATATATATATGTACATATATATATTCCCGATGAAGCTTAATTTAAGGAGGGAGGAGTTAGCGAACCACTATTTCCATAGAAGACGCTGAATCCGCAAGAATCCCCACTAGTAGCTGTAGTCATATTTCATTTTTCATGTTAGATTCTCACAATGTAGTTAGTTAAGAATTGACCTCTGTTTTGTAAAGATCTACTTTTGAATGTTTATAATAAATCTTTGTGTGAAATAATTTTTTTTTTAAACTCGAATCTCAATTCAAGTTTTGTAATTGGCGAAGTCAAAGTAGGATACTCAAACGAAATTTATCGCAATTTTCGTTTCGTATTTACGATTAATTGAGTATCAAGAAAAACTTACGGAAGAACCACGTCCAAGAACGTGGACCCAAGCTTATCCAGACCCTGCTACATCCCGTCCCGTCTAAATCCACACGTTTCTATCGCAGAGACCAATGGACCAACGGATATTCTTATGTCACTTAGAGTTATTTTTAAAACAGATTCAGAGTCAGATTCAAGTACAGATTCAGACAGTTCCTCTAACTCACTTATTTTATCCCAATCAAGTAATATCCTTGAACAATCTTTAATTAATCAAATTAATAATTTAAATTTAAGAGAAATGGCAACCCCAATTTTAAAAAGGGAATACATTGATATGATTCCTGAATTTTTCGGAGATAATAAACTTCACCTGCGTTTCGTTGAAATATGCGAAAAGTTAGTTAACAAATTTTACAATAACAACGATGAAAATGACTTTCAAAATAAGTATCTCATGTCGAGTATTCTCGCTAAGATCAAAGGCGACGCCGCAGTCAATATTGCTAGTTGTACTATTACCACATGGGCAGACGTAAAAACTGCTCTAGCAAATACTTACTCAGATAAGAGAGATTAATACACCCTAAACATCGAACTTTGTAAAATTAAACAAACGAACGAATCGCCGTTCGAATTTTACAATAGACTTTTAGAACTATTAAACTTACAAATTTCGTACCTAACAAATTACGTCCATGTAGACGAAGCAAGAATTCTAATAGCTTATTTCCGTGGTTTGGCATTAAGAATTTTATTAAGAGGGCACTCTCATGAGAACCAAAAATCCAAAAGATCTGAACGAAGCATTAAACATGCTGACAAATGATTTTCAACTAGAAACAGCACAAAGATCGCTACAAAAAATGTAATAATAAACCTAGTTTTAAACCAAAACAAAGTTTTCATAATAATGTTGGCAGATCACCACTCTTGAGAAATGTACCACAACACTCACAAACACAACATTCATACCCAGCACAACACTCACACCCAGCACAAAGACAAAATCATAATTTTGCAACAAACAAACCTCCAACACAAAACGCGAAAACAAATGTTTTCAGACCACAATTTAATTCACAGCAGAAATTTCCCAAGCAGACGCCTATGAGTGTTAGCACGACACACACATTTACACCAAAATCAAACTTTTATCGTCCTCAAGAACTATATAACACAGAAATAAACGAAATAACAACTGAAGAACACGAATACGATGACATTACCTATGAGCAAGGTCCTGATCCAAATCCTGATAATTTGGAACAAGAATTTTACCCAGATCCTTTATTAGAAGTAGTAGCCTCGGAAACCGCATAGAATAAATGAATTTGTCAAAAAATCAAAGTGAATTACCCTTCATCATCTTTCCAGAATTTAATATTAAAGCGTTAATTAATACAGGCAGTACGCGTTCGTTTATAAATCCAGAAACTGCAGAAAAATATTTTAAGTCAAAAATTAAAAACGATCCGTTTCAAATAACAACAGCTCATGGAACTTCTACTGAAAAATTTAGCGTTTTGTTACCATGTTCAAAATTATTTAATTAAACCGACATTATATTAAAATATCATTTCTTCAACTTTCATAATAATTTTGATATCTTACTCGGATTAGATAATTTAATACTGTTGGAAGCAAACATTGATTTAGCACGCGACAAAATTGTAACACCCACACAAGAAATTCAAATTCAGTATCACAAAATAGTACCACATCCTCTATTTAGAATAGAAAGATCGTCAAAACTTCTTTCCGGTTAGCGTGTCCAATTGTTGCCAAACCTATAGTCCGCGAGGCCGCGAGACTAACTTGGTTGTACACGCGTTGCTGACGTGTGCGCCGTTCGGCCCGTTACTATGGCAACGCCGATGTCACAGCATTCCAAAGTACCCCTTCTCCTGGATACAAGGCGAGTAAGCGCTGAACAGTAGAGAAGGGGCGATATTCTAGTTGCGTTCGCCTGTTAGATAACATCGTTCATGTATTACTCCGTGTTTAAACCAAGTAATATTTGTTGTTTGTTACTTAGGTTTCATATTGTTTATAACACTTGGTTAAAGTAATAGTTTGTGAGACATTCGAGTTGCGTTCTCCTGTTAGATAGCGTCGTTCGTGTATTGCTCCGTGTTTAAACCAAATAATATTTGTTGTTTGTTACTTAGGTTTCATATTGTTTATAACACTTGGTTATAGTAACAGTTTGTGAATCAAACTGTATTTTGTTTGCTATATAAGCGTTAGTTAAATTGGGTTGTTAGTCTATTATTTTATATGTGATTTCTTTCAGATCTACATCGTATTGTTTGTTTGGTTGAGATTTATCGTATTTTGTTGATATTTGGTTGGTTGGGTGTATAATTTATGTTTATTGGTTTATTGTTGACTTTTGGAATTCACTAGCAGTTGTAGTCGTTTTCCATCGTCTTATTTGGGTCTCATTCAATGACAATGTTACCAACAGCGTTAGTTGACGCACAAGGGCAAACCACTCAGCCTCATACTGTACGGGCATTGTTTGATACTGGGTTACAGTGTAGCTACATTACAGTTGACTGTACAAAAAGGATGAAGCTACATATCCAAAAGGCGAATATGGGAATTTTATCAATTGGTGATCGTTCGGTCAATATTGTTGAAGGCCGTGTAATTTGTGAAATGTCACCTCACGGGCTGGCGCGTCCATGGCGTAAGGTAGAAATGTTTGTTGTTGATACGATTACTAGTAGCATTCCTAGTGTAGCAATTGACACTAGACATTGTAAACATATTATGTGTTTACAATTGGCAGATCCAAACTTTGCGGTTCCTAGATCTATTGATATGCTATTGGCAGCTGATGTGCTGGCCAATAGTTTAATTAATGGTCATGTTCATGGTAGATTGGGCAGACCTATAGCGTTGAATACCATATTTGGTTATGTTGTACTAGGACAAATTCCAAGTTATTTGAAAAGACCTACAACTAGTACTTCTATGCGTCTTTCATTAGATGAAAACATTAGTGAAATGGTTACTAAATTTTGGGAACTGGAGAATGTCCCAACATATGTTAAAGCTCCACCGAGTGAATTCTGTTGAACGAAACACACAGGGTAGATATTGTGTTGCTTTGCCGTTCAAAGAGTTTCCACCACCATTAGGAGAATCGTTTCATACAGCCAAAGTGTGCTTGAATTCACTTTTGGCACGTTTGAATAAAAACCCTGAATTAAAGCGTCAATATCAGAAGTTTTTAAATGATTACGAACAACAGGGTTATATGACTGAAGTTCCTCATAATTGTGATACTGAGGAAACAAATAAATCTTATTATATTCCTCATCATGGGGTGCTAAAACCAGATAGCACTACTACTGCGTTAAGAGTAGTGTTTAACGCATCAAAATAAACTTCAAATGGCGTTGCTTTAAATGATACATTGTTTGTTGGACCCTCTCTGCAGCGGAATTTATTTAAATTATTGTTAAATATTCGATTTCCACGTAGTCTAATTACGGTCGATATTAGGCAAATGTATCGTCAAATCGAGAAAAATATTACGGCACATCTATGGTGGAATACAAGAGGACGGAGAGTGGCGTAGGCGCTACAATTTCGAACTATACAGAGAATACGAAGACTCAGATATCATCACAAAAATTAAAGTAGGGAGGCTAAGATGGATGGGACACGTTCAAAGGATGTCGGATACAGATCCAATAAAACAAATTATCAGGCAAGTGCCAGTGACCAGGAGATCGCAAGGAAGGCCGAAGATACGATATATGGATCAGATAAAAAAGAATTTAAAAGCATTGAAGATAAATAATTGGAAAAGGAAAGCGCAAAATAGGGAAGAATGGAGAAAGCTCCTAAAGCAGGTCAAGACTCTTGAAGGGTTGTAGTGCCATTGATGATGATGAAAATGGTCAATAGCAACAGATGATTTTGTGTATACGTTTAATTTAGAAAACCATGAATGCACCAAGCGTAATATTTTGTCTTGTGTTGCAAAGATATTTGATCCACTAGGGCTAGTGGCTCCTATTGTGATGACGTTGAAATGCCTTATTCAGCGGCTTTGGCTTTGTAAAGTTGGATGGGATGAGTGTCCCCCTCAAGAACTGGTAAAAGAATGGTTAGAGTTCCGAGATAACTTGTCACAGTTATCAAAGGTTCGTGTTCCTCAAATCGTGGGAACTAAACAAAATCTGGATTTAATCGGGTTTTGCGATGCCTCAAGCAAGGGCTTTAGTGCAGTAATTTATGCACGTACATCAACGGCAGAAGTACATTTGTTGTGTGCTAAGACAAAGGTAGCACCGTTAAAGACTATATCTATTGCCAGACTGGAACTGTGTGCATGTGTGTTACTGGCACAGTTGTTCGAAGCTGTGATTAAAGCTGGGGAATTAGAGATAAATTCTGTTACCGGTTTCACAGATTCTATGGTGGCCTTAGCATGGTTGGCGCAGCCACCACATAATTGGAAAACGTTTATTGCTAATAGAGTCGCGATTGATCAATACTTCCGATTTCAAATTGGGCTCATGTACCAACAAGTTACAATGCGGCTGATCCTGGTTTAAGAGGTATGTTACCGACAGAATTGGTTACATGCAATTTATGGTTTCGGGGACCAGAGTGGTTAAGAAACAGTAAGGATACTTGGCCAATAAGCGGTTCAGTGAAAGTATCTGATTCGGATTCGAATTTGATTTCTAGTGAACAGAAATCGTGTTTGTTAGCCAAACCAAAGGACAACTTTGTGCTCTTTGAACGTTGTTTTTCGTGGAATAAGTTGCTACGTTCTACAGCGTATTTACTACGCTTTATTAATAATTGTCAACGAATAAATTGTGTCCGCTACCAAGTCATTAAGTGTTGGAGGAAAATTAGATATTTTGGTGGGCGGGAATGTTTAGAATAGAAAGATCGTCAAAACTTCTTTCCGGTTAGCGTGTCCAATTGTTGCCAAAACTATAGTCCGCGAGGCCGCGAGACTAACTTGTTTGTACACGCGTCGCTAACGTGTGCGCCGTTCGGCCCGTTACTATGGCAACGCCGACGTCACAGCATTCCAAAGTACCCCTTCTCCTGGATACAAGGCGAGTAAGCGCTGAACAGTAGAGAGGGGGCGACATTCGAGTTGCGTTCTCCTGTTAGATAGCATCGTTCGTGTATTGCTCCGTGTTTAAACCAAGTAATATTTGTTGTTTGTTACTTAGGTTTCATATTGTTTATAACACTTGGTTATAGTAATAGTTTGTGAATCAAACTGTATTTTGTTTGCTATTTAAGCGTTAGTTAAATTGTGTTGTTAGTCTATTATTTTATATGTGATTTCTTTCAGATCTACATCGTATTGTTTGTTTGGTTGAGATTTATCGTATTTTGTTGATATTTGGTTGGTCGGGTGTATAATTTATGTTTATTGGTTTATTGTTGACTATTGGAATTCACTAGCAGTTGTGGTCGTTTTCCATCGTCTTATTTGGGTTTGTTTTCTCTCTCATTTTGATTATTATTTGGTTTTGGTTGCTATTAGTTGAATTTTTAGATTTTAGTTTGAATTATATTTAGAATTTATACAGTCCACTTATTCACTCTCTTGTGTATTTTGTTGTTGTTGGGAATAACCTATTTTCCATTTAATTTTTGGTTTGCTTTTTTAAACCTGAGCTATTGATCCTTTTTTTAGAACTAGTAGCCTCGGAAAACGCATAGAATTAATGAATTTGTCACAAAATCAAAGTGAATTACCCTTCATCATCATTCCAGAATTTACTATTAAAGCGTTAATTGATACAGGCAGTACGCGTTCGTTTATAAATCCAGAAACTGCAGAAAAATATTTTAAGTCAAAAATTAAAAACGATCCGTTTCAAATAACAACAGCTCATGGAACTTCTACTGAAAAATTTAGCGTTTTGTTACCATGTTCAAGATTATTTAATAAAACCGACATTACATTAAAATATCATTTATTCAACTTTCATAATAATTTTGATATCTTACTCGGATTAGATAATTTAAAACTGTTGGAAGCAAACATTGATTTAGCTCGCGACAAAATTGTAACACCCACACAAGAAATTCAAATTCAGTATCACAAAATAGTACCACATCCTCTATTTAGAATAGAAAGATCGTCAAAACTTCTTTCCGGTTAGCGTGTCCAATTGTTGCCAAACCTATAGTCCGCGAGGCCGCGAGACTAACTTGGTTGTACACGCGTTGCTGACGTGTGCGCCGTTCGGCCCGTTACTATGGCAACGCCGATGTCACAGCATTCCAAAGTACCCCTTCTCCTGGATACAAGGCGAGTAAGCGCTGAACAGTAGAGAAGGGGCGATATTCTAGTTGCGTTCGCCTGTTAGATAACATCGTTCATGTATTACTCCGTGTTTAAACCAAGTAATATTTGTTGTTTGTTACTTAGGTTTCATATTGTTTATAACACTTGGTTATAGTAATAGTTTGTGAGACATTCGAGTTGCGTTCTCCTGTTAGATAGCGTCGTTCGTGTATTGCTCCGTGTTTAAACCAAGTAATATTTGTTGTTTGTTACTTAGGTTTCATATTGTTTATAACACTTGGTTATAGTAATAGTTTGTGAGACATTCGAGTTGCGTTCTCCTGTTAGATAGCGTCGTTCGTGTATTGCTCCGTGTTTAAACCAAGTAATATTTGTTGTTTGTTACTTAGGTTTCATATTGTTTATAACACTTGGTTATAGTAGCAGTTTGTGAATCAAACTGTATTTTGTTTGCTATATAAGCGTTAGTTAAATTGGGTTGTTAGTCTATTATTTTATATGTGATTTCTTTCAGATCTACATCGTATTGTTTGTTTGGTTGAGATTTATCGTATTTTGTTGATATTTGGTTGGTCGGGTGTATAATTTATGTTTATTGGTTTATTGTTGACTTTTGGAATTCACTAGCAGTTGTAGTCGTTTTCCATCGTCTTATTTGGGTTTGTTTTCTTTCTCGTTTTGATTATTATTTGGTTGTGGTTGTTATTAGTTGAATTTTTAGATTTTAGTTTGAATTATATTTAGAATTTATACAGTCCACTTATTCACTCTCTTGTGTATTTTGTTGTTGTTGGGAATAACCTATTTTCCATTTAATTTTTCGTTTGATTTTTTAAACCTGAGCTATTGAAGTAACATTTGGACCATTCGAACCGGATATAGCTACATTTCGTGACTTCGAATCGGGATAGAAAACTTTTGATATTAAGAAAGGCTGTTTGAATTGAATTTTATTTGGATTTGTTGTTTGTTGTTGTATACCATTTATAAAAATGGAAGGAATGTTGAAATATCAATTGGATACTATTATCAATAAAATTAGAATGCTTTCCGCGTATGCTACGGGGAAAGACGAAAATGATCAATGTAGATTCAAAGCTGGTTATTCTAAATTAGCAGATTGGGAGATAGCGTTTGAAGAAAAATATGATGCTTATCAGTATAGTTTAGGACAAATTCAGAATCCTACTGCTGAAATATTAGCGGAAATTGAGCAACAAACAAAGTCATATGAGGAAGTATTTGATTTAATGCTGGATATGAAAGCGATACATGACGATTTATTTCCGGTTGGTGAAATACGGAAGTGTGATAGTGAGACTTCAGTTATTAGTAGAAATGAATCTGTAGTTTCTGCTAATTCTGCTGCATTGCGTACAGCATTGCCGCGTTTGTATTTACCGAAATTTGATTTAGCACGCGACAAAATTATAACACCCACACAAGAAATTCAAATTCAGTATCACAAAATAGTACCACATCCTCATTACATAAGAATTCCATCAAATTCAAAGTTACAAAATTGTACGTAGATAACATTGCAAATGGAGATGCGCTTATCTCTGAGACACATAGGCATAACTTGATAATACCAGAAGGCATTGCAAAAGTGCAAGATCATCAAATTCTGTCCCCGCTTATCAACACCAGTGACAATGACCTGATTATAAAATCTTTTAATCGCATTCAAGCTCAGCCTTTAGGAAATTTTGAAATAAATAATTTAAATTTTAATAAACAATATTCAAAAAAATCTTTTGATCTTAACAAAATTCGAACAGAACACATGAATAGCGAAGAAAAATTAGCCATCTCAAAATTATTAAAAGAATTTTCAGAAATTCTTCATTATGAAAATAACGCTCTAACTTTTACGAACGAAGTAAAACATAAAATCCGTACCAAAGACGAAATCCCGACATACACTTAGACATACCGATACCCGGAAATTCATAGAACGGAAGCACAATCACAAATTAAAAAAATGCTGGATCAAAAAATCATTAGGCCATCCCATTCACCCTGGTCATCCCCAGTGTGGATCGTACCTAAAAAACTTGACGCGTCCGGAAAAAAGAAATGGAGAATTGTTATCGACTATAGGAAGTTGAACGATAAGACTATAGACGATAAGTACCCCATTCCCAACATAACCACTCTACTAGACAAACTCGGCAAATGTCAATATTTTTCAACACTCGATCTAGCATCCGGATTTCATCAATTGAAATGAGTAAAGAAGACATTCAAAAGACCGCATTCAATTCAGAAAACGGACAATATGAATTCTTAAGAATGCCATTTGGTTTGAAAAACGCACCCGCGACATTCCAACGAGTCATGGATAACGCTTTAAGAAATTTAGTGAATTAAATTTGCCTAGTTTATCTGGATGATGTTATCAGATTCAGCACCAGTCTCCAAGAACACGTTGAGAGTTTAAGATCTGTATTCGATAGATTAAAGAAAGCCAATCTTAAAATTCAACTAGACAAGTCTGAATTCTTTCGAAAAGAAGTGGCTTATTTAGGGCATGTTGTTACACCCTCTGGCGTAAAACCGAACCCCGACAAAATTATAGCTATCAAAAACTACCCTATTCCGAAAACTACCAAACAAATAAAAGGATTTTTAGGCCTCCTAGGATACTACCGGAAGTTTATAAAAGATTTCGCTAAATTGACAAAACCACTAACCAAATGTTTAAAAAAAGGGTGCTGAAATGAAAATTAACGACCCTGATTACGTAAATTGTTTTAATATCTGCAAAAATCTTTTAATTAATGAACCGATACTTCAATATCCCGACTTCACTAATTCTTTCAATTTAACTACCGATGCGAGCAATTTTGCTGTAGGTGCAGTTCTTTCACAAGGACCTATAGGTTCAGATCTCCCTGTTGCATATGCAAGTAGAACATTAAACGAATCGGAGAAAAATTATTCTACAATTGAGAAAGAACTACTCGCGATTGTCTGGTCAACAAAATATTTTAGACCGTATCTTTTTGGCCGGAAATTCAAAATTATCACCGACCATAAACCACTACAATGGTTATTTTCGCTTAAAGAACCAAATTCTAAATTAGTACGTTGGCGGCTTAAATTACAAGAATTCGATTTCGAAATATCTTATAAAAAAGGCTCGTTAAATAAAAATGCTGACGCTCTTTCTCGTATCGAATTAAATGTTAAAACAGTAGAACCCGGTACCGAAAATCTTTTCGATTGGTATATCGAAAATTTTGACGAAACATTCAATACAAATAATGATTCGCAATCTATGATTGTAGAACCAGACGATACCCCAGACTCAGACTCAAACTCAGACACAAACAACACTGTTCACTCAAATTTAGAAAATTCCAATAAGTGAATCAGCTGTTAATGCAGGTAAAAACCAAATAATTATATCGGAAGTATTACATTCACCCTCAAAACCTAAATTAACCAAATTGCACTTGGATAAAATGCGAATTAATATACAATTATCTAAAAATAATTTCGAAGCAGATTCAATAAAATTTATTAAAGAATTTGTAGTTCTAAAAGTAAAATATTATTTATATTTTGAACATCCTGTTTATGAACAATTTACTAAAGTCTTACAAAAACATTTAAAAAATGCGGAAATCAACTTTGTAAAATGTAACACAAAATTATTAGATGTAGAGAATGAAGACGACATACAAGAAACAATACAAAATTATCACACGGGCAAGACCAATTCACGAAGTTTACAACCAATTAAAGAAAAAATATTACTGGCCAAATCAAATAAAGACTATAACAGATTACATTAACCAATGCGCAGTTTGTTTAGCCTCAAAATATGAACGAAACCCAGTTAAGCCGAAATTAAACATAACACCAACACCGAACAAACCTTTTGACACTATTCATATCGTAAATTTGTAAATTTCTTACAATAATTGATGCTTTTTCAAGATATGCGCAAGCATACAAAATTAGCTCAACAAATGCAATTGAAGTGACAAGTAAACTAACAAAATTCTTTTCTCATCATGGCATTCCAAAATTAATTATCTCAGATAACTTTACGCGAAAAAATATATCACTTACCGAGATCTGCGTAGGCAGAGTGCCACAGCCAGTGATGGGCAAAAGGCGTGATGATATATTTATTTTATTTTATTTAAAATCGATATACACTTCACTAGTTCTCAACATCCAAATTCAAACGGTCTCGTGGAAAGATTCCACTCTACTCTTATTGAGCATATTAGATTATTTAATTTACAACAAAATTTCAAAAACGAAACAATCGAAGACAAAGTTCACTATGCTATCCTAGCTTATAACAACTCAAGTCACACCGCGACCGGATTAAAACCAATAGAAATAACAAATGGTCACTTAGAAACAAACTCACCCCTTGACGTAGAGCTAGAAAAACAAGTAACACAAGATTACGTGCAAAAACACAAAGAAAAGACCAAATTAGTCTACCAGAACATTAACGAAAAAATGCGTAACACAAAATCAGATTTGATAAATAAATTAAACGAAAATCTCGAAAATTTACCTAACATTCCTCAAACCGTTTTTGTACACAATAAACAAAAAGTCAATAAAACAAAACAACCAAAATTTAAGAAAGAAAAAATCAAGACAATAAATCAAAATTTAAAAACTGCCGAAATTGAAACAAATCCTAATGACAAAAAACAACCAAAAATACACCTGTCAAATATAAACAGACCAAGGAAAATAATTCATAAAAATTACGCTATTCCAGGTCCTTCCTGTTCACGTACTCCTACGGATTAAACATGAAGAATATTACACAAAACACAGGACTACTGACAATAAACCTAGGACTAGCAAAACTACAAAAAATCACACATACGTTCATTCACTACTACGACCTACAACCACTCTTTAAACAATATAACAGTCTGAATACACAATACAACAATCTTAAACAAACAATTACAAACAATAAAATAATTTTGAAAGATTTGAAAACGATGACAAGATTATCCAATTTATTCAAAATTCTATTGACGAAAAAATTAGTCACTTATCAGTTCACTTTCAAAAATCTAGATCAAAGAGAGGATTAATAAATGTACTCGGATCCGTAATTAAATCCATAACGGGTAATTTAGACGCTGATGATGAAAAACGATACACAAATATTCTAAACCATTTACAAAACAATCAACACAAAATAGACAATCAATTAAAACATCAATACTCTGTCAATAACCAATTAATCGATTATTTCAATCACACAAATAAATAAATATATCATCACGCCTTTTACCCATTACTGGGTGTGGCACTCTGCCTAAGCAGATCTCGGTAAGTGATATATTTTGTCGCGTGAAGTGCGGTTACCAGCCGTCAAATCACGGCCCTCAAAGATATTAGTGGAGAGGGAGCCACAGGGGTAGATTTTTTTAAATTGGGATCGAACCAGGGTTCTCAAGATCCATAGGCCGACTCGATACCACTGAGCCATCTACCCCATCAATCACACAATCGTCACTATCAAACAAAATGAGATAATACTCAAATAGAAAATTGAACAATTGGCACATATTGTTATCGGTGAAACCCAAGATCAAGAGAGATATTTTTCAAAAGAAATTTTTAGTCAACTAAATACTTTACTTACGTTAACTCTTAATACTTTGCAAGATATAGAAAATTCTCTAACTTTTTGCAAACTTCACGTTATGCACCCAAGTATAATAAAAACTAATGATCTGTATGTAAAATTGAATAAAATTTCAAAATACTATAATCATGAATTACCTCTTGAACCATTACCGGAAAATATACCAGAATTAGAAAAATTAATTACTGTAAATTGTAAACTCCAATTAGATAAAATAATTTATTTTATCGAAATTCCTATTAATTATGAAACAGATTTCCAATTACTTCATCTCATTCCAATACCTACCCGATATCAGTCTGAATTTGTAACAATTATACCAAGTAATGAATATTATTTCAAATCAATCGATAAAATAAATAAATAAATATAAATATATCATCACGCCTTTTACCCATCACTGGGTGTGGCACTCTGCCTAAGCAGATCTGGGTAAGTGATATATTTTATCGCGTGAAGTGCGGTTACCAGCCGTCAAATCACGGCCTCCAAAGATATTAGTGGAGGAGGAGCCACAGGAGTAGATTTTTTAAATTGGTGAAAATTGTTTGTCGGCTGTGGGGATCGAACCAGGGTTCTCAAGATCCACAGGCCGACTCGATACCACTGAGCCATCAATCGATGGTCATATTAAAGCTCTAAATGGCGTATGTACTAAAGGAAATAATAATTACCAATGTCCAAACAAAATGTCAGAAGTATATGACAACTCCTGCGAGAAGAATATCATCTCAAGAAACAAGAACGAAAATTGCGAGTACTTAAGAATAAACATGAAACGAAATCATATAGAAACTTTAGAAGAAGCGAATCATTTTTTAGTCGTACTTCCTAAACCTGATGTTATTCAAGCTTACTGCAAGCACGGCGACGAAATAAAGAATTTACAAGGCATATTCTTAATTAAAGAAGACGATTGCCAAATAAAATTTCAGAAGCAAAAGTTAAACTTCAAAGAAGGTACCTTTGGCAAACCAACAATAATAGAAAACTTCAATATCAAGCTTAATACTTCGCAAATACCAAAAATGACAGTCGACCTGAACTCCATCCAAGAATTAAAAATACCAATAAACAAGTACGAAGAAATAGAACAAGATTAAGACAACAATAACCTCATAAACTACCCCACGATAATATTATACGTAATTATTATCATTGCTGGCATCATCGTGACGATAATTTACGGAAGAAAATGGCTTTGAAAATCCAAATCAACCGAACGTCCAGACCTTCAATCGAGAATATCAGCCAATAAATCGAACCTGATTCTTCCCGATGAAGCTCAATTTTAAGGAGGGAGGAGTTAGCGAACCACTATTTCCATAGAAGACGCTGAATCCGCAAGAATCCCCACTAGTAGCTGTAGTCATATTTCATTTTTTATGTTAGATTTTCACAATGTAGTTAGTTAAGAATTGACCTCTGTTTTGTAAAGATCTACTCTTGAATGTTTATAATAAATCTTTGTGTGAAATAATTTTTTTTGAAAACTCGAATCTCAATTCAAGTTTCGTAATTTATACAGGGTGAGTCTGGGAAGACGCCCCCCCCCCCTTAACTTTTTTATTATGAGTAATAGAAAAAAATGGTTCATATGGAAGTTTTATTCGTTTAAATATACTATTTGATGGCAGATGTAGATATTTTTTATAAAGTCAGGTTTACAAGATAATTATTTTACTAAAATAAAAACCGCCATTTTTATCTCTTTTCAACGGTGTATTAGTTTTTATTAATGTATCTGAAAAAATTCGAGAAAAATAAGAAAATTGAGAAATACTAGAAATAATTTTTATACAAATATTATAGGTGGCTATGTGAAAATAAACAAAATGTAACAGTGTTACCTGATATCGAGCGTTGCGTGGTCCTGCCCACGTGACAGGCCGGGAGCCAGCACAGCGAAGTGTTATGTTTGCTCCTGCGTTTATCTGAATTTCGCCTCCAGTTGGAGAGTAAATTCGAGGAGCACTAAGATTGCTTTTCTTGTCTGCAAGGCAAATACAATATTTTTTTTGGATACGTGTTATTAAACAGTTCACATTCCTTCATTTCGACTCGGTATCACTTACCGATAACATAAACGTATCTTGATGCATTCTGATAATCCGGGTTACTATCCATGTCACACTGGTAATTTTTTTCATCTTCAGTAGAAATATTGTGCATTTTTATAGTATTAATAATATATACGTAGGTTTTGAGTTTTATTACTTGAAGATGTTCGTTATGTGTATGTTCCTGTAACAATTTTATAATGAAGTATATTCTAATGATTAAGACAAATAAATTGTTAGATATAGATAGATCAAAAGATGTACAGTTATTTTTTTGTTTTGTACCATACCGGATGATGACTTTTTTATGTTACAATGCAATTTATTTATAGTAGCGATAGTTGAGAAAATATTGTACTTATTTTATTAATTATTGTTGATTTTAGAGTATTCGAAAATGTTCTAAATTACAGATATTTGAGTAGAGAGAATCCACATTTACTAGTTACAACACACACTCAATATCCTCAAATTGTTAATATGTGGCAGGTATTCTTGGATCACACACGTTATTGGTCTTTTTTATTGAAGACTACTTAATTTCCAGTTTGTATTTGCAACTCACACAAAAGCTAACTGGACCGAATTTAGAAAGACAGCGGTCAAAATGAAAATATAATTTGGTTTCAACATGGCAGAAGTACCTGAACCAATATTTTCCTAAATCCTGAATTGGATGTGGAAGGACAATTCATTGGCTAGTACGGTCTTATGGATGATTTTTTGAGGCTAAGTATATAGCTGTCAATGGCGACTTATTTGAACATTTAATTTAGGTTTAAAATAGTAATAATTTGTAGATTATAAAACAATTACGTGAAAAATTATTTATAATAATATTTAAGTTATTATTACCTTCGTTATTAAGATACATTTATTTTTATGTAAACTAACGACAACAATTTTTGTTTATTGCTTTACTTTCCTTGGCACTCTATTTTTTCTTAAATAAAATAAATATATCATCACGCCTTTAACCCATTATTGGGTGTGACACTCTGCTGTAACTGATTTCGATAAGTGATACATTTCTTTGCGTAAAGTGCGGTTACAAGCCGTCAAATCTCGGCTCCCAAATATATTAGTGGAGGGGGAGCCACAGAGGTAGATTTAATTTGGTGAAAATTGTTTGTCGGCTGTGGGGATCGAACCAGCGTTTTCAAGATCCACAGGCCTATTTGATAACACTGAGCCACCTTAAAGATGTTAAATTTTGTTTTTTCATATCTTGTGTAAAAATAAAAATATAATAAGAAAATTATTTATTTATTTTTATTTTTTATTTGCATTTTTGGTCTAGAGTTTACATACCTCGACTAGTTGCTATTATAAGAATGTTTTCTTATTGTGTTTCCTATGTAACATAAAAAAGTCACCACTCGGTCAAAAGGATTATTCGTTACAGGTTCAGTCAAAATTTAGTGAACGGTGTTCCCAAGTTAGTGGATTTTCCACTAAATCTGGTGATTTGTGGGTGCTATTTAGCGATGAAATTTGGCTTTTAGTGGTTCTGCTGGATGTTTATCAGATTTTTTTTTACATTTAAATTAATTAATTTTGTAATATAGGGCCATTTAATTACACAAACCACTGAGATAAATTATTTACATATAAAATTTGTAATATATTGTACCGAGTATGGTACTACATTATTTTGGTTACAAATAAATATTTTGTTAGTGTTATCATTGTTCATGTTTTATTAAAGATTAAACTTCACCAAACCCGAGATTGTAATAAACATTACAATATACATACCGAGTTTACACAATTCTACAATTGAAGTATGTAACACAAGAGTTCAATGGTATTTTTTTATATGATGATTGTTGCTTCCCTAATTAAATTAGACCAAAAGTGTAAATACAAAAAGTTAAGTACTAAAAAATGCATCTAATGATTATCTATTTTTTGCTCAATTGTTTTTTTTTAATGCAAGAATAGCAAACAAACGAAAAATGGCTTTTATAAAGAAATTTATAGCTTCAATTTGACAAGTTCATTAAATAAATTAATTAAATTGATCAACCGAAATTAATGATAAATTCTACTTGAAGGTGTATTGTTATATTATATTCAAAAAATAATAACAATAATAATAAAAATTATTTTGTTTCGTTGTTTTCCACAGCACACTCAATCCTAAATTTTATTTTAAAAAGCCATTTTTTATTTGCTTGTTACTCTTGTATACAAACAATTGATCAACAAGTAGATACTCACTAAATGCAGTTTCTAATATTTACACTTTTGGTGTAATTTAATTAGGGAAGCAACAATTGTCATTTTTAAAAAATCCATTGTATTTCCTATGTAACATAATTAAATTCTACACCCGGTATATTATTTATTTATTTCTGGTTGTTATTTATCAACATGGTGTATTTTTATGTTATACGGTTACTATACTTTACCTTGTAAATAGATTCTTCCGTTAGGTAATAAAGTTATTATTATATGTATTATATAAGCAGTATTTGCGCTAATAAAATAGCATAAAATTAGACCACGTTCCTTTTTGCAAAAAATAATAATTATACATAATAAAAAAAAAAATATTTACAATAGGTAGCATTGCAATAATAAAATTGAGTAACTCCTCTTTTTTGTTAAAAAGCTCATTCTTTGAGAAAAAAACTCTTTTTTTATAAAAAAATTCTTTTTTAGAAAAATGTTTAGTGGAATTCTAGAGGTTTCAATTCTATGATCTAGTGGACAGCGGTTTCACACAGATGGCAACACGTTAGTGACTGTTGAAGAGAGTAGCAACATTAATTTAATACTGTGACTTATTTGCTGTTTTCCCAGAAAAATACGACCGGTACATTTATAGAAAGTGACTGTAATTTTTACAAAAACATTATTATTCCGCTTTTTTATTTTGTTGTTCACATTGCGCATTTTAGATCGAGTCCAAATTCATCGAAAAGAAAGTGATTATATGAATTATTTCATGTGCAGTTCGATCGTTATTTAAACTTCGTATTTCATCTGGCTAAACGAATTTTCCAATCATGTCCAAACTATACGTATCATTTCTGTGTACATAATTTTATTCACAATCAGTTAGTAATCTGTGCATTTCCAATCAACAAAACAGTTGGGAAGTGAGTCATTGTTTACTTCACTTTTCCAGCTAGATGGAAATGTTTTTCCAGACAGATTACAGATTAACAATATTACCTTTTAAGAAAGATATTCTATTGGTGAATTTTTCAAAAATCTCTCTATATCTTCTTGGGTTAAAACGCTTGATTTTTTTGCCTTGTAACCTAAATTTTTTCTTTTCAAAAATGACTTTAATCTAGTAAATTTTTTGATATCAAAATTATGTTTAATATTCAATGTTGTTCGTAGCATTGAATATGTAGACCGCAGGGTGGAAAGCTTTCTTTTTTTGGGCATATTCTCCAAAGTATGCAAGGAGGGCCGTTTCGGAGTCAGTAATTTTAATACCTTTGCCCAGACACCAATTGCAATATGCGTCATATACCTTTTCAAATCTTTGTTTGCTTTTCTCCGGTAGCAAACCTTCAGTAGCTTTTTCCGCAGCTTCTCGCAGTTCTGGTGGAGTAAACTCTAACTCACTATCAGATATATTTATGAAAATTTTACTTATTAGGTAGAGAAAACCAACAAATCTTTAAAATAGTTGAGATAACTCTACTGACAGATTCAATAAACATGATGTCAAGTTACCTAGCAACACTATCATAAGTATCTATGTTAATGCAGACTAAACAAATAATAAATCTGTCAAAAAAGTTTTAATAAAATTAATGTTTAAAACACATAGATTACTAACTGATTGTGAATAAAATAGTATAAATACCTCGCGGGATGCTCATTCCAGCTTTGCGCTTATAATTTAGCGCTCGGCTGTAATGCAGCATTTCCCGGCTCGGTATGTAATATACTATTACGTATATAAATCAACTAAGTAAGTACCAGATAATAGTTCCACTTTATTATTTTTTTAATTCTGATGCACTAGTGTATATTGTTTCATTCATCTCTTAACTTTTGTTGACGCTAGCACCTTACATGTACAAGCACACGGTCGATTAAAATTTACTGTAATGACTCAAACAAATAGTTCTTGATCTGCAAGTTCAAATTTTGCAAGTTAAAGTTGCACTTGCTTATAAATAAATCAACCAGCGTAGAAATCATGCTCGAAATATTATTATTTCGAGAGTTTCTGCATCTGTCAACAAGAATATATTTACTAAAAGTGTGACATAGTTCATAAAATTGATTGCGATGAAAATATTTAAAATATTAAATCTTTTAAAATTGGTTCTAAATCTGCCAATAACAACAAGGCACATTTACCCAAATAATACTAACTAATTAATTCGCAATGACAAAAAAAGCTCGTAATTTTCCAGAACTCATTCATATTTACATCGTGGCTGATCGCTGACCTCTTGAATATTTTATAAATATTTTCAATTTTGCTACCATGTTAAAATGATATATAATAATGTTTTGTTTTAAGTAGTTCATTATATTCTGTCAAATGATTCTTTAAAAAATAAAATTATTTAAATTTATTTAAGCCTAATTATTAGCTACAATTTGATTAAAAGCTAAATTGGTGACCCCGACGTTCCAAAGTGATCGACGTGTCTGAAGAAATTAATCCGTTTCGAAGAAGAGATATATCGAGAGTCAGTATCAAATTACCCCCTTTCTGGAGGAAAAGTGTTTGAATTTGGTTCCTTCAAATTGAGTCACAATTATTTCAAAAGAGATAATATATCATTATGTTTTAGGATCCATCGATTCCGAAGTTTCAGAATTAATTAGTGATTTTATTTCAAGTCCCACTTTAACAGCAACTCCATATTCTGATTTGAGAAAACGACGAATATGAAGAGACAGATGAACGAAGATATAAGAAACATCCAGATGCACTTGAATTTAGCTACAAGGAGCCGTCTGTAATATTTCGTGAAAAGCGACATCTTGCTGATAAACAAGTTACCGATAAATTTCTTTAAACTATGTTCTTGCAACGCCTTCCTTAAAATTCGCGCACAATTGTAGCTACCATGGCAAACAAAATTTTATGCCCAACGCAATTCGTGTGTGAAATAACCCTTATTTCTCAACCCGAAACATCTTTTTATTCTAGAATGGATTTTTTTGAGAATGTCATTGCTCAATTAACAAATGCAGTTGATAAAATGGAAACCTTTTCATAATCAAACTTGCCAAGTCTCCCTATCGTCTAACATGCTGATATCATTATAAATGCAAGTATATTGCCAATAAATTTATTCTACCTTACTCATACATCTTTAAACAGCAGGAAAACAATGGACACTTTTCGTTTTTAACAAAAACACAGGTAAGAAATTTCTTGTTCAATCAAATGTTGATATTTCAGTTATTCCTTCAGCCAACAAGGATAAAAATACTGTTGACATTGGTTTAAACAAACGCTTTATTTGTCCTTTAATTATTGCTGTGATACAAAGTCCTATTATTCGAGCTAATTTTTTAAGCAAATTTAATATTTTAGTACATTTAACAAATAAACAACTCTTCGATAACGTCACAATTGTTTCTACAAAAGAAACTTTAAATTCACGGAATTCTACTTGCAAATGATACGTACGAAACAGTTGAACGAAGTTCCTTCTTGCAATTGTACTTATCTAGTCACAATGATCGACAGATTTTCAAGCTGGCCAGCAGCTATTCCGGTTCAAGATAATTTTGATAACTATAACTGTAACTCAAGTAATTTTGTCTAATTGGATCGCTCGATTTGCTGTTCCTACTTACATTACTACTGAACGGGGCAGACAGATGGATTGCAAGCTTTTTAAAAGTTTCACGCATCCTCTTGGTATTCATCATATTTAAACTATAGAATATCATCCGTCAGCAAATAGCAAAATTGAAAGTTGGCGCCGAGTACTTAAATCAGAATTAAGATCTAAATTAACTAACTGAACTCAAAAATTACCCCTAATTCTTCTCGACCCTAGATGTTACTTAGTTCCAGAACAGAAAACTATTGCAACAGAAATAGTGTATGGTGAACCAATAAAATTACTATGAGATTTTCTTAATAAAACTGTTAATTTTCGTTCACAAAGTAAAAGAAAAAACCGATTTCAGCCTATTAAGATTAAATATCGTTCTTCACGCAAAGTTTTAATCCATCCAGAACTGATAATATTTTAAAATATTAATTAATAATAAACAGCAATCTATTAATATCGATCGACTGAAGCCGGCATTTTTACGGAATTAACTTGATATAGTATCACCACCTAACTCTGCCAACAAGCTACCTGTCGTTGACACTGAAGGGGAAGTATGTGGCAGATCACTGCCATCGTGAATATTTTATAAATATTTTGAATTTTCTAACCATGTTAAAATGATATATAATAATGTTTTGTTTTAAGTAGTTAGTTACATTCTCTCAAACTATTATTTAAAGACTAGTTATTAGCTACAATTTAATTAAAAGCTAAAACATAAACAATGATAAACTTCGTTACAGTTTCAGCACTACAAGAGACTTAGATGTGAATTAGTTGATCGAAAATCTACAGCAGAATAGAATTAATAAAAACCTAAACTCAAGACAGTCCAGTAACATTATCGAAAATCTCAATTTATATTGTTAAAATATTCGGGGATTAAATATGATGATTTATCTATAACATTCTGTTACGTTAGCTGAAACCTGGCATAATGAATTTAGTAACGAATCATTCATTGTTTTTCTCTCCGATCGTTACTTAAGTGTATATAATCTCGTGGTGGTGGTGGTGGGCTTCTTCTGGCCAGCTAATGTGAATTTAGATAACTGCAAACTTATATTTCCTATCATTATTTATCGGTGTTCAATTAAATGCATGTGATAAATTTCTATATTTTCAACGTATATACCGTAGAAAGTCAAACATCCGAGGCTAATTTATATGTGAGTTGAATTCATCGCGCTTCTCTATAGTGAGTACGACTGTGCGGCCCATTATGAAAGTTGGCATGGAGCATAAACATAATAAAATCTTTTTTTAATGGACTTAAAAATATATATTAAAAATTCAAACTTTGTAAAACACGATAAAAAATATTTTTCATTTGTTTTTTTTTTTAGTGATTTTATATTTATTTTTGAAATCCAATTAAGGGGATAAAAAGGTCATTAAATAACGTATAAAACCGACTGGTTAATTTATTTAACTATTCCTTCTTAAACCTGAATAATGGCATTCGAAGAAGTACATACATCACGGTCACTAAAATCTTCAAAGACCGATATTTTGTGAATCAGGCTGCCACTAAAAAATATTTTGTATCTAAGTCGAGAACATGAACAGGTATAAAATACTTAAATATAACTGAAATCGGAAACTTTAACCTTTTTTCCCTGCCCGCTTTACGTGAAATGCCCCACTCATATTATAACTATCACTGGTAATATCAATGATGTCGTTTATATAAATTCCCTCAGCTTCATGCGTAGGTTCAAATTCATATATGGACATGAAGTCAATAAACCCGACGTCGTTATTATTGTTAACATTATAATTACTATTTTGTGGCACAAAACCTTCTTGAACATCATCAATGGCACCGCAAACATCATACACATATGGATAATAATTCACAATTTGTCTTGTTGCCATTTTTTTAATTTCCACTACGGGTTTGTACTATAGCTGTTTACATAAGCTGTAGTATGGTTTAAAATTGGCGTTATTATATGTTACGCGTACTTTTAAACAAGATTCAATTTGTATAAAACAGTAGAGAAGTATACAGAGCACGAAAAGTAAACTGAATAATGTTGAAAGTCTTTGTTCGACGTACTTACCTAACTCGATGTTTGTGTATTGAATTCCACTTAATGGAATTTACAGTAATTACTACTATATTTCAATTAGTTATTCAATATTTTGTAAAATACAGTCGTTAAAACATAATTTCAAAACTATAAACATAATGATCAAAAATCTCGTTCTGGATATAAATGGGTAGTTATAAAAATACAATTACTGCCTTAAGTACCCTTAATTCATCGCCATGTAAATTTTTTTCATATTTCACAGACATTCAAAAGTAATTAAATATCCATATTAACATTTTCAACTAGTATTGTCAATAATTTCTAATAATACCTCATCTTTTAAGGTGTAAGTAAAATCTATTTTTAAATTTAATATTTCCAATACAATAAAGTAACTATGCATACTTACCCAAATTGGGCACACATTTAAAATAATAAAATATTCATTTTAATAATCTTAACTATTATTGTTAATAATTTAAAATAGAATGTATCTTCTTAGAATTAAATAAAATGCATTTTTAATTTCATATTATATTAATACAGTATATTAAATAAATTTATTCAATTAATGTATAAATATAATATATGTGAGAATGTAAATATAGATAGTATTTAATAAAAAAAATTATCAAATAATATATTTTCTAGTTGTATAATAAATAAATATTTTTGCATTTTCTATAGCCATAGATGTTTAAAAACATTGATTATTAAATAAATCCCAAAAATATCGTATTCTTTGAACTGATCGCTATTAAATGACGGTATAGTTCTAAAGAATAGATAGACAAAAGCCTGTGTGTTGTGAAAGTAAAACGAAATAATTTTATAAAATATTTATTTAAAATAAATTTATGTATTTTACAACATCGATATTATAATTGTACAAAATCAAGCAGTTTTGCTTTTTACCCGTAGAACTATAATCTTTAATCCCTGTATATATGTGATTATGCAATTCAATGTAAGACTGTAGTCATTTTGGAAATGGGAATTGCATTATCTTTCATAAACTAGTATTGAATAGTCCAGCGGATTAATTATAAATCCTTATAAGCCATTACCGAAAATTGAATTTGTTATACCTGAACACAATATATACAAATATATTTCACAAAAGTATATATTACAATTCAACCAATAGTATTAATTTTGCTTGTTTAATATAAATTTACCACTTATTTGTTAACAAAAATATTATATACAAATATATTTCACAAAAGTATGTTTTACAATCATTCCTAAATTCACAAATACAAGTTATAACCTAAAATAAGTAACCCAAACATTCCAGGGTCTTTAAAATTTAATTACTACAAGCCTAAAATATGTTCAAATACAAAATATACTACGTTATATTTTTCAATGTAACATGCAATAAGTAAATCTAATTTCATTATAATTGTATGTAATGCTCCTAAATTGTATTGATATACATAAATACAAAATTTAGCCAAAAATTACTTTCATTATTATGTATCGTAGAAAAATATATCATAACAAAATTGCAAAGGCACACAGAAATTATAGACTTTTACACTATATTATGTTTTTAATATTATTATTATTCATTATTTATTGTAATAAATAGAATTGCAAAATTATTTTAAAATAATTCAAATAGTTTCTTTGAACTGTTTTAATTTTTATTCATAATAAAAAAATAATTTTTTCTACGTATTTATTCACAAAAAAAATCCTATAATCCGAAAAATACTTACAGAAGAAAGTAATTCTTGTATGCTGATGGCTATATTTGGTGAAATAAATAATAATTACGTTTAATATCTTTGGTTTTTGAAGTAGAAAAATGTCTACGTTATACAAATTCTGCAACATAAACAAATTTTTACAAATTATGGATGAGGTACTTTAATACTATAAAACAATACACTTATTTCCATACAAATAAGAATATTTCAACCTAACGCAGCGTATGTTACCGAGTTACTTAAAACAGATTATGTAGATGTCTATTAACAAAACAAAAATAAATAAATAAACTTCATTTAGTTTTAAACAAGTTGATACATATTTAAATTACAAACTTAATAAAAAATATTTACATAGCTAAACTCTTTCTAATTATTTTTTTTTTCAAACGGTAATACAAGTATAACATGTAAGAAATTAGCAAACTTATTTTGATATTTTGAATATGATTTGTGAAATATAATAATAATAATAATAATAATAATAATAATAATATTTATTTGTTTGGAGAAAAATAATTTCATACAAAGAAAGTGGGGATTGGTAAATACAGTTATTTTTGTTAACAGAGTTAATTTTAAATGTTTAATACAAAAGCTCTTAGTTTCAAAGCAGTTTTAAAATAATTATATATATCGAACATCTTCTCCCTGGACGGTTCGGCAAATAGGTCTTGGTTAGCAGACGCTGGATTTCTAATATGTTTTTGAATGAATTTTTTCCGGACAGGAGCATATATGGGGCAAGTGAATAGGAAATGGTTGAGTGTATTTTCTTCAAAGAGGTTGCAAATATTACATATTTCATCTTCCTTAAGCTTGTGGCAAAATCCATCTTGATAAAGATGGAATGCTTTAGTATTTGCAGTTCTGAGTTGGCCAAACAGTTTTAGGATGTTAAAAGGAATATCTAAGGAGAGGTAATTTTGACTTACTATGTAGGTAGGATAATTAGTATTGTATGAGGAGCTTATGATTCTTTGAGAGTCTGTTTCGTATAGTGATTCATTGTATGCCATTACTATATTACTGGTTTCTTCTTTCAATATCACGCAGCTCTGCTTTTCCCAAACCCAGGCATAGTTAACTTCTGTGAGTACGGTTTGTAACTTTCTTGTCCAGTTATATTTGTTTTGTTTTTCATTTGAGGTTTTTGCTGGTGATTTCTCATTCAGAGCTAATAGTTTCTCGTAGCAGATTTTAACGTATCTATACTCCGGCATAATTAAGATGCTATACCAGAACCTAAGGGTTTTTTCAACAATTGCAACTTCTAGGTTTCTTGTTCCAGTTTCTCTTCTTACTATATGGTTTGGGGTTGTTTTTTGCCAGCTGTATATGGTTTTAAAATAATTTGTTAACCCTTTTTCGATACCTTCACATTGTGAGAGGCCCCATACCTCGGCACCATATAATAGCGAAGGGACAAGTACAGTGTTGTACAATTTTTCATTAGTATGCCAGGAATGCATTTTTGCTTTCAGCATAGTACTCTTTATGGCTCCTGTGGTTCTTCTACCTATGCTTAATCTCCCTTGAGTATTTTCCTTGAATTGGCCTGAAGTTGTGAAAGTGACTCCAAGGTACGTATATTTGCCTATAAATTTTATCTCTCTGTTTTGACAGAAATGCTTCATACGTCGTGTTGGCGGTCTACCGACATGAAAATGAACAATGTTTGTTTTATCCGCATTTACTGTAAGCTGGTTCAGGTTACAATATTCTGTTAATGCGTCTAATTTTCTTTGAATATCTGGTTGTGAATAAGCAAATATCACTATATCGTCCGCATACTGCAACGTAAGGATATCAGTTTTATTGGTTATGAAGTACCCCTGGAGATTTTTTTGCCTAATGAAATTCTCCAAGTCTGAGATGTACAGCGCAAACAATAAAGGGCTAGAGCATTCTCCTTGTAATACTCCCTTGGTGATTTTTATTTCTTCCGATAATTCATTATTCACATTGACCCGTAGTGTTGCATTAACATATATATTTTTTAGCAGTCTGGTAATCTTGCCGCTTATACCCAGTTGATATATTTTATTCCATAGAATGGTATGTGGCACGCAGTCAAAAGCCTTTTGGAAGTCGATGAAGATGGCGTAAACCCCATGGTTATTAGTAAGGAATGAAGACTGAATAATCGAGTTAATGACAAATATATTATCTATGCAGGATCTTCGTCTCCGAAACCCTGCTTGTGCTTCCGGCAAAATATCCTTACTTTCAACCCACGTTTGCATTCTGTTGTTTAAAATGAAGGTGAACAGCTTTGTTATGGAGTTGATTAAAGCAATACCTCTGTAGTTATTCGGATTTGATTGGTCTCCTTTTTTGTGTAGAAGTGTTAGCTTTATAGTTTTTAGCTCTTGGGGTAAGTCTTCTTCCGTGAGGAAATTATTTAATAGTCTTCTGAGGTACGCTATCCAGTTAGTTGGTAGATTCTGCAATTGCTCATAGATTAATCCGTCCGTTCCTGGAGCTTTATTTGCTTTAAGTTTTTGAAGAGCAAAGTTAATTTCTTTAAGTGTTATTTCATCGTCTAGGTATGGGTGATGAGCATCAAAAATTACTAGCTCGTTGGTTATTGAGCCGTTGCTGTACCAGTTTTGAAAAAAATTAACCCAGTCGTTCAGTTTAATTGGATTTGCGGCGAATTTTCTTGGTTGCATTGAGTTTATTGTGTTCCAGAATTGATTTTGGTCTGCAACATCTTCTAATTTCTTTTTAATATCTAATTTGAATTTCTTTTTTTCCTTAGCTATACAGCGTTTGTATTGTTTTTTTGATTGTAAATATATATCAAGCTTGTCTTTTGCGAAACCATGCTTTTTGCAGACTCTTAGTTGACTTCTAGTTTGCTTTTTAAGTGCTCTGCATGCATCGTTGAACCATTGCTTCTTCTTACTTCTCTTTATTGGATTGTGGAATATTTTGATGGTGTTTACGATATCGATTTTCATAGAGACATTTTCAATTTCGGCTTTAATGTAATTGTATAGTTCTGTAGAATTGAGATTAGAAGTATCACCTAATTTATCCTGAAGCTCTTGTTTGTAAATAACAGCTTTTTCCACATTCCATTTAGTTTTTATAAAATCTGTTGCTTTTTTGATTTGTGTCCTGCAATTCTCATTAGACAAATTTGTTATTTTTATCGAGCATATAAGGTGATCAGATACAACAGCTTCATCAATAATAGTAAAGTCGATTATAAACTGTAAGGCGCTAAAATCTGTCCATACCAGATCAATCGTGCTTTTACCAGTTGCTCCCAGGTAAGTGAACTTTGCTGGGGTGTCGCTCTGTGATCTTCCGTTGAGGACTATAAAATTTACTTCCTCAAAAATTTTCAGTAAGTCTTTACCTTTTTTATTTATAATTTTATCATACGTGGTTCTAGACGCACTCCAATTAGTGTAACCTACGGAACCATCATTAATTTGATTCAGCTCTCCGATTCGTGCATTATAGTCTCCTGCTAAAACGTAAGAGTGATTTGGGTAATGGTTTATAATATTTTGTAAATTTTCCGAGAAAAGTTCAAGTAATATAGCATAGTCGTATGAGTGAGAAAAATAAGTTACACCAAGAATAAAGTTTTGCACATCATTTTGAAAATTAAGAAATATCCAATGTAGATCTTTTTCTATTACTGCGACATTTATAGAGGGGAGTAATGAAAAAATTATAATACCTCCGATTGCTCTGCCAGTGCTGGCTTCCTTTTTTGCTTTTTGTTCATATCTATTATAATCGCTCAGGAATGGGGGATTTTCTTTTAATTCAAAATTTGTCCATGTTTCAGTAAGACATATTATTTCATGTTGTAGTAGGAGATTTTCTTCTTGCATGTTTAAATTGTAAATGTTGTTAAAACCTTGGATATTCCAAAATAAGATATTCGTATAATTTTCTTCTGTGCCAATTACTTGCTTTCTAAGTTTTTTGATACGGATTGCGTTCGCTGTCTAGTTTGTATATGCTTATCCATGGGACCTGCTTTAGGCTGAGTAGCTTTATTTAATCTTTTTGTGTGTGTCTTCGGTGTTTCTTTGGTTTTTGGTTCCTCTTGCTCAAATGTGGGGTTGTTAGACGGATGTTCATTATTAGTTTCATACACTTGAATATTAGCCAGAGAGTCAAAAGAGATGGATCTTCTTCTTGTTTCTGCTAGCGGAGGGCTATTAATTGCTTCACTCTTGTTTTTATTCTCTTGTTCGTCGTTTTCATTTAGCTCTTTAACTGTGAGTCTTTCCCCGTTTATATATAAAATGTTTTGGTTCAGGAATGCTTTATAACCCCTCTTTCTTGCTTGAATAAGATGAGGTATTAAGATTTTCCTTTCCTGCAAAACTTGAGAGGAATAGTCTTCATCTATGTATATTTTTAAGTTTTTTAATAGTTTCGCGCTTTTAAGGACGTTTATCTTCGCTTTTTTTGTGTTAAACTCTACGAGAACTGGTCTTATCCTGTTATCTACTGGTTTTCCAAGTCTCTTGATCTGATCAAAATTATTGCTAGAAATGTCTGGTAAATTCAGAGTTTCATTTAGTAGGTTCAATATTTTTTGTTCTAGGTTTTCTCGTATTTCTTCGTCAATGCCAAAGAATATCAGATTTTTTTCACGGACTTTCTTTTCTAAGAATTCGATTTGTTTGTTTTTTATTACTAGTTCTTCCTCAATTTTTTCAAATTTCTTTTGAAATTCTTCTTTGTTAGTATTCACCGCTTTATTTAATATATTAAGTGAGTTTTGCAATTTATCTATCTTATCATTAAAAGGTTCCAGTAGTTTTCGAATGTCATCAATTGATGCCATTTAGTTTTGTATTTCGGAAATAAATTTGTTTCTGACACAGTTGGGGACACTGTTTCTTTATACTAAAACTTGGCAGAACGCGCGTTAATTAGTTTTGCTCAGCTGTTTACTGACTAAGAAAGTAACCTTGAATTATTATGAACTCACTTTTTATGAATTAAACGAGAACTATTGATGAAGAATTTAATGTTATTATATAGCGATATTTTAAGATATTTATTTATAAGGTTTTCACAATTTTTAGACGAGTTTTCTTATTAAAATTTTGTTATTTTTATTTTAGAGCACTTAACACACAACTTGCACGTATCACTACAGTATTACCAATCTGATTTGTGAAATATATATTTAACCATTTACTTTTACACACAAAAACGCTTTCTACTGCATGGTAGCCATTTTGAATACAGCGGTCGTGGTGTAGCTAATTATTATCTATTTTACCAAATATAGCCATCAGCATACAATAATTGTTTTCTTCTATAAGTATTTATCGGATTATAGGATGGTTCACCCAATATATGGTTAACTAGGGTCTTATATTATTTTCATTTTAAACTCGAGGGATCGGCATAAAACGATTAAACGTCCCTGTCTCATATAACTACAATGAAATATAGTAGTGCGGCTACCACAAATCGCTTAACGATGGTCACAACAGGTAATTTTTAAGGGTCGTATGCAGCTTAAAATTATTCTTGTTTTTTCCTATGATTGACCATTTTAAAATACCGGCGAATGGGGCTGTACAACCCTGTGCAAACCTTGTGAAACCAGTTATAACGGGTCATATTTTTAGTTCCTTTGTAAACGTAATTGCGGTGCATTTAATCGTTTTATGCCGATCCCTCGAGTTTAAAATGAAAATAGTATACCAATAACTTGTAAAATTTTAGTTCTTACATTCGTTGATTACCTTTCTGCCATCAATAAACTTAAATTATGTATAAATGATTAAATTGGCAAATAACTTTACTATTTATTTGGGATTTATTTAATAATCAACGTTTAAAAACAATTATGGCCATAGGCATGTTTATCTATTGCACAACTAGAAAATATATTATTTGATAAAAAGTTATTTATTTCTTTTTTAAATAACACACTATAAAATTACATTCTCACATTTATTATATTTATAAATTAATTGGATAAATTTATTTAATACAGTGTTTTAATATAACATGAAATTAAAAATTGTAGCGCTGCAGCCGTTCCCTGTCGCCACACGGGGTGCGGAACGTGCGCCGGCGCAGTTGTAGGTGCCGCGGATGCGTTTGGCGAAGGAAAAGAACATTAGTAATGTAGTAGAAGTTTAAGGTAGTGAATGTGTAGCTTGTATTTTGTAATTTGGACTCTGTCCTCGTGCCTTTGATTTTGTGTAATTTTGTCGACTTAGTTTAAAATAAACGATAACGCGTGCTTTGTGTTTCCCGCTGATTTTTCCACGCTCTCGAAAACCCGGCCCGAACATCCCGCTAACCGCAGTTGGCACGTGGAATTTTTTTCTTCTTTTCCGACGGAAAACGGTTACTCACAACAGAAAAGTGCGAGTTTCGCGCGCGTAAAGCAAGTGAAAGTTTTCATCACGCCACCTAAACGGAAGAAAGTACCAAGAACAACCAACATGGTGGACGCAGCACCGGTCATGATGACCGCAGAACAATTTGGCGAATTGCTTGGAAGCCTGCAAGCTATACCGGCAAGAGTGTCACCGACACCGACATCACCGGCCTCATGTGAGTTACAGAGTGGTAACTTCGCACAATGCTTAGTTCGGTTTAATAGCAATGAAAACGTAGGGTCGTTTGTCGACGCCATTACCGCATATAACGACTGCGCATGCGTGTCAGAGGAGAACGCGTTGAAGGGGATGCCGTTACTTTTGACTGGTTTAGCTGCCGAATGGTGGTCTGGCATGAAGGCCACGATTACCAGTTTCGACGAGGCAATCGCTAATTTGCGGAAATCGTTTGGACCTGCAAAGCCAGCACATCAAATTTACCGCGAGTTGTTCGCAATGGAAAAACTCGTGAATATGAAAACGGATGTATTCATTTGTAAAACCCGTGCATTGCTTGCCCAGCTGTCCTAAAACCTTCAAGAAAGCGTCCAGCTGGACATGATATGTGGATTGCTCAATCGTCACATCCGTAAGAGAATTAATCGCGATGACATCAAAACGTTTGATGATCTATTACGATTATCCCGTCCAGTCGAACATGCGATGGCAGAGAAGAGCCGCGACACGAACGCATCCACACCGCAGACCTCTTCAAATACAAATCAAAAGGATTGCAGGATATACGCGAAATCCAAAAGGAACCTCCGGAGAGAAGAAACGAGTCAACAACAAAGTCACCACCGCCGGTCACACACGTCGGTCACCTGATTCGGATAACTGCAAATCCAAACGGAAGATGACAGAAGCCGTCAGTTCTACTCCACATAAACATTCACGGCAGAAACGGGATAGGTTAAGCAGACACCGCCGCCCAACAGAGTATTGCGGGCTACACTCTGTACAAAGTGTTGCAAGACAGTGGGGTAAGTTTTAATGAAATACAATTAAGAAATACACTCGCGAACGGTGAAACGAGAACTGATGACGCGCTAACAACAAGTGTTCGGGTAAAAATTGTAGACAGAACGGTTAAAACTACGTTCATCGTGTTTCCAAATAACACGAAGAGTCGAACTTTACTCGGTATGGACTTAATAGAAGATGCCGGAATTGTACTAGACGTGACGAGACGCCTATGGCATTTTAGTGATCGCCCGAGCGAAATGCAAGAACTCACTTTAGAGAACAACGCGTTCAGTTAGTGCGCGAGCTCTCACGCGAAAATACTACGCGACGAGGAAGGGATATTAATGAATAATGATCAGCGCCGAAGTCTGGCAAATGTCATAGAAAACAACCAACGCCGTATGCGGAACACCGCATCGACACCGGTGACCATGCGCCTATTTCAGTGCCACCTTATCGCTTGCCGGCGCAAAAGAAGGAAGCGCTGCGCTTGGAATTGGACAGGATGTTGGGAGACGGGGTGGTGGAAGAGTGTGAGTCGCCATGGGCCGCGCCCGTGATCCTCATTCCAAAGAAGGACAACACGATGCGTGTTTGCGTCGATTATCGCCGCCTGAACGCCATCATCGTTCCAGACGGCTATCCACTACCTCGCGTAGACGACCTACTACACGCGGCAAAGAAGACAAAAGTTATGTCTACCATTGATCTGCAGTCTGGCTATTGGCAAGTACCATTACGTGACATAGACCGAGACAAAACCACATTTACCACTCCGCTCGGTACATTTAGATTCACACGCTTGGCGATGGGACTCAGAAATTCGGGCGCGACATTCCAAAAGCTGATCGATCACTTCCGCGCCGGACTGAAAGGAGTGAACGTTCTCGCGTACGTAGACGACATAATTGTGTTGTCGTCAAGTTTTAGCGAACACCTGGCAGACTTACAGAAAGTATTTGACAGACTAGAACAGTTTAAACTTCGCGCCAATCGTGAAAAGTGCAAATTCGCGTGTACCAAAGTGATATTTTTTGGACATCTCAAAACTGAGAACAGTATCTAAACAGATCCGGAGAAAGTGGCCGCGATTACAAATATGCCGCCGCCGCGCAGCATGAAGCACGTTAAAACGTTTTTACAAACATGCTCGTGGTACCGTAGATTTGTTCCAGACTTCTCCAAGCTCTCAAGACCGCTATCGGACCTGACCAAGAAGGATTCCACCTGGGTGTGGAGGGCGGAAGAGAGCGTGGCGTTCGAGAAGCTTAAGAGGGCCCTGACGTCGGCCCCTATCCTCCGCCAAGCCGATGAAAACCTGCCATACGTCATCAGGAGTGACGCTAGCAGCTACGCCATCGGTGCCGCTTTGTTGCAGGGGGAGGCCGCCGATGAGCGTCCGGTAGAGTACGCCAGCAGGTTGCTCACGTCTGCTGAACGAAATTATACCGCCGCGGAGCGGGAGGCGCTCGCAGTTGTTTACGCCGTGAACAAGTTCAGGGCCTACATAGACGGATCCAGTGTTACCGTGCGCACCGACCATCGTGCGCTGCGGTGGCTCATGTCGCTGAAGTCGCCTTCGGGATGGTTGGCACGGTGGGCGTTAACGTTGCAATCTTTCAACATCACCATCGAGTACACGCCAGGAAAGGTCAACGTGCTCGCGGATACGCTATCAAGATCGGTGTGTGACGATGTGGACGAGAAGACTTGTGGCGTGTGTTCCACGGAAGTCACCATCCCTTCCAGAACCGCCGCCGACACACGTGCAGAACAACTGCACGATCCGGAGCTGAAGAAGATTGTCAAAATCCTGCGAAGAAGACGGCTACCCCGATCTGATGGAAGACGAAGACCAGTTAGTCGTTCCGCTGGAGGGGACGACCGCGGAAGCCAAGGACTGCAGACGCCACGTAATGCTGGACCATCCGACGACGTCCTCAGGTCCAGAGGGGAAGGATGTAGCGCTGCAGTCGTTCCCTGTCGCCACACGGGATGCGGGACGTGCGCCGGCGCAGTTGTAGATGCTGCGGATGCGTTTGGTGAAGAAAAAGAACAATAGTAATGTAGTAGAAGTTTAAGGTAGTGAACGTGTAGCGAGGGAATTGTCGTGCGTATCCGAACACGCTTGTATTTTGTAATTTGGACTCTGGCCCCGTGCCTCTGATTTTGTGTATTTTTGTCGACTTAGTTTAAAATAAACGATAACGCGCGCTTTGTGTTTCCCGCTGATTTTTCAACGCTCTCGAAAACCCGGCCCGAACATCCCGCTAACCGCAGTTATAAAATGCATTTAATTTAAACCTAAGAAGATGCGACATTCTATTTTAAATTGTTGACAATAATAGTTAAAATTATTAAAATGAATATTTTATTATTTTAAATGTCTGCACAATTTAGGTAAGTATGTACAGTTACTTTATTATATTGGACATATGGCATTTAACAATGAATTTTATTTACACCTTAAAAAATGAGGTATGACTTTTCAGAGTTATTAGAAATTATTAATTTGTATTTGTGAATTTTTGGAATAATTGTACTTTTGTGAAATATATTTGTATATAACATTTTTGTTGCCAAATAAGTAGTAAATATAATTTGAACAAGTTAGATTAATAGAATTTGTTGAATTTTTAAATATACTTTCGTAAAATATCTTTGTATATAATATTTTTGTTAACAATTAAGTCGTAACTTTATATTAAACAAACAAAATTCAAGGAATTTTGAATTGTAATATATACTGTACGAAAGATAACACAATTCCTATTTCCAAAATTATCACAGTCTTACATTGGACAACATTTATTACATGGGGATGAATTAAGGGTACTTAATGCAATAATTGCATTTTTATAAGTATCCATTTATATCTAGGAAGAGATTTTTGATTATTATGTTTATAGTTTAGAAATTATATTTTAACGATTGTGTTTGGTATGAAGTCGAATCGAGATCACTTTGAAAAAACAGTAGATATTTTCATGTCAATAAAAATATTGTATTCGTTTGCTATTTTGTATAAAATCATTAAAATAAACCTTTCTATGAGAAAATAAAGTGTTGTTGTGTCAACACAAAACAGATTGTATTTTGCAAAATATTAAATACCTACTTGACACATAGTTGTAATTATTATAAGTTCTATTAAGTGGAATTCAATACACAAACATCGACTTATATAAGAATATTGAACAAATATTTTCAACATTATACAGTTTACTTTTAGTGTTTTGTATTCTTCTGATTATTTATGAAGTTTTACGAAAATATATTATTATTATTATAATATATTCATCATTCTTTAAAAATGGATTTAGACTATATCTGCAGTAAACAACAAATAATATAACATTTATTTAAAATAACCCAAATAGTTTGTATGAACTGTTGAAATTAAGAAACTGTAACATTTAAATATTTTATATTTACATTGACGCACTCAGCACAAATCCGGAGAGAGGTGAAGAACCGACTATTGACCTGCATTTATTCCACATTGAGCAAGCTAATTGAATTCTCGTTGGACAGATGACAGATGACAAATTAAAATTCATCAAGAACATTTTGAGTAAACCGCTCGAAACGAAATACGAAAAAAGTATCTATAAGAATGACTGTTCACGAGATGAACGTGTATATCGGATCACTGCCAGCTCATCTAAAGGACCACCGTTGCAAATAGTACTCGCAAGTCATTATAAATTCGGACATTTCAGTTTGGCGAAGTTTTTGCGTATGATACGGATTATCAAGGAGTACATCGGCTGTTGTATTCGATGCCTATACTACAAACAACCAAGAGACCAACAACTAGGATGATTAAATCACAAAATCCACATCGGCCATCTACAATCTTTTGTTAAAACTAAGTCAGGAAATGCACACGTCATATTGGTCGATGGATTCACGATTTACGTACACTTAAAAGCGACAAGAAACACAAAAATAAAATACGTGATTTAATACTTAGACCAGTTATATCAGACATTAGGGATTCCAAACAAATGACTGTCAGACCGAGGATCAGTAATCACCTCTAAACAATACACAACATACTGCCGTGATAAAGGTATCGAGAATGCGGTCGGTACAGCACGCGAAATTGAACAATGCTAAAGAGTTAACTCAACAGTAAAAAGATTAACTGCAAGCGAGTTACTTTTCGAATATCGCCCGAAAGGAACTAATAGACAATTACTTGCTACATTCCTAGTGATTAAGATAAAACGAACGAGAGGTATTTCACAGGCTATAAAATCGGTTATTAGATAAAAATGGCAAGTTGCTATGGAAATAAAAATTTTATTATCATTTTAATTTAACTTTAAGAGCTCAATTATTTATGTCGACATGGCTTACAAATTAGAAACTCGAAAAAGTATCTATAATTTAATTGGGCGAGTCTCAACAACCGAAATAATATGCATTTTTAAAAATGAAAATATGCCCCGTAGAATATTTTATCGGACAATTCTTAAATAAGAGCAAGGTATTCCATATATGAACCTTCTGGAAAGTAGAAGACCTAAAATTTTTACCAGAATAAGAGTAAGAGTAAGAAAATTGGCACGCTAATCGCGGCTGTCCATCATTCAACAATTCGCAATTCCTATCCTTCCGACGTCAGTGTTACTTTCCCGCTTCGACGGTTGCGGCACCGAGGCGCCATAACACAGAAACAAAGAAAAACGTAACAGTTATGGTTGGAGAACACGTCGAGCTCAACCCAGCGACAGTCAGTCGACATGGCAAAATTAAAGAGGCTGCAGCTTGAAAGGCAATAATAATAACAATAATAAATTTTAGGAAAAAACGACCAAAAGAAATAATCCAACTAGAAAATTTTGATTATGGTGAAGATGCTACTGATACTTCTGAAAAAATCCAGAAATCTTAATGATCTTTCAATATCAATAGTGAAAATAATCAAAATTGAAATGAATTTCAAAGGAAGGGTTACTATCTGTAAGTAAACTAATATACCCTTGACGACGTGGTGCATATTTCCCTGGTAAAAAAATGTAAAATTAAGACCTATAATGATCGAAATGACGAAAAAATATGAAACTTGCATCCACAAATGCATCAAAAGGCATCGTCGTCATAGTTACAAAATTATAATTGCGGTTATTATTCAACAAAGTAAAATCATTGCTAACGTCAAAAATTGTATTTCAATTGTAATTTTAATGTTATTTGGTGATAGAATGATTTCTGTTCATTTTTTCATTCATTATATAATCATAACGAATACAACACGGGTGTTTAAAAATATCAGTATATATTGTATTGATTAATTCAACATATTATTATTATTATGTTAATAATACGCTCCGTGGCAACACAATATATTTGATAGTTTTAAACACATGTGTTGTATTATATATGAATATCTAACTATTGTTATTATTATTTGAAATTCTTGTGATTTTAATATCATTGTCACTTTAACCAGCCATTGGTCCACGACAAATGGCTCAGTGGTATCGAGTCGACTTGTGGATTTGGGAACCTCGGGTTCGATTCCCACTGTCTCTGCCGCAGCAGATCTTCGCGTGAAATGCGGTTCCCAGCCGTTAAATCACGGCCTCAAAAAATGTTAGTGAAGGGGAAGCCACAAGGGTAGATATAATTTTGGTGAAAATTATTTGTCGGCTGTGGGGATCGAACCAGGGTTTTCAAGATCCACATGCCGACTCGATACCACTGAGCCACCTACTACTACGTTATTTCCGCTTATATACTTTACAAATTATAAAAAATATTATAAGAAATACTTAATCGAGTTTCCCTTTCTATCTGTTTTTAATATATCACGACATTCAAAATATCTTCCTAATTCAAACAAAGAATGTACCTCAATATTTTGATGTTTGAATTTAGCATACGGTACATCTTCGTTTAAAATAATTTGTCTTTAATTATCAGACAATCAGAGTTTATGAACCTTTTAACTATTTGTCCATATAGTACAAACTATCGCTATTCTTTGTTGTGATATTATCGTCAGGCGTTACCAGCAAATTGTCTATTTACTGAAAATATCAAATAAATATTTAAATGAAAAATATGAATTATGCGTTCTAGTGAAAAGTATAATCGTAATAATGATAATATTAGTACTAATAATAATGTAATAAATATTTATGTAGCAAGTACACAATGCAAAACTGTACGTTCGATTGCCTTGGGGGCGATTAATTTTCATAAAATATGTGCAAATCTTAGTTGTAAAATCAAAGTCTGCTTTGCTGTAAATTAACCATAAGAAAATAATTTCATCTTTAAATATGACTTAGTGATAGCAAATATTAAAAGAATTAACGTGACACCCTCATAATTTATACCGAGTGTCTACTTCATGGAACATACAATGGTATATTGTTCATATGCTGGTAATTTCTGGCCTATTAATATTATACCATAAGTGCAAAAAATGCTCAGAATGCAAAATTGCGTCTAATGAGTTCAAAATTATTAATAATTTACTTATTAAAAATAAAATTTACAATTCAGAGAATGCCATTCAAACTGTCATATTGTTTTAGTTTGACAGATAAAAGTTAGTTAATTTATATTTAATTATTAATATTATTATTGTTAGTGATATATTTGAACATTTATTATAGTTATTATTGTTGTTATTTACTAAAAAATAAATAAATATTTAAAGGTATGAATTAGTCGTTTATAATTTATTAAGGAATTTAATATTATAAAAGTTTCAATTGTATGAGAAGAAAAATTGTCTATAACGTCGATTTCTAATTAATAATAATTTATAATCATCTCTATTCAGTTCTTTAAAATTGTTCATGGAAATTACAAATATTTTATCACTAAAGTGGTGCTCTTAAGTGCTATAGGCTCTACAAGAAGATGGCATTTGTTATATTTATGTTATATATTCAATAATGTACAAAGGTAATAGAATCAATGTGACAAAACGAAAGAGAAGAGGAGACTGATCTACTCCAAAACGCAAAGATCCAGAGAGCTTCAAACGAAGCGGCGCAACCCCACATGGGGTGTTAAGCCACCTTATATATATATATATATATATATATATATATATATATATATTCAATAATGTACCTATTTTACTAATTATGTGATTTTACATTTGACAAATACAATAAAAACGCTACAGTATATAATAGAGCAATGCTTGTTTTCATTTAAAATTCTTGGTTACTTTCGTCTGACTGCACAACCTGCATGTTCTATGTTTATAAATAACTCATGTGTTTTTCAGTTCTTTTCTTTTACTTTTTACTTACAGATTAGATATAAAAAATTACTTATACTTACGGTTATAGGAAACTTCCAATAAGGCAAATATTTATTATGTGGCAAATTGCGATCAAGTAAAAATAAACATTGCAGTTGTAGATCGCCCCCCACATCGACTGTCTCTGGACCTTCAATAATCAATTGTTCATGATGAAAATAGTAATCTAAAATAAAATGAGTGAATAATTAAAATTTGCATTGCAGTCAGAATAAGTAGATGTGTCATCAGGCCCGTCTTAAGCATATTCTGCGCCGGGGTGCCGGGTGGTCAGCTCGCGCCCCAGCTCTTGTCAACAAAAAAAAAACGCAATGTAATTTGTAATGTTTTATTTATTTATTTCTCAAAATTCTTAAATTATACAAATAAAACAATAAATAGTACAAATTCAAAATCAACACTTTTTTTTCAATTTAAAAGCCCGGAAAAAATACATCAGTAATGTTTTATTTTATAATATTATTTAATAGGTACCAATTTATTCTGATTATTATTATTTATAATATATATTTAAAAAAGGATTCAATTATTCAGTGGTATCGAGTCGGCCTGAGGATCTTGAGAACCCTGGTTCGATCCGCACAGCCGACAAACAATTTTCACCAATTTAAAAAAAATAATCTACCCCTGTGGCTCCTCCACCACTAATATCTTTGAAGGCCGTGATCTGACGGCTGGTAACCGCACTTCACGCGAAAAAATATATCACTTACCGAGATCTAAGTAATGGGTACAAGGCGTGATGATATACTAAATAAAGAAAAGGCTTCAGATTCCAATGTTTTTATGAGCAAAAATATTAGCTCATCATCAGCACCTTAAAATATAAATACAATAATAGTAATATAAAACTAGCAAATTAATCAAAATGTCAAACCTTTAAAAAAAGTAAAAATACAAAACAATATTTGTAAAATGTCAATAATAACAACAAAAAAAAGATACATATGAAAAATAAAAATATAATAAACAAAAATTCATAAATAATTAAAATAAAATATATAAAATTTAAATTGTTAAATTCCCTACAATAATTTGAGCATATTTTAAATTATTATACGCATCAGTTTGATAATTAATCGAGGTATCATGGTGTAAATTTATATGTATTTATATTTATTTTGGTTTCAGAAAAAATAAAAATATGTCCAGTCTCCTGATGGTGACGAGTTAAAGCACTATGATTTGGATAAAAAAGCTTGTAATAATAATTATGTTGATATATTCTTTTTTTCTAACGGTTGTGAAGTCTCCAATGTAACATTTTCCACAAGAACCACATGGAATTTTGTATTTAGATTTTTTAATTTTGTCCTTAGTTTGTGTATAAAGTGAATTAATATTATTGAAGTTAGTAGTTATAATTTTAATATCGCAATTACTAATAGTTTTACTAATTCCAGATATTAATTTGTTATCAAAAGGAATAATAGCTACAACAAATTTATCTTCATTATTTGGTAAATTAACTTAAAAATAATTATTATCATTATTATTTCCATGAACCAATGTATATAGTCTGTCTTATATATGTTTTTTTATAAAAGATGGAGGGTAACCATTACAAATTAAGATGTTATTAATAAATTGTAAATTTGAATTGTGATAACATGGTTCAGATAGCTTAAAACAACGGTCAACTAAAGCAATTACAACACTCTTCTTGTATCGTATATCAATATAAGAATGAAAATTGAGATATCTACCAGATGCAGTATTTTTTCTAAATCAATTCGTATAAATTTTATTGTTAGATTTAAATAAAGTGACATCCAGAAAATTAATAGAATTATTAAATTCATGCTCAATTGTAAAATTCAAGCCAAAATTATTGATGTTATGGAAAATAAAAATCATAGACTTATTTTAGAAACGTTACATATAAATTTACACCATGATACCTCGATTAATTATCAAACTTATGCGTATAATAATTTATAATATGCTCAATTTTTTTAGGGAATTTAACAATTAAATTTTTATATATTTTATTTTAATTTTTTTTCAATTTTTATTTTTCATATGTATCTTTTTTATTATTATTGACATTTTACAAATATTGTTTTATATTTTTACGGTTTTTAAAGGTTTGACATTTTGATTAAGTTGCTAGTTGTATTTTAAGGTTCTGATGATGAGCTAATATTTTTGCTCAAAACGTCCACAAATAAATATTTTATAAAAACATTGGATTCTGAAGCCTTTTCTTTATTTAATAGATTATTATTATTCTGATCCATTAGCAACTCGAATCTCTCATTTAATTTCGACATAGCCGTGCCAAGTAAATAAAAAAAAAATTATATTTAATTTTTTCATTGGATCTAAAATAGGCTTATCTGTAGCCTCGTAATTAAAATTTCTTTTTCGGGGACTATTCTATTTAAGGTGTGAATGTATTCGTATCCCAAGTATCGTAAGAGCTAAGGGGTCGGTTAAATTAGACAAAAGTTGTCACATTAGTAGGATTGTTTGACCATGTTTTTTGTTTTTCAAATAAATTCATAAGTCACTAGATACATGGCGAAATATAAATTTAGCAATAACACAAAGACTAAGTAACTAATAAAAGAATAGACATATATAACAAAATATTGTTACAGAGTTGTCCTCGTGTTCGTGACGTAGAACATTTTTAAGCAAAATACTGTTGATTCGTTCAATTTAACCTAAATTCAATCAATAAAATATTTGATTTTTTGTTCTGAGTAACATTTTAATATTATTTTGTAATACATCTATGCAATGGCGGCTCGCCCATACGGGCTGCAGGGCTGCAGCCCTCTCGCCAAAATGAAATCATTTTTAAATTATTATAGGTTATTACATTACTATACAATTATTTTACAAAAACATATATTTTCCGTTCGTAGTATATTTATTTTTGCATTGTAGGTACTAGGTATGAGTCAGTGAGATTACGTCCTCATCAGGGCTGCAGTCAGGGCAGACCAAGTCACACCGCATAGTCAGTGTATTGAGCAGGTGGGGGTAATCCGTGATATACATTTTTGTGATATGTATTTATATCGTGGGCTGCAAACATTACAGTCCGCACTACGTATTTTAGCTTGTATATACTTGTGTTTTATTACTACGTATAATATTTATGATGATAAATATGTTATTTTTTATTATAATGTTTTTCAGCCCTCCCACTAAAATCATTCGCGAGCCGCCAGTGTACCTATGTCTTATAAAATTATTTCATTAATAGTTCCTGATCAGTATATATTTTTGGTAATATGATGGTATTTTAATGTTTACATCACAATAGTTGTAAGAAACATACGAGTATTACACAAGAATTGCATAGTGGCGAGTGCGTGATGTTGCGAGTACATAATTGCTTTTCAATCCAATTTTTTTTCTATACTCTTTTTACGATCATAGTCATACCCATTCGATAAAACTATATGTTTTATTATTTATAAAATTGGATTATCATAAATACTGTGTAAGTTTCTCCTAACGGACAGTCATGTGTATGATCATAGGGACAAGTTTACATAGTATGTGGATTGTACAATAATACTCATTTACAGTAGTAATCGTAGAAACAATAAATAAAATGATTGTTAGGAAAATCTCTTCAAATTGCATAATTTAAAATGACTGATAAGCTTGTTTTCGTTAAATTTTTGTGTTCAGAGTTCTATTTTTATTCATATTTTCTTCTTCATATACCTACTTGATTAGATTTTATATTTCCCTCAAAATTACGCACAAGGAAATTGTTTTCTGTCCAGAATAATATAAATACGCTATTAATAATTATACAAAAATATAATTATGTGTCAACATATACAGGGTGAGTCTGGGAAGACGCCCCCCCCCCTTTAATTTTTTTATTATGAGTAATAGAAAAAAATGGTTCATATGAAAGTTTTATTATTTTAAATATACTATTTGATGGCAGATGTAGATATTTTTTATAAAGTCAGGTTTGCAAGATACGACTATCAACTTTTATTTTTTAAATAGCAACCTATAATTATTTTACTAAAATAAAAACCGCCATTTTTTTCTCTTTTCAACGGTGTATTAGTTTTTATTAATGTATCTGAAAAAATTCGAGAAAAATAAGAAAATTGAGAAATACTAGAAATAATTTTTATACAAATATTATAGGTGGCTATGTGAAAATAAACAAAATGTAACAGTGTTAAATTAATGTCAAAAAAGTATACATTTGCTGGTTACTTTATTTAACTTATTTTGCAAACAATAAAAAAAACGTTTTCAAATGTTTACGAAAGAATAATTAATAGATATGATTCTAATAATTGCTGAATCGACTGGAATCATGAGAAGGGCAAAAAGAATTTGTTTTTTATTGTTTGCAAAATAAGTTAAATAAAGTAACCAGCAAATGTATACTTTTTTGACATTAATTTAACACTGTTACATTTTGTTTATTTTCACATAGCCACCTATAATATTTGTATAAAAATTATTTCTAGTATTTCTCAATTTTCTTATTTTTCTCGAATTTTTTCAGATACATTAATAAAAACTAATACACCGTTGAAAAGAGAAAAAAATGGCGGTTTTTATTTTAGTAAAATAATTATAGGTTGCTATTTAAAAAATAAAAGTTGATAGTCGTATCTTGTAAACCTGACTTTATAAAAAATATCTACATCTGTCATCAAATAGTCTATTTAAAATAATAAAACTTTTATATGAACCATTTTTTTCTATTACTCATAATAAAAAAGTTAAAGGGGGGGGCGTCTTCCCAGACTCATCCTGTATACTATTTTCAATGTATATAAGCATATAGTCATATTATTAGGATTTTACATAAGTGTTTCATGATAATATTAACAATTAATTAATTAATTACACGTAAAATGAGAATTACTTGAACTGTCAAAATCTAAAAATTTTAATTCTACAAAACAAAATTTAAAATTTCACCTAAGATATCTAAGAATAATTTTAAATTGATTTAGTTCATTTAGGGTAGCAAGAGATAGCATTTCAAACTCGGTACCAGACTAATCAATGCAACTGTCCAGGGCTTAGTCGAAAGTGTATTCTAAAAACGATTAACGGTTGCCACGGTTATCATTTTAGTTTATACCCACACTGAAATGTTCCGTTTCTGTAAAACTGTAACCGTGATAAAATATTAACCCGCATCACAGTTTTTTTTTTGTACGAATATAATATATTATAAATTAAATAATATAATATATGAGGTAGGTGGCTCAGTGGTATCGAGTCGGCCTGTGGATCTTGATGAAAATCCTGGTTCGATCCCCACAGCCGACAAACAATTTTCACCAATTTTAAATTTACCCCTGTAGCTCCCCCTCCACTAATATCTTTGGAGGCCGTGTTTTGACGGCCGGTAACCACACTTCACGCGAAAACATATATCACTTACCGAGATCTGCTTAGGCAGAGTACCACACCCAGTAATAAGTAAAAGGCGTGATGATATATTTATTTATTATTTTATTTATAATATAAATTGTACAACAATTTGTTGCACGAATTGAAGACAAATGCTACAATTACTACAAGTGAGAAATGGGCATTATATGTAAGTTGTACCCTATATGCGTATTCTTTTAATTTTTATATTAATAATAAGTTTGTGCTTATTTCACAATTCCACTGATAACTCTAAATTAGCATCTCACGTTACCAATGCTAACCGTGAGATATACAAATACGATATATGTGCAATATACTATACTTGCGTTGTAATAACAACCACATAATGAGCAAATATCTTTGTGCCTGAAGAAAATGTATCGTTTATATTTTTAGCAGGGCGCACTTAAATACTATTAGTGAAGAATTGGCCAAATCATACTACCTAAGAGATTTTTTGTTTTATTTATAAATCTGTCTGAAAGCTTACGAAATTAAGATTTGTGCCTCTAACGACTTGACTGCTCTTTACGACTTCAGCCTTGTAAAGAACTGAAAAATGAAGATTTGCTGTTCAATTAATATCAACTAAATAATTTTATAAAAATTTTATAATCACCTGACTTTGAACGCTCCTGTAGCTCGCACAAATAACCATGAACTACTTTAATTTTGTACCTACATTACTGACTTAATTAATTTAATTCAAATATTTGCTACTCGATGTCGACCCTAGTTATATTAAATGATTAAAGAAAATCTTAGCAGGTACAATTTAGTTGAGCAGTACGCATTAAGCGTAAAGTGTAAGTAAATGAAATAAAACAAAGTACATCTAAATAAATAATAAAAATACGAATACGAATTATTACTTACCAATAAATTGACGTACCAATCGTGTGTAAGCTTTTTTATTGTGTCTTCTAAAGATACATTCACAATCTCGGGAAAACCATCTTCTAAAGGATTGACTTTCGATTTCGAGTGTGAATCCATAGTATGGGTGAAAACTTCCCTGTACATATGTTCATAAAAAAAATTATATTCAATCATTAAAAAATATTATTCGAACATATGGAAAAAGTTTTCAGTACTCATAATTAATCATTAAAACAGTCTTCTAGAATAAATAGTACTCCTTGCGAATGCGGAGAAGTTTATATTGGACAAACAGGAAGAACAATTTTAAAAAGAGTTAGCAAACATAAGCGCCCCATTAGAATAAAGTACCCTGTTAAGTCTTTAATTGCTCAGCATACAATACAATTTCTACACAAAATTAAATTTGAAGATACAAAAATCGTTGCCATGCTTAAATATATGAATGGTCGTTTAATCAGAGAAGCTATTGAAATTTACAAGATCAAGAATAACAAGAACAAATGGGATGGCTGTGAATTGAAAAAAAATTGGATCCCGCAGATCAAGACATTATAATTGTTTGTTTACTCGTTTCTTAGTTACTTGTATATAGGTACGATTTGTTACTTATTATTTTCTGTCCTGACGAAGGTACACATTTAGTATACCAAAACGTCGAAATAAATAAATTGACAAAACTTGAACCAAAAACTGTTTTAATAATATTCTAATACAAATGTTTATTTTTAATATCATTAACTCTAATAGCATTACTTTTTTGAATCAGATACTGCTAATAATAATATCAGATATGTTCAATACAATTCCCAGGATGTTTTGATATTATGTCATGTTTAGATATTAACAAAAGCGCAGGGACTGTTGAAACTCTATCAGTTTTTATACGAAATTGTTTTGAGTATGTTAAATTATCCGTTAACATGCATATTTAATCAATCATTAACATAAGGATATTGTCCCCCTATATGGAAACAAATACATGTTGTATGGGTATTCGAAAGCGGTGTAAAAAGTTTAATAGAAAATTATAAGCCTATTAAAGCTTTGTATTTTTTAGAAAATATTTGAAACACATATGTAATATCTTGTTCTATTTAGTAAAATCTTATAATTGAGCAACTTGTTTTTGTGCCGGGTAGAATAGATGACACTAATATATTAAGTGTTTAAGTGAATCGGTGAAAAGGTTGGAATATAATTGAATGCGTAACTTTATATATTTTTATTATTACGGACGTTTCGGCAGGCAAACCTGCCATCATCAGCTAAAATAAAAACCTATACATTAAAAACATATTGAAAGGTTAATTAATATCCATACAATAAATCAATCAGCTCACCTATTAAAATATTTGAATTAACAATAAATAGATAAGTAAATATAAAGCACCACGATGCTATACAAAACAACAGAATAAATAATTCAAATAATTTCATGCCGTAACATGTCACTATCATTCATCAAAATGAAATAATGGCTGACCGACCGGAAGTCACATGACCACCTGCTTCCAATTCGATATGGTGTCCAGTACCGGACCCGCGAATTTAAAGTTTCATTGAAATCTGTGTGATTATTCATGTTGTTATTTTTATAGTTGTTGATGTGTAGAATTTCTAAAGCTAGTCTCTTAAAATTGTTAGGTTCTTCGTCTAAGATGGTCACATCAGTATAATTTATTTTATATCCAGTCTCTTACACATGTCTAGTGATACCACTGTGCCAAGGATTTAACATCTTCGCGTGGTTATTGGTATATCATTTTGTTTAGTGGTAGGTTGGTTTCTCCTATGTATACCTTCTTGCAGGTATTACAATTTACCTTGTATATCACATTTTGTCTTTAATTATTTGGAACTTATTGTAACGTTTATTACAATTTCGGGTTCGGTGAAGTTTATTATTAAATAAAACACGAGTAATGAAAACACTAACAAAATATTTATTTAAAACGAAACTAATGTAGTACAACTACTAAGACATATATTTATATTCAACACGTATTTATATTCACAACAAAGTATTTAGCAACGACTTGCACTGTTCGCACTTCAAATACTGAATGCCTGTTGCCGGTCGAAACTCTTCCTTATATACTGGAATAAGATTTTCTAGAATATACGAGAGCGTCTGGAACACATGACGCAGAGCGAACAGGTTAGGACTTGTCTATTGCGTCGGAGACAGCGGTGAACGTGCTGCACACTTTGATGCGTCGACTGTTCCAGACGGAACAGGACCGTACTCGCTACATTATCTTTCAACTTAAAAAAACAAATGTTTAGTACAATTATTGTTATAGTTTGCTACCGCTATATTGAATTCCTGAAATAATTTCTTGAGCACAGCATTGATGGTTCCATTGTATGGTATTTTGCTATAGTATATCTTTTGTTTTGGGCCGATGATTGTATCGAAATTAATTAATCTTTGAATTTTTTTTTATGTATATGTTTACATTTTAGCTGCTGATGGCAGGTTCGCCTGCCGAAACGTCCGTAATAATAAAAATATATTGAGTTACTCATTCATTTATATTCGGATCTTTTTACCATTGCACTTAAACGCATATTTAAAAATAGAATCCAAACGGTGACTTTTAAAACTAATATGTTAACATACTCAATTTACATCATACGTGCAATGGATGATAGATGCCAAGTGGATTTTATTTATACTAACTTTAGCAAAGCTTTTGATAAAATATATTACTACATAAACTAGCTAAAGTCGGTATTCTTGGTAATTTACTGAATTATCGAGTAGAACCCATATATATATATATATATATATATATATATATATATAAATTAGATAATTCAGTATTGAATTATTAATAAAAAAAAACTTTATTAATTTTTGAGGAATACAATACAACATGTATTTACTTAGGCGAGTGTAACAAGACTGAACTAATGACTAACTTACAACAGATAACTGCAGCATGATGAACATGATGCTTGAATATGATACTATATGATAAGGAAATCTATCTGCGCATTTTATTATTATTGTTCTTATGAGAAATGCAATTACATAATTCTTCCCTTCCAAATATGAACAATAATAATGTAATATTTTATTCTATTTTAAAGTGTTCATTTCCATGTCAGAAATTTTTATTTTCTTTCTTTTACATTTTTCAATTAGGTTTCCTTTTACAACGTATTTAATTAATAACATTACTACAATAATACAAATTAGAACATATATTATATAATTATTATAATGGTCACTTTTTGTATCGATTATTGGTTGTATTTTGTCAAAAATAGATTTCGAAATATTTATTGAATGCAAATTTTTATAAGTTGTTTTATTAAATATTTTGTTATATTGTGTTATTTGATAATCATCAAATTGAATTTCTTTAAAGTTATCGTTAATATTTGTAAACTGTAAGTCATTAATCAATCATTTAGGATTTATTTCAATTATGAATATTCCTTGAATAGTTTTTATAATATTTTTGTTTAAACAGTGAATTTTGATATTTTGGTTAAAAGGGCTAATAATTATTAATTTATTGGTGTTACTTATTTGATACAAAACATTACTCTTAGTTAATTGTAGAAAGTGACAGTTATTATTATTATTTCCTTCTATAAGATCATTAATACATTGATCCACTATAATATAATTAGTTACACTAAAATATTTATTATTAGTTTTCTTCAAGTTATTTACAATATACTTATTGTCTTCACTTTTAAAATATAACAAAGATTCTTTTTCTAAAACTATAAGATTATTATTCTTATCTAAAAATGGAATAGGGTTGAACTGGTATAGGGGGAAATGGTTTTGGGAAAATATAGGAATCTCGATGAGAAAAATTATTTGATCATTGGTTTTGTGACAAAATGTCATTATAAATTCATTAATTTGGAAAATATCTTCATTATTAGTAATTGTTTGGAGATCTTTTAGTTTAATAATACTACTGTGTAGTTTATGAATTGAACAAAACGTGAGACTTGTTTCAATGTTTTTACAGAAATTGTTTAAATTATTTGTTATATGAATAATTTTGTTAAATTTAGATTCTACTTCCATTAAACCTTGCCAATTGGAATTTTTCTTTAAAAGTTCCTTAATACTATCAATTTGATCTAGTGTTTGATTTTCGTTATGTTGAATATGATTCAATTGTTCATTAAATTTAGAAACCATTTCTTCTGAATATTTTAAAAGTTGTTTGTTTTGGCTTTGTAATTTCTTTTCATTAGTTTTTATTTGTTCAAACAAGCGATCATATCGCTCTCCATCGGAAGCGTCTAAATTGCCAGATATTGTTTTGATAATAGAGCCTAACCCGTTAAGAATTCCTCTTTTATTTCTTTTGTTGAATAATTTACCTATTTGTTCACTCAAATCGTTATAAGAGTAATTTAAAATGTTAATAAGTGTTTCAAAATGTTTACTAGTTTTAGTTTGCTCAATAATTGAATTTTTAAATTTAGTTATTTTGATATATTCTTCATATATAGGAGTTATGTTATAATTGTAGTAATGGATGCTCTGGGATGTTTGAATTTTTGTTTCACCGAGTTTAAATAGTAAGAATCCATTATTATTTGTTAAATTCTGAAGCTGTCCAGAGACGCATTGTCTGAAACAAAAGATCAGACTTTTAATTTGCTTAATTTTACATTATAGTCTCCAAATTTATTTTTTAATGTGATTTTGCCTAAAATTTTATCATATTTTTTTACTTTAATTCGTTTAAATAAAGGGGCTTTATATTTAGAAATTAATCTTGGGTTTTGTTTTAACCAAACTTCTTTGGGAAGTTTTTGGGGATTTATATTAGGTTTATGTCTGCGTTTCTTTTCATTTTCGATATTTTGTTGGACTTGTTGAGTGACCTTTTCTTTATTTTCATTATATGATAAATTATTGAGGTAATCTGTGCCAAAAATAATTTCGTTTGGTGTTAATTTTGTGATGGAGTGTTTAGAATTATTATATCCAATGACAACATACTGAATTTGTTCATCTAGGGTTTTATTATTAAAGTAACTTTTTTTTCCATGATTCTGAGGGATTCGATTAGAGTAGAGTGTAACCGTTCAATTGCATTTAATTTAGGATTGTTAACACAAATGAAATGCATTGGAATGTTATTTCGTTTTAACAAATGTACTATTAATATATTGTTAAATTCTTTTCCGTTATCGGAAATTATATTTCTCGGAATTTTATATGTTTCAAAATATTTTACTAACTTTTTAGCAACAGTTTTAGCTTCTTTATTTTCTAATGGTTCTACTTGGCAATGTTTAGAGAACTGATCGAGGAATGTTAGATAATACTTTTTATTTAATGTCAAAATGTCAATATTAATTATATCGAAAGGTTTCTCTGGTGTAGGTGTTAAATTGTCATTTTGTTGAATAGGTTGTCTATTGTATTTATTTGCTTTACAAACGTCACATTTGTTAATGTATTCTATTATATCTTTGTTTAAGTTCGGCCAGTAATATTTTTCTTTTAATGCTTGGTAAGTGGCTACTATTCCTCTATGATTCGTGAGTCCATGATGGTATTCGTGTATTATATTAAACTGTTCATCTTCGTTTTCAACGTCTTGTACTATATTCGTTACAGAAATAATTTTTATAGAATCTTTTATAAAATTTTCTTTTATAATTGTGGAAAAAGATTTGTCTAAATTATCTTGAAAAATTGCAAAGTATCTAGCTTTAGGTATAATGAAATTTTTTATAAACGTTATTATTTCTTCGTCTAAATTGTTTTCATTGAGTTTTATTGTTATACGTTCTTTTGTTTTATTAAATAATTTTTGGATTTGTAATAATAATAATAATAATAATAATAATTGTTTATTTTGCTTAAGAGATAATCTCTGTACAAAAAGATTGATAACAATATAATATATGATTTAAATAAATAGATACATTGTGTTGCAAATATGCATAAGTAAGTGTAGTGAAAGTAATACATGGAAATTAGATGTTTAATGCAAAAGCTCGTAGTTTTAAGGCGTTATGGACATAATTGAAGGTGTCGTAAATCTTCTCCTTGGTTGGGTTGGCCAGCAGGCATATCATGTCCTGGTTGGTTGACAGAAAGTGTTTACTGAGGTAAAAAGATCTGAGAGCAGAATACATAGGACATTGAAACAGGAAGTGTTGGATACCGTTTTGTTCATAGCTGTTACAGATATCACATATATCTTCGCTGTTAAATTTGTGACAGTAACCATCCTGATAAATATGACATAAATTTGGGTTGGAGACTCGGAGTTTAATATAGGTATGGAGTATGTTGCGAGGAATATTGAGGGTGAGGAGGTTATAGCTGGTGCTATATGTTACAAACATAGGGTTATATCTTGATTGTGTAATGTATTGTGTGTCCTTCGCATATAGGAGTTCTTTATAGGCTAGGACCATGTTGTTAGTTTCATTTTTAATTGTCAGGAAGTTTTGACTTTTCCATAGCCAATGGAAATTGATATTAATGAGAACCAGTTCGAGGTTTTTCACCCAGTTGAATTTGTCTTGTTGCTCTGCTGATATGTAAGTTGATTCATTAAGTAGAAGTAATTTGTTGTAGCACATTTTTACATATCTAGTTTCGGGCATAAGGAGGATCCTGTACCACCAGTTCAAATTTTTTTGGAATATAGCAACTTCTAGGTTTATAAGTCCAGTTTCTCTGCGTACCCAGTAGTTTGGTGTAGTCTGTGGCCATGAAAATATAGTTTTAACAAATTGAACTTGTCCTTTCTCGATGTTTTTGCATTGGTGGGGACCCCATACTTCTGCTCCGTAAAGTAAAATTGGATTGATTGTGGATGAGTATAATTTCTCAACTGTTATCCATGAGTGAGTGTTTGACTTAAACAGAGTATTTTTTATGGCTCCTGTGATTCTGTTTGCCTTGCTAACAAGTTGGGCGGAGTTCTCATTGAATACACCAGATGTCTTGAAAGTTATACCTAGGTACGTGTAATTGTTCGTAAAGTTTATTTGGTCTCCTTGGCAAGTATAGTTTATTTTCCTTTTTGGTGGTCTTCCTCGATGAAAATGTAATATTTTTGTTTTTTCAGCATTGATTTCCAGTTTTCGAAGTTTACAGTAATCGCCTAGCGCTTTAATTTTGTGTTGTACGTCAATCTTTGGATTTGTATGTGTGTATCATTTTCGTGTTTCGATATTATTATTTGATTTGAGGCTATATTTATTCTTTCCTTTTCTAAATACTTAATTCCTTCAACTTCATTTTCGTTGTCAGAATGTACGGTTTGGTTAGAATCGGAAGAAACTGTTACGTTCTCCGAGCTATCTAAATGATTATTTTCGTTTAATATCCAGATGGTAATTTTGATATTTGTGTCTCTAAATATGTTTTCTAATTTTCGTTTTACATCGCTCCATTTCAATTCATCGCAACCACAACCAATTTTTGGAAGATTTATTTCAAAAATTTCATTTTTTATTAAGTAGTTTCTGAGTTCTTTAAGTGGTTTATCTAATGCTTTTAGGGCCGGTTTATCAAAATAATTATCTTTAGTTAACAAATGAATTATTAATTTATCTTGATAATTTTGGAAAATAATATCTCTATCTTTGTAATTGGTATTTATACAGAATGATTTGGAATTAAAATTATTATTTACTTGTTTCGCTAGACATTTTCCAAATTGTAAGTCCCGTGATATACAGTGTGCGAATATGTTTGTTTCACATACGTCACCTGTTTTTTCTATAATTTTGAATGGTTCACGTTCTCTGGATAAATAATCGGCTACGACATTATGTTTACCAGGTAAATATTTAATTTCGAAATCGTATTCGCTCAATTCAACTTTCCAGCGAATTAATTTGGAATTTGGATTTTTCATGTTAAATAACCACGAAAGAGGGCGATGATCAGATTTTATGATAAATTTTCGTCCGAATAAGTATGGTCGGAAATGTTTGACTCCCCACACGATAGCTTTCAGTTCTTTTTCTAGTGTAGAATAATTTAGTTCCGCGCTGTTTAAAGTTTTACTCGCATAAGAGATCGGCTTTTCTATTCCGTCATGAATTTGGGAAAGAACTGCGCCTATAGCGTAGTCTGACGCATCCGTTGTTAGAATGAAATCCTTATTAAAATCGGGATTTTGTAGCAGAGAATTTTCAGTTATAGCGTCTTTACAATCTTTGAAAGCTTTTTGATATTCTAAATTTGTCAAATCAATTTCATTGTTTTTGCGCAAACAGTTGGTAAATGGTTTTGTTAGTTGTGCAAAATTTTGAATAAATTTACGGTACCATCCGAGCATTCCAAGGAATTGTTTGATTTCTTTTTTGGTTTTTGGAATAGTTAAATTTTTTATTTTTGAATTTTGTCTTGATCTACTGAGACTCCATTTTGTGTTAATACGTAACCTAAATATTTTACTTCTGACTTTAAAAATTCTGATTTGTCCATCTGAATTTTGAGATTAGCTTGTCTTAATTTGTTAAAGACTAATTTTATATTTTTTAAATGATCTTCTAAATTTTTGCCGAAAATTATTACGTCATCCAAATAGACTAAGCAGATTTTATTTACTAAATCGCCGAGTGCTGTGTTAATCATCCCTTGGAATGTGGCGGGGGCATTTTTAAGGCCGAAAGGCATTCTAACAAATTCATAATGACCTGATTCTGTTGAAAAAGCAGTTTTTTCTGTGTCTTTAGCATCTAATAAAATTTGGTGGAATCCGGAATGCAAATCTAAAGTCGTGAAATATTTGTTATTACCAATTCTATCTAATATCGTATCTATATTCGGTATTGGAAATCTGTCGTCCTTTGTTTTCTGATTAATTTTTCGAAAATCAATTACCATTCTAGTCTTTCTTTTACCCGACGCGTCAATTTTTTTTGGCACTATCCATATCGGAGAGTTCCAAGGTGAAAAAGATTTTTTTATAACGCCTTCTTTTAATAATTTTGAAACGTGACTTTCAATGTCTTGTTCGTAGACTTGGGGTAACCTGTAATTTTTTGTGTGTATCGGGGTTACGTCATTCATTATTATTTTGTGTGTAAGGCTCTCATTTTCATTAGGAAATAAGTCAATAAATTCGTTAATTATCTGATTCAGTTTATCTTTTTCAAAACAATTCAAATGATTATTGCGAATTTCTAACATATTAGACTCTTCTTGTAATTTGTCAGGATTAGTTAACTTATACTCTTTGTTTTTTAAAATTACTGAATTTTTATTAATTTGTAAAAGGATGTCCAAGTTTTTAAAAGCGTCAATTTCTAGCAATAAATTATATAATTTGTGGAATTTATAAACGTAGAATTTTGTAGGGGTGTTTCTAATGTTAAAATTTACATAGTACTTACAAGTAGTTTTGCCAGTGATGGTTTTAAATGTTAATTTTTCATCGTGTAATTTTAATTTTAATTTTTCTACTAGTGATGGATCTATGAAATTTATAGTTGAACCGGTATCTAAGAGAATTATGAAAGGATCTATTTTTAATGTTGGTAGATTTGTTGTAAATGCGTTCATTACGTAGTATTCTCGGGTTCGGAAACCTCGTGAAAATTTTCTGTTTCCGCTACTTCTTCGTTATCAGACTCATTCAATTCGTCATTTGTTTCTTTAACTTCGCAATTGTAATTTTGTCTTATTGTTTGCGTGGACATTGGTAAAGTACTTCTTGTTTGTAAACTCATTTGAGTGGGTTTATCGCGTTTAGTTTGTTGATAATTAATTAAATTTTGTCGAGGGGCAAAATTTTTTTGGAAGTTTGGACCACTAGGTTTTAGTTGGATTTTTGTTTGTGGAAATTGGTGCCCAGGGAATTTTTGAGGTGGGTTGCTGCTTTTAAATGGTTCGTTATTTTTCAACACCATGGGGGAATTTCCGAATTTCATAAAATTAAATTCATTTCATAGTAATTGTTCACATTCTTCGAGAGTGCCAGGGTTTTTAACAACAAATGAGGCTTTAATTGACATCGGAAGCAAAGTAATGAAATGGTGTACAACTACTTTTTGATTTTCCGTGATAATAGCATTCTTTTGGTCTTGTGAATAATTAGTAAGAAGTATCTTAGATTTATACTTATTGAAATATTCTATAATAGTACTCAAAGTTGTTTCGGGACTGTTTTTAGCCTTACAATAAATTATTTCGAGTAGAATAGTTTCTGCTTTTGATTTGTCTACAAAGTTATCTTGTAAAAATTCTTTAAGATCTTCCCAGTTTTGGAAGTTGTTAGTAGATAAGTATTCTGCAGCTTTATCTTTTAATTTATTTGAAATTAAACCGAATAAAAACAGTTTTTGAATATTAGAGTGAATGGTCGTAATATATCATAAACTTGATCTACTTTGTTTATAAAATTACTTAAAATATTAATATTTCCATTATATTCTGGAATTATTTTAACGAGATTTTCAATCTCAGACATGGTAGTAGTAGTCATATTGACTGTATTAGAATTTTGTTGTAATACACTTGGTCGTAATGTACAATTGGATAATTGATTAATTAGAGCGTACACGTCGTCTGTGCCGTTATCGTTTTCAGGCGTGTCGTATTCGCTTGAGAACATAGAGTGTAATATTACTTACAGTATGAGAAGTAAAATTGGGATGTTTTCGTACATCTGGAACGGAGTGCTTGGTTTCTGTGTTGGACTGCAACGATGTGGGCCGTGATCCGGGATGGAACAGCAAGGCGTCACTTTTCTTCGTTGTGTCGATTTGAGCGGTGGATGCGAACAGCAGGTCCCCAGGAACAATCGCTGGTTGTCTGATGGGACGTTTGAGTAGTCCCTGATGGGCACTGTTTTGCCGTGTGATGAATATTTTCTTGTATTATGCCAGACGTGACTCTTACTTCAGAGACAGCAAGTCTTGGCCACCAGAATTTATGTTTTGCAGTTATCACAATTAAACGATTAAAATCGACGAGTAAATTTGTAGATTTTACCCTTAAGTGATTATCCTACCGACTGCGCCAATTAGATAATTCAGTATTGAATTATTAATAAAAAAAACTTTATTAATTTTTGAGGAATACAATACAACATGTATTTACTTAGGCGAATGTAACAAGACTGAAGTAAAAACTAACTTACAACAGTAAACTGCAGCATGATGAACATGATGCTTGAATATGATTCTATATGATAAGGAAATCTAACTGCGCATTTTATTATTATTGTTCTTATGAGAAATGCAATTACATAATTTATATATATATATATATATGTAGCGTCGCTATCAAGTAGTTTGGCGACGTTACATTATTTCGTCTCCAAGTTACTTCTTATTATTACTCTGTTGTTTATGTTTACTTTTCTGTCAACTATTTATTTATTTTCATTCTTCTTTCAAAATTAAAAGTGTACACATCTTCCATATCATATATTTATATTTTATTTCTAAATTCAAAATTGTTGTTCTATAAATAAATAAGTGAAGCTATATATATACATCTAAATTTAAATGCTTTACATTGGTGACCCCGACAAAAAGAAAAAAATCATAATTCAGTGTCATAGTGCTTAACAAAGTGCCCAACGTTTCCTGATATTCTTCAAGTCTACCCACTTCTACCAGTCTACCGCTTCTACCAGTCTACCCACTTCTACCAGTCTCTCCACTTCTACCAGTCTTCCCACTTCTACCAGTTTACCCACTTCTACCAGTCTCTCCAATTCTACCAGTCTTTCCAACTCTTCTAGTCTACCCATCTTTCAAGAAATATGAACATTTTAATTTATATTATTTTGTTAAGTGTTTAATGTAACTATAACTATTTTTCTATTTCTTTTCTTTCAACACGTAACACATTCATTTATTCACTTACACGTACGCTAACACAATCAACTAATCAGACTTACTTGATTACACAATTTTTTTATTACTATTATTACTTTTGCTACACATTTTGAACATCACCAAACACTACATTACTATATGTGTTACGTGCTTTTTCTTGCTATTTCCTTTCCATTTTCATCAATATCAATGTTGTGTTGTGTGACATTTAGTTTAAAGCCAATCTAGTGCTACTAATACTTCTTAAATTCTTTCAGTAATGTTTTAATTAATTCTTGATAATTTCATCCCTTCTCAATAACCCCTTTCAGCAATTTTTACTTAACTTTTTCCGTTGAAATTATCATTCTTTTAGTTTCTTCGTTTCTGGATTATATTTATCCAACGTATTGTTCACTATCTCTTTATTCTTATCTTTCACACATTAAATTTAACATTTTAGTTGTTGAGCACAACATTTTTATTGTCCTTTCTTTTTCCTCTCTTTTCTTTTCTTGAGGGGGGAGTAATGTAGCGTCGCTATCAAGTAGTTTGGCGACGTTACATTATTTCGTCTCCAAGTTACTTCTTATTATTACTCTGTTGTTTATGTTTACTTTTCTGTCAACTATTTATTTATTTTCATTCTTCTTCCAAATTTCAACGTGTAAACATCTTCCATATCATATATTTATATTTTATTTCTAAATTCAAAATTGTTGTTCTATAAATAAATAAGTGAAGCTACATACAACAAAATTAAATGCTTTACATTTTACGTCGCCAAACTACTTGATAGCGACGCTACATATATGTGAAGTTTATTATTAAATAAAACACGAGTAATGAAAACACTAACAAAATATTTATTTAAAACGAAAATAATGTAGTACAACTACTAAGACATATATTTATATTCAACACGTATTTATATTCACAACAAAGTATTTAGCAACGACTTGCACTGTTCACACTTCGAATACAGAATGCCTCTTCCCGGCCGAAACTCTCCTTTATATACTGCAACAATGTATTCGAGAATATTCGAGAGCTTCTGGCACACGGTAGAAGCATGACGCAGAGCGAACAGGTTCGAACTTGTCTATTGCGTCTGAGACAGCGGTGAACGTGCAGCAGACATGTCGCCTGTTCCAGACGGAACAGAGCCGTACTCGCTACACTGCCCCCTCCTTAAGGATGTTTCGTCCCGAAACTTTTCTGCGCCATGTCGATATCTGCACGTTGATCCCAGCGAGCACTGTGACGTTTGGTGGAAATAACAGTCCACAGTTCTTTTCACTACTGTTGAACCACAGGGATTATAGCTGCACACCAGGATCTCAATTCCGGTATATTGGAAAATAGTTTCCAGCATGTTTCTTATAATTCTCCAGCTCAATTCATCAAGGCCACAGCCTAGCTTTGGTACAGCTAGTTTTAGAATATCCTGATCGAGCAGCACACCTCGTAGATCACATAGGGCGTCCCAGACGGCGCGATAAGTTGGTTTCTCGTGGGACAGATGTTTGGTCACCAGGCAAAAAATGCTTCTGTTTCGGCTCGACTGTTTGTCGGCTATCTGTAACACTTTGCCGACACATGGATGTTGTTGCCGTAATTCTTAAAGTTGGCCGAACTTTTTCCTAAAAACCACGGCGATTCCTCGAGACATCTGTAGATCTTGGGCTACACAATGCGCTAATGAGTATTCTGTAGGCACTTTAAATAAGTCTCCCTGATGTTCCTTGGTCACACCATTTCGTACTTTATGGCCCGTAGAATAGGAGGCCATGAACTCGTCAAAGGTGATTTCCGAAACTTGTATATTAATTCGTCGGGCTCGAGCTTCATTGGTTTTGCAATCGTTGTTGTCACCGGCGAGTCTTTCAAACGGACTAGCAACATTGTATTGATGCAATGGGGCCCTCCGACATCTTTGCGGCTCGTTACTGGCAGCGCAAACTACGCATTTCTTGCACCACTCCTTCACGTCTTCTCGACAATTAACCCAGTAAAATCGCTCACGCAGCTTCTGAACTGTCTTCAAAACTCCTAAGTGTCCTCCAGCAGTTCCATCATGAATCTCCTTCAGTACCTCCGGTACTATTTTCCTGGGGATTATGATCTGCATCATTTGCTCCGTAGACTCAGGATCTTCCAGGATACGTTTCAGTACTCCATCTTCTATAACAATGGAGTCCCACTGCACCCAATACGATTTTACGGTTTTCGAGTGTCGAGCAACTTCTTGCCAGGTTGGTTTGCGGTTTTGTTTCTTCCATTTCAGTAGATGTTTCAATTCCGGATCAATTTCTTGGCCTTTCAAAACTTCTTCTGTCAGCCAATGATCGTCTATTACTGTGGTCCGTAAGATTGGAACGGACTCTGTTGCTGTGCTCAGTCGCCATTTTGTTGATTCCATCGTTATCGGTTTCTTCAAAGTATTAGGTCTGATGATGGTTTTTGTTGCACCTGTGTTAGTCAGCAAGGCATGTGGTTCCTTGTCGATCAACTCATCCACAAAAATGCTATTCACTCGAGGATGTTGGGATACGACGTGTCCAGTTAGCTTCAGGGCATCTTGAGAATGGATTGTCGTTCGCCCGCTTGCGTCGATCTGCTTTAGTTTATCCGCTGTCTTGTTCTTCATTTGTTCCCCGCAGCGGCTTTGCACATGCCCCAGTTCACCGCAGTTCCAACATCGAAGTTGTCTCTTCTTTGGCAACATCTCAGTCATGACACGCCGTGCTGTTTTCTTCATAGACTCATTATGATTCTCCTCCGCGCCCTCTATTGTGCGAATATTGCCTTGCCATCTAGAAGCAAGTTCTGCTGCCTCAAATTCCAATGCACGGGCCAAGGCAATGGCCCGATTACTCGAACGAGACATAATCATGGCCCGCTTGGTTTCTTTATCCCGGAGACCATCAACAAATCCTAGTACAGTCAGTCGTTCTAACACATTTTCCGGCATGTCAGGATATGCTAGGCGAACTAGACGAGCAATGTCAAATTCATATTCTTGCAGACTTTCAGTTGGTTTCTGATACCTATTCCTCAGCTGCGAGTAATACACTGGCTGCAGATGTGCGTCTCCATAACGCATTTCCAAACTTTTAACAAGTAGCTCATAGTTTTGCCGCTCTTCTGAAGGAATTGTTTGCAATATATCCACTGCGTCACCACGCAGCGCAATGATCAAGGCCGTTGCCTTCTCAGATGATGACCACCCATTAGATACTGCAGCAGCTTCGAATTGGGCATAATAATTAGGCCAAGATACCTTGCCATCAAATTCTGGTGGTTTCATGTGGAATCTACGCAGTGATTCTTTCCCGTCTGTCACTAAATATTCAACTTTCTCGTTATTTAATGGCTGGTCACTAGATGGAGTTTTCTGAATCAAGTCGTGAATTTGTTGGACATTTGGCTGTTCGTGATTCAATGTTGCCAATCTTGTTTCGATTTCTTCAATTTTTTTTTTAAATTTTTCTTCAATATTTCTCGAATGTTCTTCAATTTTTTCAAACTTCTGTTCAAATTTAGTTTCTAAATTCGTTTCCAAGCTTCTGGAACTTTCTTCAAATTTAGCTTCCAAGCTTCTGGAATTTTCTTCTAATTTAGTTTCCAAGCTTTTTGAATTTTCTTCTAATTTAGCTTCCAAACTTCTGGAATTTTCCTGCAATTCTTCCTTCAAAGTTTTCGAACTTTCCATAAGTTCCTTCAGATTTTTGGAATTTTCTTCGGTATTTCTGGAACTCACTTCCAATTTGGCTTCCAAACTTCTAGAATTTTCTTCAAATTTATTTTCCAAACTTCTGGAATTTTCCTGCAGTTCCTCCTTCAGAGTTTTGGAATTTTCCATAAGTTCTTTCAGATTTTTGGAATTTTCTTCGGTATTTCTGTAACTTTCTTCCAAGTTGGCCTCCAAGCTTCTAGAATTTTCTCCAAATTTGGCTTCTATTTTTTTGTACATGGAGTCCAAATCGCCCGGAATTTCGAATTCGTAAGTATCCGCTATTTCACCGGCGTCAACCAAAAATTGACGAAGTCGCTCTTGCAGTATACTTTTCTTGCCTGTAGTATCCAGATCACGTTCTTCTAATTCTCTCTTGAGATCAGTCACTTTTAAATCACTTAGATTTACTTTTCTCGAACCCATTTTTATTTATTTGCACTTAAACTTCACTTTTAATTCACAAAACACAACCCTAACACCTGACCAATTGTAACGTTTATTACAATTTCGGGTTCGGTGAAGTTTATTATTGAATAAAACACGAGTAATGAAAATCACTAACCAAATATTTATTTAAAACGAAACTAATGTAGTACAACTACTAAGACATATATTTATATTCAACACGTATTATATTCACAACAAAGTATTTAGCAACGACTTGCACTGTTCACACTTCGAATACAGAATGCCCATTGCTGGCCGAAACTCTCCCTTATATACTGGAACAATGTATTCGAGAATATTCGAGAGCTCTGGCACACGGTAGAAGCATGGCGCAGAGCGAACAGGTTCGGACTTGTTTATTGCGTCTGAGACAGCGGTGAACGTGCAGCAGACATGTCGATTGTTCCAGACGGAACAGGGCCGTACTCGCTACAATATATATATAAAACATGTAAGGCCTTGAAAGTATTTCACAAACATTGTAAGTTGTGACTTGCTGCATCAGCCAAACACCCAGTAGTTTTCCACTAAGTTAGAAATAAGATAAATAGCACGTCTCATAAGATACATGTCATTGTAGTGCAACAAAAAATTAATAAAGATTTTTTTAATTAAATATTAAATAAATCAATATTTAATTGGCGCAGCCCTGGTAGAATTCAGAGTTACACGAAATCTGTGTGGTGAATTTTAATTCTTTACTCTGAATAAACCAATAAATAACCGGCTTCAACCTAAGCCCATCAGGGCCTAACCACGGCCCATCTTTAAGAGAAAACACCAGATCGACAACTTGTTGTTCCATTACGAGATCACGTCATCCTCGTACGAGAAGAACTTGCTGTTCCGCAACTGGTCCACGTCGTCCGAAAAAATCTGCTGTCCTCCTGAAGAATCACAAGAAGACAAGAAGAAGACAAGAACCCGGAGATGTCCGTAAAGCATCTATCCACCATTGTAAGTTATTTATATTAACTAACAAATTTATAAAATTATTACACAAAGACTAGTAATAAAAATATCGAGAGACCGGCACAGTCTCAACACACAATTTAATGAATAGTAGTAGTTCATCAGAATCAGAATATCTAAATTCAAACTCAGATTCAGAAGTTTATTACAATTTCGGGTTCGGTGAAGTTTATTATTAAATAAAACACGAGTAATGAAAACACTAACAAAATATTTATTTAAAACGAAAATAATGTAGTACAACTACTAAGACATATATTTATATTCAACACGTATTTATATTCACAACAAAGTATTTAGCAACGACTTGCACTGTTCACACTTCGAATACAGAATGCCTCTTCCCGGCCGAAACTCTCCTTTATATACTGCAACAATGTATTCGAGAATATTCGAGATCTTCTGGCCCACGGTAGAAGCATGACGCAGAGCGAACAGGTTCGAACTTGTCTATTGCGTCTGAGACAGCGGTGAACGTGCAGCAGACATGTCGCCTGTTCCGGACGGAACAGAGCCGTACTCGCTACAATATATAATTATATATATATATATATATATATATATATATATATATATATATATATATATATATATATATATATAATAACGGTAAACAAATTAACTTTGTTTTTAAAAAGTATTTATTTTACTTTAGACGTTCCTACTTGTACAAATTCTGAGCTAAGACTAACTTAAAACATACAATATTATTTCATGGCTAAACTACAACAACGTATAATGTAATATGATAATTCTACATAAAGTCACGTTCTTAAATATTAACTGTCTATGTCAGCACTATTCCACCCTATAACTCCTCCCTTATCAGAAAGGAGCACCTCCTGGTAGCTCAATTTGTTCTTCTTCCGGTTTTGAGTTGATGGTTGGTTTCCTTAGTTTCCTGGTTTTTATCCATTTTATTAGAAAGTACAGTCCAATTATTATTATTAACAAATATAACAAAACAGTCCATACACTTGGCACATGGATGTTAATGGCTTCTTCTTGAATAGTTACTACAGGATTTAATGAAATGTCTTCTAGTTTCACAGGGTTTAGGTTTATTGAAAAATTTGTTAATGTCGAAGTTTTAAGTGCGAAATTTAATTTTGGTAAAATTATTGCTTGTCCTTGTTCTTTATTGAAAATATTAATTTTTGTTGGTTGTATATTATTTCACAATTTTTATCTTTTTTTATTAAATAGATTCCGCGCAAAGTTTTGATATTTACTTCATCTAAACACTTAAGCGTTATTTTATCTTCGTGAAGGAATATTAACAAATATTTATTGATTTCCGGAATTACTTCGATATGGTTTTCTTTTATGTTAATTTTAGAGGTAGAGGACTGTTGTTGTAAGATTTCTTGTGCACATGGATGACTGATGGTGGTTGTAGAATTTATTGGGGCACTGATAAACCTTGGTTGCAGTACATATGTCATTTAGAGGCATTATTTCAGTATTAGATTTTAGAAAATATCTTGCACTAGGGATAATCGTTACAAATTCTGAATCGTATATTGTTGGTATAGAGTACAAGTAAAACAGTTCAAAGTCCTTTTCAAAGTTAATGGGAATTGATATTAAGTAAATTATTTGGGATAGTTCAACTTTCCAGTCTACTTTTAGTAGTGATTCAAATTCTAAAATATTCTCGGAGTTTGGTTCAAAAGGTAATTGGGATTTATAATGTTTAGAGATTTTTTGTAATTCAGATAATAATTCATTTGGATGTATTATACTGGGGTGTAATGTTCTCAATTTACAAAAGGTAATGGAATTTTCGACATCTTGTAGGATATCTAGGATCGAGTTGTATAGGATTATTAATTGATCGTAAATAGTTTTTGCAAAAAGGATATCTTGAATATGCATGTTATTTATTATTTCACTGAGTTGTAGTATTTTGGATTTCAGAATAGATTCATTATGTTGTATGTCCAAAATGGTATTATTAAAATTTGTTATAATTTGGTGGTTTACCGAGTATGCTAGTTTTAATTGGTGTTCTAAATTGTGTTCATTCTTTTGCATGTGATTTAATATTTTGTCATATCTCTTACCGTCTTCTGCATCTAAGTCGCCAGTAACGGCTTTGAAAACTGATCCCAATCCATCTATTAAGCCTCTTTTGTTTCTATTTTTATTTGTATGAAATTCTATATTATCAATTTTGTTATTCATGTTCGTACGAATAAATTGTATTATTTTCACATAATTGTCAAGTTCATGTAAATATTTAGAGTTATTAGATATCGTTGTCTTTAGGTCATTATATTGGTTGTTTAGGTTGTCATATTGTTCAAAAAGGGGTTTGAGGTTGTAGTAGTGGATGAGTGTGTGTGTTGTTTTTTCTAATTTAGCCGGGCCCAGTCTAATAGGTAGTAATCCAATATTTTCGGTTTTGATTTTGATGATCGATTCTTGTCCAAATGTGAACAGCCTGGAAGAGTATTAAATTTATAAGTCTTTTGTCTAGGACGTTTTATATTAGAGAGATGGATTTTTTCCATTGTGTTCCCGTGTTTAGTTTCTAATTTGGCAGTTTTTAAATTTTTATTAATTGATTTTAATTTTTCGGATTTAAATTTATTTTTTGTTTTCTGTTGTTTTTGTTTATTTTTTACGAAAATTTCTTTAGGTATTTTTGGTAATTCTTCTCTGGTTTCATTACGTTTACTAATTATTTTTTCTTTATTTTGCAAAATTTTGTTATTAATAGTTTGATATAAAATTTTTGTTTTATTTCTATGATTTTCCATGTAGTTATTAACAAGCTGTTTATCAATATCTATATTGAAAAGGGAATTTATTTCCAGGTGACCGGATATGATTTCTGATGGTTTTATTTTCGTAACAGAGTGAATTGTATTATTGTATGCTAAAAGAGCATAGTTTACTTTAGCTTCAATTGTTTCTTTGAAAAATTCTGCCTGATTGTTGAACAATCTAATGTGTTCTATGAGAGTCGAGTGGAAACGTTCTATTATTCCGTTAGATTGAGGATTTTGTGAACTAATGAAGTGGGTGTGAATTTTGTGTATGTCTAAAAGTTCTTTAACTACTGAGTTTCTAAATTCTAGTCCGTTATCAGAAATTATTTGCTCCGGTATTCCATGGTGCGTGAAATGTTTTATTAAGTTATTAACTACTTCGATACCTTGTCCGGAATTACGTTTATATGCCTGTGCGAATTTGGAAAATGAGTCAACTACTGTTAAAAATTTAGAGATTTCTAGTGTTATCGTATCTACATGCACAATTTCAAAGGGTTTTGTTGCTGTCGGTGTTATATTAAATTTTAAATTTAGCGGTTTTCTGTCATATTTCGTAAGTTGACATGTTTCACAGTTATTAATATACGTTTAAACTGTTTTTCTTAATTTTGGCCAGTAATACCTCTGTTTAATGCGTGCCTTTGTATCGTCAATACCTCTGTGGTTTGTTTTTCCCGTGTGGTAGTTATTTATGATTTCTAGTATTTCTTCTTCGTTAGTAACGTCTGTAAGATATTGTATGCATTTAACCATGTGTATTTGTGAACGTGTGAAATATTTCTGGAGAACTAGAGATAATTTTTCATATAATTCGTCTTCAAAATATAAATAATATTTAACTTTTGGTACGATATACTCTTTAAGGAATAGAATCATTTCTTTTTCGTAGATTGATTTTGAAAATAGTACCAGCATTCTTTGTTTTGTGTCCTCAAAAAGTTTCAGAATTTTTGGTAAATTAGGGTTGAACTCTACTTCAGATATGATTATCTGATTTTTTCCGAAATTAACAGGGTATTCAGCAATAAGTATGCCGATTACTGGATTCTCTTGATTAGAATGAACTGTGACGTCACTATCGTTATCATTGTGTTGTTCGTTGGTTACATCTACAGTTTGAATATCATCCCCACTTCGACAACTAAAGATTGATTATCATCTTGATTATTAGAATTTTTTTTACTTAATTCTTTATTAAAATTATCCATGAATTTTTGAAAATGGTTAATGTTTTCGTCTGAATCGTTTGTATTAATTTCTATGCGTGGGAGTGTACTATCTGGTAAGGTAAAGATTGTAATTAGTATGTTTGTTTTGTCGAAGATATATTCGAGCATTGGTTTAACATCGTTCCAGTTTAGTTGATCGCGTCCGCAAGCAATTCTGGGTAAACTTAGGTTTTGTATTTTATTTTTTAAGCGAAAGCTTCTTAATTGTAGTAGTATATAAAAAATGTCTTGTTTTGTTGGTTTATTGTAGTAATTTTCTTTTGTTATTAGATATATTATAAAACGATTATTTTCTTTAAGTCGGCTTAGGGCGTCTGCATTTGCATTTAATTTTCCTTTTTTGTAAATAATATCGTAATCATATTCTTCGAGTTTCAATCTCCAACGTATTAATTTTTGGCTACAATCCTTAAGGGATAACAGCCACTGTAATGGTCTGTGATCAGTGTAAATTGAAAACTTTCTTCCAAAAAGATACGGCCGAAAATATTTTGTTGCCCAGTGTCTTGCTAAAAGTTCCTTCTCGATCGTGGAATAATTAATTTCTGTTTCGTTAAGCGTTCTGCTAGCGTAAGCGATTGGCAGGTCACTGCCTATCTTACCTTGTGATAAGACGGCACCGAGTGCTACATTGCTCGTATCGCATGTCAGGATAAATTCTTTGTCAAAGTCTGGGTATTGTAAAATCGGTTCGTTAGTTAGTAATAGTTTACATGTCTCAAAGCATTGTTTATATTCTGAATTATTAATGTCAATGATCGCGTATTTTTTAGAAATTTTGTCATGGGTTTGGTAATTTTTGCGAAGTCTTTTATGAACTTTCTATAATATCCAATAAGTCCTAAAAATCCCTTAATTTGTTTTGTCGTGGTAGGTAATGGGTAATTTAGAATAACTGAAATTTTGTCTGGGTTTGGTTTAACGCCATGAGGGGTTACAATGTGTCCGAGATACGCAACTTCTTTTTTTTTAAATTCCGACTTGTCTAATTGATTTTTTAAGTTGGCTTCTTTTAATCGGTCGAATACTAGTTTTAAATTTATTATATGTTCGTCTAGGCTTGTGCTAAAAATAATTATATCGTCGAGATATACTAAGCAAAACATTGTCCATGACACGTTGAAAAGTCGCGGGTGCGTTCTTTAGCCCGAAAGGCATTCGTAAGAACTCGTAATGTCCGTCTTCCGTGCAGAAAGCTGTCTTAGGTATGTCATTCTTGTCCATTTCAATTTGGTGGTAACCCGACGCGAGGTCCAGGGTGGTAAAATATAGACATCGTCCGAGTTTGTCCAGCAAGTCGGTAATGTTAGGTATGGGATACTTATCTCCGATGGTATTTTCATTTAGTTTGCGATAGTCAATGACTACTCGCCATTTTTGTTTGCCCGATGCGTCTAGCTTTTTGGGGACAACCCAAATCGGGGAAGACCATGGTGAATTAGAAGGTCGTATTTTTTTTTGATTAAGCATTTTATTAACTTGGGACCTAACTTCCTCTCTGTGAATATGGGGGTATCGGTATGATTTCGTATAAATGGGTACTTCATCTTTTGTTCTGATTTTATGTTTTACTTGATTACTAAAAGATAGATTTTGATTTTCTAAATAAAAAATATTCGAGTATTGTTTAATTAATTTTGAGATTGCAATTTCTTCTTCTTTATTCAAATGATCAGTTCTAATTTTTGATTCATCGAATTTAATTTTTTCTGTGTGTGTGAGGTTTAAATTTGAGTCTGCATTCACTGTATAAATTTCGTAATTGTCTAACGCTTCTACTATAATTGGAATTTTAAACTGATATTTAACTTCGCTCTCTGACAAGTTAATAATTGTATACATAGCTTCATAGCTTTTTGCTACAGTAGCACATTCAGGATTTAATAATTTTTTTGTTCTGATATTTGGAACTAGAATATTACCTTTTTCTTTGTTAACTTTTATTTTAATGATTCTTTCAGACATTGGTTCTATTATGCCATTATTACGATATTTTTTATTTACTGTTAAATTATTTGTGTCTGGGGTAGCTTTAAAATTATGGTAATGAATTTTTATTTTACTGTGTGGAGTAATTATCATATCGTTTACTGTGTCGATTGAAATTTTTAATTTTTTCATATTTTCCATGCCAAGTAGTAAATCAAATTGATTATGAAATTTAAAAAGATAATATTTTAACGCTGGTTTTGGATTTTCTCTGAGATTAAACACGTTTGAGATAGGAATTTGTGTACTGTATTTCTCGGTAGATGAACCGTGTGCAGTTGTAATTTGAAACGGGTCTGAACTGATAGCGTGTTTGTAGTGTTTGAATGCAATGCCGGGATTTACAAATGATTTCGTGCTTCCAGTGTCTATTAAAATGTTTAAATTATTTTCTGGATTTACATGAATGGTAGCTTGCTTTGGTTATTTGTTAAATTCATTAATTGGAAGTATGAAGTATTTGATCCGAGGCCATTTCGTCTAAAAAAGAATGTTCGTTTTGATCTGATATGTTTGTTTCATTTGTAATTTCTGGGTTATCATCGAGTGGGTATTCATTCATCGTATAATCTTGTATCTCTGGTTGATCTACAATATTGTGTTCATCTGTGTAGTTTACTATTTCTGATTGATCTATGTTATAGAGTTCTGCCGCGATATTTTTTGGAAAGAATTGTCTGTTTTGACTTATGAAATTTTGTCATTGAGTGGAAGGTCTGGGTCTTGGAGCATTGAATTGTGTGTTTCGTGTGGATATGCTCATTGGTGTAGGTCTGGGGAGTGGTTGATTAGTATTTCTAATCATTGTAGGAAAGTTAGTTCTACGCTGCGCTGTTTGTTGGTTATTAAAATATGTCGGCGGTTTATTAAACGTGTAGTTAGTGTTCTGTGGTACACTTGTTAGTTGGAAAGGCCTGTTATTTCTAAAATTTTGATTATTTTGTTTTTGAAATGGTTTATGAATAGGCATTACATTTTTAGATGGTTTGGAATGATTTTCGAATTGAAAGTCATTAGTAAGCATACTCAGAGCAGCGTTTAGGTCAGCAGGTTTCTTTGCTTTCATGAGTTGCCCTATTGGCTCTTTTAAACCTTTTAATAAAACTCTGAGGGCGTAATTTCTATAGAAATCGGTCATTATTGCTGCAGTAGCCGGGTGATTTGTTACTACATACGATACTTGTAAGTTTAAAATATGTTGTATTTTATTGTAAAATTCAAATACCGTATCGTTCGCGCCTTGTTTTAGTTCGGTCATTTCTATTGTTAATGTGAAACAATCTCTTTTGTCCGCATATGTATCTATTAGTGAAGTTTTTAAGTTTTCCCATGTTTTGACGGAACAACTAGAAATATTTATCGCTGCTTCACCTTTTATTTTAGCTAATATTGTACTCATTAAATATTCATTTTGAAAATCTTGAGGATCTGCTTGATTATAAAATCGTTTTACTAATTTTTCACAGATTTCGATAAATCTTGGTAAAAGTTCTCTTTCACCGAAGAATTCTGGCACCATATCCAGATATTCTTTTTTTAAGACTAGGGTTGCCATGTTTAATATAGGTTGTCTTAGTATAATTGAAGGATTATTTAAGGTGTTTGGATTTAGATTAAGATCGTCAAGATCTGAGTCTGATTCAGAATTTGAGCTTTCGCTTGAATTTATTATTACGTTTAGACCTCTAAATGACATGTGGTACTTACAGTAGCAGTATCAGTGACGGTTTCATATTCGTTGAAATCACTTGATGAGTTCCTGGAACTGTAGTCTTGTCTAGGTCGGGTGCAGGTGCCTCTGGAATCGGAGATGCCGTCCAGCTGATCGACGCTGCAAGGTTGACGTTCTCGTTGACTGATTTGCACTCAGCACAGTGAGGACGCTCAGGAACTTTAGTTAATTTGTTTTATGTTTGTCTTTTAATAAGATGCGTGTTAGTTAGTTATATACGTTAACTCACTATGCGCACGAAGTGTTATTTTCGTTAACACAAAAAGACTGTTCGTTGGCCAAATAAATCACAAGGGTGAACCAAATTATTTTAACTAATTTGTTAAGGCCAATCCTACCGACTGCGCCAATTATAACGTTAAACAAATTAACTTTGTTTTTAAAAAGTATTTATTTTACTTTAGACGTTCCTACTTGTACAAATTCTGAGCTAAGACTAACTTAAAACATACAATAATATTTCATGGCTAAACTACAACTACGAATAATGTAATATGATAATTCTACATAAAGTCACGTTCTTAAATATTAACTGTCTATGTCAGCACATATAACTTATATATATATATATATATATATATATATATATATATATATATATATATATATATATATATATATATATATACATATTATATATATAAATGTTTATGTCATCAAAATGTGGCACTATAACTTATATATATATATATATATATATATATATATATATATATATATATATATATATATATATATATATATATATATATATATATATATAAGTTATAGTGCCACATTTTGATGACATAAACATTTATATTATATTCTCACGCTAGTTGCTGACTACTAAATGACACGTAGCATAGTCTTGCTTAGATAGAAATGTTAAGATTAAGTTAGTCTAGATTCAGAACTCATACTATAAAGACATAAATAATTGTTTATTGAAATAAATAACTTTTTAAAAAGCGACTTGTTACTAATTGAAAGTTAATCGGCGCAGTCAAGGTAGAATTAGCTAAAACGGATTAACGAATATAATCCGGTTCATTTTAGTGATTTATTTGGCTATACGAACATTATTTCGTGGTAAAATAGTGTCAGAAAAATTAACACTACGTGAACCACACAACTACAGAAACGTACAAGTCCACCAACGAAGTCATCTTCTGGAGCCCAGCTGAACGTACATCAGCCATCCAGCCCTCTTCGTAAGAAAATTCGCAGTCAGCATCAACTTCAGGGCAAATGAAGCGTGTGCTGTTATTTCTGCTGTGAGTACCATTTATGTCTTTTAGAGGAATTTCATATTTTAACTCAGATTCGAGTACAAATTCTGAATCCGACTCCGATCTCGAAGATCGTAATCAAATTTCTAATTTACCAATTAAAACTCCAGTTATATTAAAACAACCTGCTCTAAAAATTACAATTAACCAAATAACAATGGCTAACGAATTAAGAAACGAATACTTGGACTTGATTCCAGAATTTAGAGGTGAACGCGAACTTTTACCTAGATTCATTGAAATCTGCCAAAAACTAGTTACTAAATTCTATATTGCAACAAATCCTGCAGATTTTCAAAATGAGTATCTTATGAGCACTATTAGAGCAAAAATAAAAGGTGAAGCAGCTGTAAACATATCCAGTTGCGTAATCAAAACTTGGAGCGATTTAAAAACAGCTTTAGTAAGCACATACGCGGACAAACGCGATAGTTACACTCTTTGTATTGCAATGACTGAATTAAAGCAAAACGAAAGAGAGTCTGTATTTGAATATTATAATAAATTACAACACTTCCTAAACTTACAAATATCATACATTCAAACAAACTCTGCGGCTGGCGAAGCAGAAGTTTTAATTACATACTTTCAAAATTACGCTTTAAGAATATTGTTAAGGGGGTTGAAAGAACCAATAGGACATTAATGCGTGCTAAAAATCCCAGGAATTTAAACGAAGCATTGTGTATGCTTACAAACGATTTTCAATTTAATGATACGTTAAAAAATACAAGAACATTTCATAATGCGAATAAAGAGCAAAAATTCAATCAAAAACCTAACCCACAAAATTTAACACCCAGATACATGTTACCTCAATCAAGTAGACCGTATAATATGCAACAAAACTCTTATCCATTTAATAGAAACTCAAATTTTAATCCAAATATGCAAAGATTTAATTCCGGAAACCAATTTAGGAATCAAACTTTTAATCACAATAAACCTACTCCAATGAGTATTTCTACTCAAAACACTTCTCGAAATATCGCGCAAAAACGACGAAGAATAGGATCCGAAATGCGATCTCAAAATTATCAACAAAGACCGAAATTCAGTTCTGAAGAACTATATAATATAGATGACCCCAAATCGAGCGTACACACAGAAAATTTTGCTTATCCCGATAACGACATAATCAATAATTACGAACAATCATTTGAACAATCAGAATATGGAATCACGGACGAAATTCAATCTGACGAGAGTAATTTTTTAGAGGAACAAGCCTCGGTTCAAGATCAAATTTCACAACTCACTTTGAATTAATGAACTGCACAATAAACCAAAGTAAACTTCCGTTTATTATATTCCCCGAAAATAACTTTAAAGTACTAATAGATACGGGCAGTACTAAATCATTTATAAAACCTAATATTGCATTAAAATTTTATAAAAACTTTATCACTCGAGACCCATTCCAAATTACCACAGCGCATGGCACATCCACAGAATTGTATAGTACACAAGTTCCTATTTCAAAAATATTTAATCAGAAAAACGAAACTATCCCAAAATTAAAATATCATTTATTTAATTTTCACGATCAATTTGACATGGTACTTGCCATGGATAATTTAAAAAAGCTAAAAATCTTGATTGACACCTCAAATGATTTAATTATTTCTCCTAATTCAAAAATAAAAATACATTATCTTGATAACAAAAACAAAATTAAACAAGAACTTAATTCTAATAATTACGTAAAAAATAGAGAAGAAATAATAGAACCACAATCAGAACAAGTGATAAAAATTAAAGTAAATGTTGATTACGGTGACAGAAGCAAATCACTACCACTGTTTATGTACAATCAGAAACCCAACTGATGCAAAAATCAAAATTAAAATTCCAGAATTAATTAACGTCCAAAAAATCGAAGACTATATAACATTTTCTAGTCCAAATCTTAATTGTATTCAAACACACAATAAAAACAAAACATTTAACTCTTCCAAAATTCGCACTGACCATATGAATATAGAAGAAAAAACTGAAATTTTAAATTTAATTAAAAAATATTCGGACATATTTCATTTCGATGAACAAAATTTAAGTTTTACAAATCAAGTCAAACACAATATAAAAACAACAGACGAAGTACCAGTATATACCAAATCATACATATACCCCCAAATACACAAAGACGAAGTACGTACACAAATAGAAAAAATATTAAATCAGAACATTATTCGTCCATCTAACTCGCCGTGGTCAAGCCCCATCTGGGTTGTCCCCAAGAAGCTGGACGCTTCTGGTAAAAAGAAATGGCGAATTGTAATAGACTACCGGAAACTGAATGATAAGACAGTAGGAGACAAATACCCGTTACCGAATATAACAGACCTTTTAGACAAATTAGGACGATGTCAATGCTTTACGACACTTGATCTCGCATCTGGTTTCCATCAGATCGAGATGAACGAAAGTAAATAAATAAATAAATATAAAATAAATATATCATCACGCCTTTTACCCATCACTGGGTGTGGCACTCTGCCTAAGCAGATCTCGGTAAGTGATATATTTTTTCGCGTGAAGTGCGGTTACCAGCCGTCAAATCACGGCCTCCAAAGATATTAGTGGAGGAGGAGCCACAGGGGTAGATTTTTTAAATTGGTGAAAATTGTTTGTCGGTTGTGGGGATCGAACCAGGGTTCTCAAGATCCACAGGCCGACTCGATACCACTGAGCCACCTACCCCATGAACGAAAGTGACATACAAAAAACAGCCTTCAATACTGACGATGGACATTACGAATTTTTACGAATGCCATTTGGACTAAAAAACGCGCCCGCAACATTTCAGAGAGTCATGGATAACATATTACGTGGATTAACTCATAAAATCTGCTTAGTTTATTTAGACGATATTATAATATTTAGCACAAGTTTACAAGAACATCCCAATAATTTAAAACTAGTATTCGATAGACTCAGACAATCCAATTTCAAAATTCAGTTAGATAAATCAGAATAAAAAAAAAAAGAAATTAGCTATCTCGGACATATCGTAACTCCGGACGGTGTTCGTCCCAACCCAGATAAAATAATTGCTATTCAAAATTACCCCATACCAAAAACTTTTGGGATATTATAGAAAATTTATCAAAGATTTTGCAAAAATAACTAAACCTCTGACCAAATGTTTGAAAAAAGACGCGACTATAGACATCAATAACCCTGACTACATACAGTGCTTTAACACATGTAAAAATCTATTAATTAATCAACCGCTTTTACAATACCCCGATTTTTCTAAAGAATTTAATCTAACATGTGATGCTAGCAACGTTGCAATCGGAGCTGTGTTATCTCAAGGCGACATAGGTAATGACCTTCCAGTAGCGTACGCAAGTAGAACATTGAACGATTCTGAAACAAATTATTCCACAATAGAAAAGGAACTTTTGGCAATTGTTTGGGCAACTCAGTATTTCAGACCATACATTTTCGGCCGTAAATTCAAAATTTATACGGACCACAGACCGTTACAATGGCTTTTTTCCTTAAAACAATGAAGTCAAGAACTTATACGATGGCGACTAAAATTAGAGGAATTTGATTACGAAATTATATATAAGAAAGGCAAATTAAATACAAATGCAGACGCATTAAGTCGCATCCCTTTTGAAAAATATGAAGAAATTCAAAATTCATTAAAGCAATCAGAATCACAATCTCCATTAGCACAATATCAACAATACTTGGAAACTAAACTGACTAATACATCTACAAATGACAATATACTAGAAATAGAAGGTAATTTATTTGACGCCCCACAGACTAACAATCTAGCTCACTACGTGAGTAGAGATTTACACATGACAGACGGAATCGCAAAACAATTTAAAATCAAATTTGGCAATGTAGAAAAATTAAAAAAACAAAGCCCACAACTTTATTCTTTAGCCTATCTCAAAACTAAATTTAGATATATTATTTACTTAATTACTAAAGAACACTATTATAACAAGCCCACTAATCAAGATGTATTTTACACACTCTTGAATTTAAAATCATTCTGTATTAAAAATAAAATTAAAAATCTCTCTGTACCAAAAATCAGTTGTGGATTAGACGAATTGAAATGGACAGAAGTAAAAACAATGCTTAAGTACATTTTTAACAACACCGACATTCTTATCACAGTGTTTAAACTGCCCGACTTGCAAAAACTCGAACTAAACATAAACGACTCTGATAATGAAATACCATTTATAAAATATATGAAACAGTTTAATAAAGAATTTGATACAAAAAACGTAGAACAAACAGACAATCAGTCCTTAATTGTACAAACAGGCGATAAAAGCAACATCAACGACGAAACGTCTAGCGACAGTGATAACACAATCCATTCGAATAAAGAAAATCCCATAGTAGGCATTCCGATAATAGAATGTCCAATCAATTATGGCAAAAACCAAATAATTGTAAGGAAGTAGTTATACTCCCCTAATCGGATTCGAATTCTCCCACACAATAATGGTCGGTAAACCAGAAAACCTTCAGGATAAGCAGAGGTTAGATTGACAAGAAGCAAAACACGAGATATAATTAATTAAAGGATTTGTAAGGAAGGGAACAGCATTGTGAATAATAAACATTGAATGTTGTTTCTTTGTTTTACAGGTAAAATCGTTTTATTGTAAATATTAGTTTGTAATTTTGAGGAAAATAAATGATAACTTTGTTTTACAGAGAAACGATTCAATTTATTACTTATTGCCATTCCCAAAAGGAAAATAATTCAATACACACATTATAACACAACATTCTTACGCGGAAGATTCACAAAGAACTAAGAAGAATGAAAAAATTACGATTTGACTTTGCTATCAAAAGTGCCTCAGACGGAAAGACAAACGTCATGTGCCTAACCTCAATAGGAACACATGATGACCGCACTTTTAACATACCAGATGAATATCAGCCAATATCATTTCATATATAATGAGTCCCATAATTCCGTGTCGGAACATAGGGGCCGGGCACACCGAGCCGCAGTTTTTACACTGCCGTACTGCCGGTTTCTTTAGTCAGATTATTTAAGGCGTATAAGTGACTAGCTTATAGCGCCCGAGTGTGATAAATACATGAAACTGTATTTTTATATTTTACGACAAATCACACATTGTCGGCAGGCGGATTCTAACCGACGAACCTTGGTTCAGGTGACGTCACAGCATGCTAAGAGATGTGCCTTAACACGCTCGGCCACCGCGCCTACAATATCATTTCATACAGAGCTAATAAAAACACAAACATATGCTAAAGTAAGAAACACGATAAAAAAGAGACATCAATCAAGGAAAGTTTGGATCAGCTTATCAGAAGAATTGTCTAAAATTTATTTAGATGAGGAGGAAAACCTACAATTTAATGAGTATTTTCTAGAGGAAATTGAAGAGAAAAAAACCACTACTACAGCTGAAACTAGTGCAGATCAATCAATGATAAAATTATTAGAAAAAAAAACTATTGGAAGAAAAGAAACAAAACTCTGAAATTCAAAATTTAGGAAAATTAGCAAATGATTTTATGATTGAAAAATTCACAAACAAAAACTTAAATTCTCACCAGTGGATTGAGGAATTCGGAAAGAGTGCAAACGTCTTGGAATAATTCAAGACAAGCAGAGAATTGAAATTCTAAAATTATTTCTAGAAAAACCTTATAATGATTGGTATAGCTGCATGTTGATGAAACTGACAGTAGAATCTGAATGGGAAGAATGGAGGAAAAAGTTTTGTGAAACGTTTGCAAACAAAGGTTGGTCTCCAATAAGATATGCTCTTTCCTTCAGATACCAAACAGGTTCCCTGCTAGAATATGCTATAAAAAAAGAAAAATTACTATTAGAAGTGAGAAAATTAATTGATAAAGGAACCTTGATAGACCTCATCGCAGCTGGCCTGCCAAACTTTATATGTGATATGATTGATAGAGAAACTCTACAAGAAACCGAAGATCTTTACAAATGAAATATGCAAGTTGGAACATCTTGTTAATAAAAAGAAATTTGAAAGTAGGAAGAGTAGAGATTATAACACCAAGGTAATAATAGAAAAAACACCATGTAAAATTTGTAAAGATAAAAACAAAGGCACACGTTTTCACCCAGAATCTACATGTTGGTTTAAGGATAGAGAAGAAAAAATAAAACATGTTAACAACTCCGAGTTGGAAGTAGAACTAAATTGCAAGGATCAAAAAAACTTTCAATCCCACCATTAATCAAACTCAAAATACTATTAAATGACACATTGGAAGCGACTGGAATTTACGACTCGGGCTCTAATGTTTCATTAATAAATTCAAAGATACTTAAACTAAAAAAAGAAGATAAAAATAAAAAGGAAAAAGTTAATTTGAGAACGATTAATGGTGTAAATGAAACGGAAGGTATGATAACAATAAAAGCAAAAATTTTCAATATAGAACAAGAAATAGATGCCTTTATAGTGAACAATAAAAATTTCAATTACGAATTTCTAATCGGATTGGATTGCATAAAAAAATTCAAATTATCACAAAATGAAGATTTAAATATTGAACAAAAATTTCCAGATGTCTCTGGTAAAGATGAAAACTCTGAAAAAGAAATTCTTGATAGAACAGGTATAAATAATCAAATAAATTTCAATGAACATATAGAAGAGAATAATTTCCGAATCTCAATAAACCATATAGATTACCACGAAAAATTTATGATAGAAAATTTAATAGAAAAATATAAAACATTATTTGCCAAAGATAAATATGATGTAGGCACAGTCAAAGATTACGAAGCCAGAATAGACCTAATTATAGACAAATATTGTAGCAAACGACCATATAGATGCACAATTGACGACAAAATAGAAATAGAACAACAAATCTCAGAGTTGTTAAAAAGAAAAATAATTGAAGAATCATACAGTCCTTTTGCTGCCCCAGTGACACTGGCATACAAGAGAGATGAAAATAAAAGATCAAGGTTATGTATAGATTTTAGAGATTTAAATAAAATAATAATCCCACAATCACAACCATTTCCACTGATTGAGGATTTAGTTACAAAAACAAGGAACTGCAAATATTTTTCAAAACTTGATATCAACTCGGCATTTTGGTCGATTCCACTACGAGTTGAAGATAGAAGGAAAACAGGATTTATCACTCAGGAAGGACACTATCAGTGGACCTGCTTACCATTCGGATTGAAGACCTCACCGGCTATCTTTCAAAGAATTTTAAGTAATATATTCAGAAAATATAAACTTTCAAATTTTACAGTAAATTTTATAGACGACATTTTGATTTTCTCAAAATCTTTTGAAGAACATATTAATCATCTAACACAATTATTAGAAGCGATAAAGAAAGAAGGTTTTAGATTAAAATTTTCTAAGTGTACTTTTGCTTCAGATTCTGTTACATACTTAGGCCACATAATAAAAAATAATTCAGTTTCTCCAATAAAAGACAATTTGATATCGATACGTAACTTCCCTGTGCCAAAAACACAAAAAAATGTTCGGCAATTCCTCGGAAAAATAAATTTCTACAATAATTATGTGCCAAACATTTCAATTACACTAGATCCACTACATAATTTGCTGAAAAAAGGACAGAAATTCAACTGGACAGAAGAATGCCAAGAAGCTTTCGAAAAAATGAAGAACTTTGTTTGTACTCAGCCAGTTTTAGCTATTTTTGATCCAGAACTACCGATACACATTTACACAGATGCAAGTTTGAAAGGTATAGGAGCAGTATTAAAACAACCACAACTAAACGAAGGTACGGAAAAACCAGTAGCATACTTCTCAAAGAAACTTAACGAAGCTCAAAAAAAGAAGAAAGCGATATACCTCGAATGTCTAGCAATAAAAGAGGCAGTAAAATACTGGCAACACTGGCTAATGGGCAGATCATTTAAAATATTTTCAGATCACAAACCACTAGAGAAAATGAACATCAAAGCAAGAACAAATGAAGAACTAGGTGACCTAACATACTATCTGTCTCAGTATGACTTCCAAATAACATACTACCCAGGTAAAAATAACCTGGAAGCAGACTGTTTAAGCAGAAACCCGGTGTTAGAAGCACATGAAAATGAAAAGGAAGATTTAAAAACGGTGAATTTAATAAAACTAGATGAGATTCTCGAAGATCAAAATAAAAATATAGATTTGCAAACTAACAAGGAAAAATTAAAATTGAAAAACGGTCTGCATTATAAAAAAGTAAAGAATAAAGAACAAATCATACTATCTGAAGATTTCAGCAAAGAATTGTTACAAAAAATACACAATATTTTCTGCCACATAGGAATTAAACAAATGGACAACAAAATCAAACCACATTACACCGCTAAAAATTTAACGAAAAACATAAGAAAAATCTGTCAAGATTGTAAGGTTTGTATAAGGAATAATTCAAGAGGACAAAGTAAATTTGGCCTTATGTCCCAACTAGGCCCTGCAGAAAAACCATTTGAAATAATGTCCATTGACACAATAGGTGGTTTGGGTGGTTCACGATCTACAAAAAAATATTTACACCTCTTGGTGGACCATTTCACACGATTCGGGTATATAGTAACATCAAAACCCCAAAACTCTAATGACTTTATTAAATTAACTCAAAAAGTACTCGAGAATAACCATATCGGGATGATTTTGACGGACCAATATCCAGGTATAAACTCCAAAGAGTTTAAAAACTACTTTACCAAAAAAAATATACCTCTAATTTTCACAGCAGTAAACGCACCATTTTCTAATGGTTTAAATGAAAGGTTGAACCAGACAATAGTAAATAAAATCAGATGCAAGAGGAATGACAAAAAAAGAAATAAAACTGCGTGGACAACCATAGCACACGAATGCATAAAAATTTACAATCAAACCGAACACACAGTCACAGGATTCTCCCCAGAATATTTAATGCAAGGTGCAGATTCTTCGATTTTACCAGATGAATTGAAAAAAAATAAATCAATTGATGATTTAAGACAAGACAGAAAAATTGCTTAGAAAAGATTACAAATTCAATATAGAACAGCTGGTGTATGTCGCAAATGGAAATCGCCTAAACAGAAAAAAACTAGACGAATTAAGAATTGGACCATATAAGATCTTAGAACAGATCTCGAATTCAATTTACAAGGTGGATACAGGTCATAAAAAACCAGAGTCCAATCTGTTTCATATCACCAAACTCATTCCAGCACCGGATTCCGCTACAACAGAAGAAGAAGCAGAAGACGATATTGCTTTATGAAAATTTTGTAGCCAAATTTTCTATACGGGATGGGGAGATGTAAGGAAGTAGTTATACTCCCCTAATCGGATTCGAATTCTCCCACACAATAATGTTCGGTAAACCAGAAAACCTACAGGATAAGCAGAGGTTAGATTGACAAGAAGCAAAACACGAGATATAATTAATTAAAGGATTTGTAAGGAAGGGAACAGCATTGTGAATAATAAACATTGAATGTTGTTTCTTTGTTTTAAAGGTAAAATAGTTTTATTGTAAATATTAGTTTGTAATTTTGAGGAAAATAAAAGATAACTTTGTTTTACAGAGAAACGATTCAATTTATTACTTATTGCCATTCCCAAAAGGAAAATAATTCAATACACACATTATATAATTATAAAAGAAACAGAACATAGTCCTAAACCACCCATAATTTTAAAATTACATCAAAATACAAAACAACGGTTTGTGATCGAGATCTCGAAAAATAATTCCGAAAAAGAAATATTTAATTTGATTAAAGAATACATAGCACCCAGAGTAAAATATCACGTTTATTTTGAATGTGACTTATATGAAAAATTTTGTTTAGTTCTGCAAAATCACTTTAAAAATTCAGAAATAAATTTAGTAAAATGTACACAATTTCTCACTGATGTAACAGACGAGGATGAAATAATAGAAATTATTCGTAGCAATCACGAAGGCAAAACAAACCATCGCGGTACCGACGACACGGAAGCACGTATTAAAAGAAATTATTACTGGCCTAAACTACGTAAGTCAATACAAACGTTTATTAATTCATGCGAATTATGTCTAGTAACTAAATACGACAGAAAACCACTTAAACTAAAATTAAATATTACACCAACAGCCTCTAAACCTTTTGAAATATTACATGTCGACACCATTACTCTACAAAATCTCAAATTCCTCACTATAATCGACTCCTTTTCAAAATATGCACAGGCATATAAGCTAAATTCAAGTCAAGGTATTGAAATTGCTAATAAATTAGTACAATATTTCACTCATCACGGAATCCCCGACCAAATTATATCCGATAATGGATTAGAATTTAAAAATTCAATCGTCACAGAATTGCTAGCTTTTCATAAAATTCATATACATTTTATCAGTTCACAACATCCCGAATCGAATGGAATGATTGAACGATTCCATTCCACGCTAATCGAGCATGTCAGATTATTTAATAATCAAGAAATTTATAAAAAAGAACCCATTAAAATAAAAGTAAACTATGCTCTTCTAGCATATAATAACACAATACATTCCGTGACAAAACTGAAACCCTCCGAAATTATATCCGGACACCTTGATACAAAATCTCCTTTTAAATAGACATTGAAAAACAATTAATAAATAATTACATTGAAAATCACAAAAGTAAAACAAAATTGTTATATGAGTCAATAAAAGATAAAATCAACCAAAATAAAGAAAAAATTATCGGAAAGTTTAATGAAACTAGAGAAGAATTACCGGAAATTCCCCACAACATTCACGTCAAAAACAAACAAAAACAGGCTAAAACAAAAAACAAATATAAACCAGAATTACTAAAAACAATAGACAAAAACTTAAAAACCGCGAAACTAAAACCAACACACGGTAATACAACACAAAAAATTCATTTGACCAATGTAAAACGCCCTAGGAAAAAAACTTACCAATTCAAAATTCTTCCAGGTTGCTCGCGATCGGCAACGGATCAACTATCCAAAATATAACTGAAAACTTGGGAATACTTCCTATTAAATTGGGCTCAGCAAAACTCGAGAAAACAACTCACACCTTCGTCCATTATTACAACTTGAAGCCGCTCTTCCAGCAGTATAATAATTTAAACGAACAATATAGTCACCTTAAAAATATTATTTCAAATAATTAACATTACGTTAACGAATCCCGAAATTATGTAAAAATCATAGATTTTACTAAAAATACTATTAATAATAAAATCATAAACATTGGGTTTCACTCAACTGCCTTAACAAAAAGAAATAAAAGAGGTCTTATAGACGGATTAGGAAGCGTTTTCAAATTCATTTCTGGAAATTTAGATGCCGAAGATGGTAAACGATATAATAAAATTTTAACAGACTTGGAACAAAATCAACATAAATTAGAAAACCAACTAAAATTATCGTATTCCGTAAATAACCAGGTTATAGCAAACTTTAATAGTACTCTGAAAGATATACAACATAATGAAAATCTGTTAAAAACTAAAATGATGCAACTATCCGAAATTATAAATAAATTGCTTGTTGAAGACTTTCTATACGCAAAGGGTATTTTCGATCAATTAATCATACTCTACAACTCTATTCTGAACATTTTACAAGATATATAAAATTCTGTAACGTTTTGTAAACTTAGAACTCTGCATCCAAGTATAATTCAACCAGATAAATTATTATTAGAAATTCAGAAAATATCAGACCATTATAAAATGCAATTACCATTTGAACCTAAATTTAGAAAATATTTTAGAATACGAGGAATTGTTAAAAGTTAATTGTAAAATTGAATCCTCACAAATAATCTACTTCATTTCCATACCTATTAATTTTGAAATTAATTTCGACCTTTATCATTTAATCTCAACTCCAACTAAATACGGATCAGAATTTGTTACAATTATCCCAGATTCAAAGTACGTTTTAAAAACAAATAAAGATATTATTCCTCTAAGCGTTACGCATTTGTGCATCTCTCGTTTTTAATTCCATGGCTATTACTATTAAATTGAAATTACGTGAATTTTCAAATTTAATTTCTGCAGTTATGAAGTAGTCAAAATGAATTTTGTTTATTGATTCGGATGTAAAATTTTATGCTTTACAACATTTATTTGAAACATTTTTTCCTAAAATAATTAGGGAAGCAATGCGCACGGAAAAACTGATTTGCCATGGTAAACGCCTATGTTACACTTTTCGTGTTACCCCCGGTATATATATATATATATATATATATATATATATATATATATATATATATATATATATATATATATATATATATATATATATATATATATATATATATATATATATATGCATATATTCTTATACTACTGTTACTATGCTTATTACTATGTCCTTGTTATGTATATTGAGCTTCTCTGTTATTGGGAAGTAGGTACTATAAAGAATACCGAATTTCGTTAAACATAGCTAATTCAATTAGGTAACAGTCGTATAGTAGAAATTTTATTGTTTCTTCTGCAAACACAATCACAATAATTGAGAAACTATAGTTTTAAAATTCCAGTATAAAGCCATAGTATGGATAAAACCCTGTACACACGGTCGTAAAACTATGACGATATTCAATAATTTCAAAATATTATATTGTTCTAATTCACATGTATGTATTACTTACCACATAATATTCAAGCTGCTGTTTTACAGTGTAGTTGCCTGGATTTACTGACATTCTGACCTGCCCTCCGGTTTTGCCACAAGTGAGAGTGATGTTTATATCTGGAGCAGTAGGTCTGCATGGAACAAACTTTTGCAATAAATTTATCGCATATTTGTTTGTTTTAGAAGTCTTTATAGCTAAATAATTGTCATCTAAAAAAAAACATATTTTAATCATTTTCAAATTCCATGATATTCATTTCATATTTTAACATAGAATTCGTCAATCTATACACAATTTGGTGGTAGTGATGGCACTAACAGGCTGGCCGAGAGGAACCCGTGGCCCTCCCCGCAGAATATTCCCTGTCTTTTATTTATCCCCTTTCCTTGATATTTCGGGAAAAATGTGTTTCAATTTCATAGATTTTAATTTTAATTTAATTATTTTGTTATCAACGTTTTAGATTCTCAACTATCGCTAAAATCAGATGTTTGTTTTTCCTTACCGCGGGAGAGCTAAAAATTTTTCTGGTAAAGATTTGCTAAGATCATTCTGCAAGCTCATGGGGAAGCAAGCTGAAACATGTCCTCTTGGTGTAGGTAAGTAATACAAGTAAATATAATCAGTGTTGCCAAATCAGTAGAATTTCTTCTAAATCTGATGGAATTGGGTGCGTATTTAATGACAAGAAAATACATTTGGTAGGTGTTGAGTGCTTCTAGTGTAAAATGTGGTGAAATACTATATTTAAAATTAAACCTTAATTTTGTTCTAACATTTATTTACACAAAAAATAACTCTTGTCTTGAAGGGTAAAGCCAAAACCTGCACTTCACTTTCGTCTTTTTCTTTGCTTTATTATGATACATATCATCGGCCAATTTAAATCGTCTTTGTGTACGATTGGTTGTTGCCCGATTTGTGTACTGGATACTTGTCAACAATTTTCTAACCTGACAATATCTATAAAATGTAATAATGGACTTGTACATTATTCTAATAAGGTTACATCTATCACGGTAATTTGTTTATTAAATAATTTTTTGTTTCAAACAATTATATAAATTTTCAATTTCAGATGCCAACACTACTGCTTTTATGCTAATGTATGTATTCAATTTAATTATATATGTACTCGTATGTGGTGCGTGGACACTTTTATTTTAAATTATAGGTAGACATGTTTTGATTTTTGATATTTATTAAATTTAGTAGAATTCTAGTGGTAGGGTATGAGTTATATTTGGCAACACTGAAAATAATATCAATGTTTATTTATCTTATTGTGTTATAAGAGAAAAGTTGTGCCCAAAAAATATGTAGCGCAATACAAATATATTAAAACTTAATTTCAATGCGAACCATAAACAACTGATATATGAGAATTACCATCAAATAGTACAGCCATATAAGTGAGGTATCTTCTAAGATCAGAGCTAATAAAGATAATGATAGTAGTTCGAGTGAAAATAACACAAGCGAAGATGAGATAAGTAATGTTGTAACTGATATACATGATGCATTGGTATTATATTTAAAATAACGAGAAGAAAATAAATTTGCTTCCCCTGGATCTAGGATTTGTCTAAAATTCCTAGAAAAGGACCATGCCATCTTATATTATCTCTATATCCACGACTAAAACAATTTACCAGAATGAGAAGTTTCAAACCATTCTGGTTTAAAACATTTGCGTGTTGGAGAATAGCGTATTAAAAGAAAATGTTTATACTGTAGATTTTCTCATAATGTTTATCAAGTAAAAAATGTGTAATAAAAATGCAATTATATTTTCAGAAAAAAAACCTGATGTGGACATCACATGACTTTCTTGCACGCGTATTAAACTATAGCTATTTTTTTAATTGCACATATTTGACGTAATTTGACTTGACAATATTTTTTGCATTTTTTTCTTATTTATTGTTCTAATCCATTCGCTTTTAATTAAAATAAAACAAATAAGATATAATTTTTTTAATTTATATATCTCGCTTATACAAAAGGCTAACTTAATAATTCTTAATGTGCTAGATGCAGAATTTAATTAACTAAAACTTTTATTTGCAACTGTTAGCAGCTTGATGATAAAATCTATTATGTTATTTCCATTGATATAGTAGTCTTATATACCAAATTTCAAAAGTTTTGGATAATACTTTAATATAGTTTTTTATTAAAATCAATTATAGGTTTCAAGTAAAGTACCACGTCCGGAAGTTATAATGACCAAAGGGAGGTGCCCAACTAGGTCCTAAATACAAAATTTCAATTTTCTACGGCTTACCGTTTTTGAGTTATGCGCGATACATACGTACGTACAGACGTCACGACGAAATTAGTCAAAATGGATTCAGGGATGGTCAAAATGGATATTTCCGCTAAAATTTGAGAACCGAAAATTTTCGTGATTACAATACAATGACAATAAAATTTATAGTTATATGTGTATATTTTATTCCAGACATTTTTGACCTCGATAACTTTTGTGTTATGTATATTCGTTTACACATAACTTGTAAACGAATTCCGATAGTATAATTTATTATTTTACTCTTGAATTTAAAAAAAAGTTTATTATTTTTTATTAAGGTGCAGTCATAAAATTTCAAGTTAACTTAAATGTAAGTATTAAATATAAAAGTATATGCACCAAAAACAAAAAAAATAAATATATACATTATATTCATATGTAAGTACTCGTATATTCAAATTACCTGTAAAAAATGTAACGCTTGTAAAGCAAAAGTACTGCGTTTAAATAACCTAGCAAACTAGTATGAGAAACTTGCAATCAGTTGACGATTTAGAAAACAGTCACCCAATACACTAATGCAACGTTTGAAGTATTTACTTTAATTACTGCAAAGAAACCATTCCTTTACGGCACTACACTTCTGGCATGATGCGTTTCGTATCGCAGTTCGGCATAACGCAGACGATTCTCTTAAAATAACTCGAAATCTAATGCATTTTAAGGGATTGAACTTATTTGGTGGTACCACAAGCTCGGTATTTGGGTGTATAGAATGAGAATTTAGCTTTTTTGGCATATTTCTACCAATTGCAATTCGGCTTTTAGTGCTAACATTCGTGTTGTGCAGCCAGTTCTTTATATCGCACCAATTCCGTCGTTTAAGGAGTGATTTCTTTAATACTTTCTCGCAGACTTCCTTTCCGGGAGCAGTACTGAATCTTGAATTTTTCTCCCTTGATTAGTTCCTTTATTATTGAAAAATATTGAGATATGGTAAATAAAGAAATTTTAGCGGGTGAAAAATTCTACTAATTTTTTTTTAATTTCATTTTCTTTTGTTTTAAAATGGCGATAATGCTGCTTGAAATTTATTGAATAGGAAATGTATGTGCGATAATCATATAATTTATGACAATATTTTTCAAAATAACGTAATATTATTTATTTTTTCGAAAATTAACATTGTTAAAAAAATTCATTAAGCTATGATTTCAAAAATAATTAAATATGAAAATAATAGTATATTTCGTAACACATGCACAAGAAACACGTTCTTATTCCCTAATTTTAGAGAGCGAAACGCTGCTTTTCTCCACTAGAGAGAGAAACATTATGTTTCACTCCCTAGGTAGGATGTTTCTCTCCCTAGGAGGATGTTTCTCTCTCTAGAGACTACGATTAATAGCTGTATGCGGCGTTTCCTAGGTAACTAGTTACGCAACTCATATTTGACATTTGTCTGGATAAGACAGTAATTTTTGTGCACTTGTTACGAAAAGTATAATATGCTTCACACAAGGGAATAATCGCTTGTTTTCCTCCCTTGATGCATAACATACTATTATTATATATCAAGGGAGAGAAATGCATGATTTTTCCAGAGGTACAATTCGCCCTCTGGCTACAAAACACAGAGGGAAAATTGCATTCTCTCCTGAAGTATATATACTATATTTTACACGACCGAAGCAATTTTAAAATGAAAAATGTAGTTTTAGAACCTAATTTGACATTGACATTTATAGATTGTAAGATTTAGAAGTCTATGAGAAATAAAATATAATAAACAAAATTACTTGACAACCGTAATGTTTTATTCATTAATTAAATGTCATTACTTGTCAAAATAATGACAATTCAACTAGAGAAATAATATTCACATTTCGTCCCTAGGGGCGAAATGTGTTAGTTCTGTCATGATTTCGCGTTCATAGAAACATAGTTTCTCGCTCGGTTTAGTTGTAATTATAGCTTACTGGTATTATTGAGTATTGGAAATTATAATTACAATATTAATTTTCGAAAAAAAAAATCATACTTCCTTTTCAATAATATCATTTTGAATAATAACACTACAGACTTGACTAGAATGATCATAAAAGAGAGGACCGTTGCTTGGACTCTTATTTCGACAATTGTCTTCAACCATGTAGGCAACAGATACAGCCGCTCACCGAGAGAGTAAAAATCATATGCCGTACATTTTTGTGCCTCGATTAAATAAAATGAAGAAGCCACACATCATTTTTATAAAAAAACAAAACTTCTGTAGTAACTAATAATAAATTTAATCAAAATTTATGCACCTGTGGAAATTTAAATTTGGGAATAGATTTATTTTTTTCTATTGATTTTCGTTCTTAATAATATTATTGCTAAATAATGAAATACGGTTAAACGTCAGTGAGTTTTGCCCAACTGATTCGAAATGAATCGCGATATTTCAATATATAACAAATGAATTAATTTACTTATGAATACTTAATCATCATTTGTTTATGTATATTCTATGTGAACTGATAAAAATCTCATTGATTTTAATAATAATATTGCTAAAAAATCAAATATAATAGCTAATTATAACATCGCATTTTACAATTGTTTAGAATGAATCGCGTTGTTTTAGTTCAACAAATGAATTAATTTACTTATGAATACTTAATCATTATTTGTTTATGTATATTCTATATGAACTGATAAGCAAATATCCGGTTTTAATTATAAAACTGTTAAAAAATGAAATACAAGATCCAGCAGAGAGGTATGATGGTTTTGAAACGGCAGTTAGACACTTATTTTCGAACGAATATCATAATTTATTGTTTTCATACATTACTGGTACATTGTCATTTGAAAATACATAACGAAATATTAAAAAGAAAATATTCATCTGCGAAAACACGATGTGCCTGAAATGGCCTACCAACGAGAAGGTATCACCTATTCGGAAAACATTAGATCCACTCCGACGTGCGTGACAGTCATTTTAAAAACATCATACGTTCCTGCTGGACGCTGTATCGCTGTATAGGACGCGGGCAGTCACGTGGCGAAGGCAACCTTCACAGAAAATGACGTCAGCGTAAACAGCTGTTCAGTGTGCAACATAAAATTTTTGACGTTTGAAGATTTTGACGTTTGCTTTTTTCTGGTCTATTATCGTTTATATATTTTGCCTGTCTTATTTGTTACACTTCTTTATTTGTTATAAACAATTTTAGTTGCTGATTAGTACAAACAGTGAAAAATATGCATTATTTTCAATAACTTTAAAGACCGCTCCAGAAAGCTTTCATTGAAGATGGCGCTTTGGTCGGACGCTAGAAATTAATTATATTTTTATTTTGCACTGATCAGCAACAGAAATAGTTTATAATAATTAAGAAGGATTAACAAATAATATAAGCACAAGAAATAAAGCATAATACACCAGAAAAAACAAAAACTCAAAATCAAAATTTGACGTTGCACACTGAACAGCTGTTCATTTTCTGTCAAGGTTGCCTTCGTCACGTGACTGCTCGCAACCTATAATAGCTAAATATTTCATTGCATTTTACAACTGATTATGATTACTTAAACCACATTTATTTATGTATTTTACAATTGATTTGAATGAATCGCGTAATTTTAGTTAAACAAATGAATTAATTTACTTATAAATACTCAATCATCATTTGTTTATGTATATTCTATGTGAATTATAAAACAAAAAAATATATTTTAATAATACTTTTGCTAAAAAATCTAATATAATAGCAAAATGTCTCAGCGCATTTGATAATCGTGTGTATTACCAGAAAAAATGCCACTATACGTTTTTTTACGCCTTAAACGCAAATCATAATTTTATAATATCAAAATAAGACTTTCAACTGTATATTATTTGTTAAATGGATTTTAATAATGATGTTAAGCCTACCTGCATACCCTACTAGTAGGCTCACTTGCTATTTTACATTTAAATCTAACGTTAAACTTGACCTAAATTTATTGTCCTTGAAATACTGAAGAATCTAGTACAATCTACGTAGGTCAGTTCTTAGCAGGAAATATGAAATCCTAGGTACTTATAGTGCCATCTAAATTATAGAAATTAGTTGTAAATTTTATTTGTTAATTTAACTATACTAACGGTGGAAGTTACTACAAGTTATTCGTTATATTTTAACAAAACAAATTAGATACTTTGTGAAAATATTTTAGTTAAATTCTTCATACCTGTAGTGTTAAAGTAACAGATTGTTGAAGTTAATTAACACTATAATTTAGTTACACTACCAAAATGGGTGGTTAAATTTAAAAACAAGAAAAATGTGTTAATTTAACAATCAGTTTTAGTCAGTTGTGTGTTATTTAATTCACACTTTAAAGTAGTAAACATTTAACAATAACGAATATTGTTAAATTAACTAAAAATTATTAGTGGACCTTGTGGAACTAGTTTGTTAAATCTGTGTTAATTTCTTTTACTGTGTGCAGTGGCGGCTTGTCATCATCATCTGTGGCGCTACAGCCCAATTATATTTGAATATAGTTTTTTTATGAAAATCTATTATAGGCTTCAAGTAAAGTACTACTTCCGGTAGTTGCATAATGACCAAAAAGGGAGGTGCACAACTAGATGTTATAACAGTCCTAAATATAAGTTTAAATTTTCCACGGCTTACAGTTTTGAGTTATGCGAGATAAATACGTACGTAGTACGTACAGACGGCACGACGAAATTAGTCAAAATGGATTCAGGGAGGGCCAAAATACCTATTTCCGTTGAAATCTGAGAACCGAAAATTTTCGCGATTACAATACTTCCTTTACTTCGTACAAGGAAGTAAAAAACAACATATAAATAAAATAGTAAAACAAACCTTATATAAAATACAAATGTCATCGAAATGCCCGTCTTCGATAACTCCTGTAACTGTAACTATATTCTATGTTTTGACATATATTTTTTTAAATGTAATTATACAGGATCTTCAGTAAAGCGAATCAAATTTATCCCACTTCAAATGATTATAACTCGTCATTTTCAAATGGAACACCTTTATTTTATTATTCTGTTGTGTGTCTTTTTGTATAACCTTTCATATTTATTCCGGGTTACGGGTATCCTATGCCTAAAACCCATAATTTCGGAGTTGTTAACCATTTTTCACTAAATTTATTTATTCAATTAAAATTTAAATCTAGTATACCTTGGATATTGTTTGTTTTAATTTATAGTTTATTGTTTTGTTTTAATTTACATCAGATTTTCAATGTAACCGCCATTATAGTCATTTGTAGTTGAGCAAATTTGATTCACTTTGCTGAACACCCTGTATAATTACATTTAAAAAATATATGTCAAAACATAGAGTATAGTTACTGTTGGGTAGAAAAAAAATCTTCATTTTTACTATTAAAATAACTTCAGTACGCCTTCATAAAGCAATGCGTGTATTTAACCTTCTTTAGAGAAAAAACGGAAAAACTACAATTCAAAATATATAAAAATATATATATTATTTGACATATTGTGTTTGTATCTAGATAATATCAATACTAGTTTATCTGAAATGTATAACATTGAAGAAAAGATTGAAATAGTGAAGTGGTTTTATGGTGGAAACAGTTCCCGGCAAGTATGTGCTTTATTTGCCCAAATCATACGTCAATACAAAGAATGATACAAAAATTGGAAAGTTCGGGAACATGATTAAAAAACTGTAAGTTTGTTTCACTGACGAATGCACATTTACACTGTATAATGAACCAAATATTCAGAACTGGAGAATGTGGGCTACGGAGAATCCACATAACGTTTTATTTACTCAATATCCTCAAAAAATTAATGTATGGGCAGGAATTCTTGGTCACCATATTGTAGGACCTTTGTTTTTAAGAGGAAATTTAACCGGTGAACGATTTTTACAACGTCTAGAAGAAGAAGTAGCGCCGGCAATGACTGAAATTGTAGAAGACGACCGCGACATTTGGTTCCAAATGGATGGTTGTCCCGCTCATAATAGTGCGGGAATTTTTGAACAATAGTTTTAATAATTAAATAATTGGACCAAATTTTTTCATTAAATGGCCAGCTAGATCTTTCACCATTAGGTTTTTTTCTATGGGGTCATTTTAAATCTAAAATTTATGGTGGTCGGCGATTCGAAAATATTGAAGAATTAAAAGAAAGTATTCGAGTAGAATGCAATAAAATATCAGCCTATCAATTATCAAATGTTAGACAGCAATTTTATGACAGATTAGGATACTGTTTAGCAGTAAATTGAAATATTTTTGAAAATTTATTATAATTGTTATTTATTATTGTACAATATTAAATGAAATTATGAGTAAGGATATTATTGGATGCAGAATTTTTTCTCTACAAAAAACTATTTGAACATTTCAAAATTAACATTGAAATCCCTATGGTGCGTTTTCCGACGCAACACCCTGTATATTTATATAACTGCGCATCAAATAAAAAAAGTGGATTCTGCCTTTATTTTATTACATAATTATTGAAGGAAATTGTATAGTCACATGTAATTTTTTCACTAATTGTATTATTTTCGACCAGTTTTTCAGTCAATAAATTTTATAAATTTAAGGAACAAAACATTGGAAATATTTTTGACTTCCATATATAACACTGCTATTTATTGAGTAATTTTTTACATTGTCAAACAAATTTTAACGTACAGAGCATACAAAATTGACAATTTATTGAGTTATGCAGAATTTGATACCATAAAATTTATATTTCAAGGTTTTTTCGAAAATTATTGGAGAAGTAAAACATTATAAAAGTTTGTTTGAAAGTTGTAGACAAAATTAAAGATGAATATACATAACACAACGTTTCGATTGTTATAATCTTCAATCGTTATCAAGTGAATACTATTATTATTATATATTGATTATTGATTATTATTTTGTATTCACTGGATAACGATTGAAGATTATATCAATTGAAATGTTGTGTTACATATATTTCTAAAATATAAAGACAATGAAAGTTCGAAATTTATCTTCTATTAATTATGAAAGTGTTATACCTAATTTGAAAATACGTAGGTATAAATATTGCATATTTTGCGATATACTTGCATTATATTTTGCGTTATTTGAATGTGAAAATTTAATTTTAAATTTGGGATATAGGATGAAATCATAAATCATCTTCTTGCAGTCAACCTCTTTAATATAACATTTAAAAATTCTAAGTAAAATAGTACAAAGAAATTTTAAAATTACTAAATCTATATTTTTTTTTCTTTCAATTTCTTTTATTTTTTATTTTTTCCTATGGGTAATGTGGATTGTATTCCGCATGTCTGACGTAAAATTCCAGACTTCTAGTCATATTTTCTAATGCAAAATTAGATCAGGATAATTGGCCAGCTTAACATACAAAATTAAAAATATATATAATTTTAAAAATCAAAATAAAATATATTTTGATTTAAAATAATATTTCCACCTGCATACGGCGCACGAGTAGCGGAGATTGAATCGCTTTGAGCGCGTGGCGTAAGCACAGCGATATAGTGTGGGATGTGTCGCGTTATATCGGTGGGGCAAGAGACGCAAACATAACAGAGTCGTGGAAGTAGTACATAATTTACCCACAGCTACTCATGTCGCTTGTTGTCATTAAACGAATTGTAAAATTTCCAGTAAGTTTCATTATTTTTTTACGGTTCTTACAACCTATTGTCTTGCCAAAAAAATAGTAAGTAATATATTAATATATTAGTACTTTATTATAAAAATTATATTTGTGAAATATAATTTATCTGTTTGAAGTAAAAAATTAAAATTACATTAAAATTATTTGTTTTATTATTATCTTGAAAGTTCAAAGATCAAATGGCATAATTTTTTTTTTCTAAAAGATATTAATATTCTCCAGAACATATAAAAAAATGAAAAAAATAAAAGGGTCAGTTTTTGAAATATTAATTTTTGAAAATTTAGAGAGACTTTTTCAGACAGTTGTAAATATGTAAAAATTTTGAAAAAAATACAGCATATTTAGTATATCATTAAGATTGTATATCAATTATAAAAATAATAAAAAGTGAAAAAAAAAATTAAAAAAATTTTTGAAATATTTTTTCTACTTTTTTTACAAGTTCAAATTTTGATTTTTGTACACGTATGTGTGGGGAATATTAATGGTTATAAAATATGAAAAAATAAAAAAAATAAAAGGAACAGATTTTGAGTTATTTGGATTTGAATTATATTTTACTTCATATTTTCGTTATTTTGCATGAATTTTTATAATTTAGACTTAAAATAATAAATACTTATCCATTACTTAATTATTATGTTAAAATAAGTGCATATTTATACTGCTTAGATGTATAAATTGTTCATTGAAAAAAGTTTATTCTGTATGCGTTTCAACGCGCGGCACGGTGGGTTACGTTTAACGTTAAATTCTTCATACCTGTAGTGATAAAGTAACAGATTGTTGAAGTTAATTAACACTATAATTTAGTTACACTACCAAAATGAGTGGTTAAATATAAAAACAAGAAAAATGTGTTAATTTAACAATCAGTTTTAGTCAGTTGTGTGTTAATTAATTCACACTTTAAAGTAGTAAACATTTAACAATAACGAATATTGTTAAATTAACTAAAAATTATTAGTGGACCTTGTGGAACTAGTTTGTTAAATCTGTGTTAATTTCTTTTACTGTGTGCAGTGGCGGCTTGTGACCTTTATATTAACCAGGGACAAAAATGAAGAACAGATATAAAATGTGTTGTCTAAAAAAAAATTAAATAAAGAAAAGGCTTCAGAATCCAATTTTTGTTTGTTATTATTGACATGTTATAAATATCTGTTTTATATTTTACGTTTTTTAAAGGTACTGATGATGAGCTAGTATTTTATCTTGAAACGTCCACAAATAAATATTTAAAAAACATATTGGATTCTGAAGCCTTCTCTTTATTTAATATTATTATCTAATCGAATCATTTTAAAAATATATATTATAAAAAAAATAATATAATTGAATAAACTGTTCTTTTATTAATTCAAGATATATGTATAACAAATTTATGTTACAAAAATAAAACAATTTATAATAATTTTAAATGGAAATATTATTTTTTTTAATAAATATTCTGCCCGTCTATTATTTTGAAAAACAAATTTATTTATTACCATTATGTTGAAATTTATCAAATTTGTAATGAATTCATGATGAATTGCCAGGACAGTCAGAGTTTAGTTATCTTGGTTCAAAGAATTTCTTTAAAAAGGTTTTATTCGCTTCAATTTTTTAATAAAACAGGTGTAACTGGTTTGTTCCAACATGAACCGTTCAAAACGTGATTCAGAACTGCTTAAAATCCATGCGCGAACTTATATGAATAGTCCTAGAACCGACTTGCCTAGTGTGGGAACGATTTAGAACCGATTAATATATAAAATTATACCTGGCGGAAAACATTGCGCTTTTGATTAGGTATAAAATATGTAATTCGGGCTATTATTCTCACCAAACTACTGAAGAAAATATCAAACCTATCTGCTATATCTTGGAAACTTGCAGTCTGATGGCCAATATACTAGAAGTTGATCCTTCAAAATCTTAATCACTGTATTGAGGTACTATCAATCGTAGATAATTTTCATTGTTTTGCCTTATTTCCATAACATCGTTCAAGAATTCTCCATCACTTTAGCTAGAAAATGCTGACAATTCGAAAATATCTCTGTCTTTTTCCATTGCTAATGTCATTAATAACAAAAACAAAATATGTCAGGTTAGATAGGATGTCAAACTTATTCAGAATTAAAAATTCTGGTAAAACCCTGGAAATTTAAGAACGGTGAATCGGTTCGGATCATAATTCACTTGTTCTTGGAACACTGCATTATAAGTTCTGTAACGGTTCTGTATTTTTGTTGTAACAAACCTTAAAATTATTTCTATGAGTTTATGAACCTCAGCAAATGAATTCGTTTATCATTTTCAGGAACAAAATTTTTTTAAATCATTCCAAAGCAGAAGACAACATACAAATTAAACTAAATGCACGAACTCTGTACATGCCCACTCTCGCTCTGGGACAAAACTCGACAAGCTCCGCTTATGATATTGTCACATATGTTCTGATTGGCTACCTCAAGGTCACGCGCGACCGTGTTTACTTATAGCGCGGTAAATAAAATTAAGATCGCTGCGTTATTCGGAATATTTCGCGACCTAATGATTCCTCCAGGATAGATATTTGACGTTTCATAGCATTCAATATTTGTTTGGTGTATTTTTAAAGTTTTTATTTGAAACTAAAATATTTTATATTGAAAAGAAAATTGAATAATAAGACTTCTATAAGTATTAGTTGAAATACACATCATTTTAACATGTTCAATTAATATGCAATATTTCTTCACAAATATACTATTTGGTTTTTGCACAAATACTTTTGTGCAATCAAAAACTATTTGCGTATCTCCAAATTTTTTAAAACAAATTGGCATATTATTATCTATTTTATTTTTTTTCGGAAATACTATGGCAGGTTTTAAAGCAGCTGAAATAATTTTGCACCTTTGCGTAAAGAACATTATGCAAGAAGAAGAACTGATACCAAACAATACTGATCAAACTGTAAAACTTAAATCGCATTTCAAGTTTATAAGGCATAAAATAATCCTTTATTCTTTACTTAATATATGTACACGATTGTCGTTATATATTAAATTAATAAATTCTAAAATAACATGTAGCATTTTCAAATTTTGCAAACCAGTAAATCTATACTACATTTCAAAATTGAAACAGTAGTATCACGATACAAATAAATGTAATTGGAGGCATTCTGGAAAGTTGTAAGATAAAAACAAATATGTTTTGACAATGAAATAAATGGTCCTCACAGCCATTCCATTGTCCTCGCGTGCTGACATGTATGCGTTTACAAATTGCCTTATGAAACTAGTTCTTTAATATACTATTATCTTTTATTTTGTAAAAGTATTTCTATTTTATGTAAATTAATAGTCGTAGTTCTTTTTTATAAATACTATAATCTATTTATAAACAGAATGCAGAATATATTACAATTTTTGAAAAATCATGAGCATTCGCCGGGATTTGAACCCAGAACCTTTCACTTGCTAGGTGACTGTTTTGTGAGAGAATATCTTTATTTATTCAAACATTTTTACAGTTGCTGTAATTGCCCGTCGTATGAGCGACTGTCCAAGCGGCAGCCGATCGCACTGTATGGTTGGGCTGATTACAATTCCGTAGAATTTACGAATCCCCCACCATATCAGCGCTGCGCACTTCCGACTGGCTTCGCGCATGGAACGAACAATTTTACGTTTATACATATTTTCTTTTTACAATATGTTGCTCCTGGCACACAGTGCCTTATCAACTAATTATGACATATGCTTTAACAAAATAAAGATAATTATATGTATATGAATGAGATGAAGTGAATGATTTTAACATTTGACATTTATGGGAAAAGAATTTACAAAAAAAAAACCCATTTTAAACAATTTTAAACTATTTTAACTTAATCTAATGAGTGACGATGTAATGATGTTTACAATGCGGCTATGATAGTTTATAATATTTGATTTTGAATGTGTTTTATTATTATGATTCGATGCTACAACTCTGGTTCGCGTTGGTGGAATAACGGAAGTGTTTGATAGGGTAGTAAATGTTTTATTTGGAAAGGGGCATTGTGCTCTCGGATTTGTGTTATGGTTTGTGTAAGTGGGTTGTGTTTTAATTGGGTTGTATAGAATTTTTGTGATTGTTGTTCTATGTATTCATGTATGTAAGGTATTTGTGTTATGTTGTGTAAATCTACGATTCGTGTATACCTATCTGCGCTATTGATTAGGCGCAGACATTTGTTCTGCAATCGTTGCAGCGGTTTCAGTGCCGTGTTCGACGCGGAACACCAGACTGGTGCTGCGTAGGTGATAATGGGGCGAATGATGGTTTTATACAGTAGGATTTTGTTTTCTGGAGTCATGGGGCTATTTTTATTAAGAAGGGGATAGAGGGATCTGATTACAATTGTGGCTTTTTTAATTACGTTATTTATATGGGGATTATAGTACAGGCGGGGATCTAGGGTGATGCCGAGGTACTTGACTTTAGGAACGGGTGGCGCGCGATGTCCGTGTAATGTGATTGGTGTATAGACTGTGATGTTGGTGAATTTTCGTGTGAAAACTATGGTTTCGGTCTTTGCGTGGTTTATGGATATCTTCCACAAGCGCCAGTAGGGTTCAAGGATATTCAGATGGATCTGGATTTGCTTATTTGCAACTTCTGCGCTAAACGAGTGGGCATAGAGGGCCGTATCGTCTGCGTAGAGTGCGGTTTTGGACTTGGGAAATAATGGGATGTCATGGGTAAAAAGGGTGTATAGTTTAGGGCCTAGGCAGCTTCCCTGCGGTACGCCGGCTGCCACAGGACGGGAGGTGGACAGTGTATTATTAATTTTGACTTTGAACTTTCTGTTAGTAAGATAGGAGTAGATTAATTTAACAAGGACGGGTGGGAATTTCGCGCGAATTAATTTGTAAAGTAACCCTTCCAGCCATACTTTGTCGAAAGCTTTTTCAACGTCTAGAAGGGCCATTACAGTGACATTGTTTCTGTTGTAGTTTGTAGTAATGTCTGTCACAATTCGCGCTACTTGTTGGACTGTGTTGTGATGAGGACGGAAACCAAATTGAATATTAGGAGTGATTTTATTATTATTGTCATGTTTATTAAGTCGGATAAGGATAATTTTTTCAGTGACTTTGGATAGGGTATTTAGTAGGCTTATGGGTCGGTAGCTGGAAGGAAGTGCAGGATCTTTATTTGGCTTAAAGATTGGAGTCACTAGTGCAATTTTCCAGACACTTGGAAAGTGCTGGAGCTTTATTACAGAATTTATAATATAAGTAAATTGCACTAGTGCTTTTCGGGATAGATTTTTGAGGATAATATTTTGGATTTTATCTGGACCTGGCGCTTTGTGGTTGGGGAAGGATTTAATAACACTAGCAACTTCGGAGGGTGACGTCAGGAATTTTGCAAGTGCGGTTTGTTTCAGCTGATGATCGGTGGTTAGGAATTGGTGTGTTTGGCGGATTATGTCGGACTGTTCGGGAGAGTTTGTAGGATCGATTTGATGAATTTGTTCGAAGGTATCAGCTAGAGCTTCCACCTTCGTTTCATCGGATAAAAGGACATTGTTATTGTAGGATAGGCTAGGTAAAGGTTTGAAAGGCTTTTTAAGGTTTTTTGTCATTTTCCATAAGGAATTATCATTTGGATTTAAGGAGAGGAGTTTCTGTTGCCAGGAGTTATTTCTAAATATGTTAATTTCTGTTTTTATTTCACGTGACAGGGAATTAATATAAGGACGAAGGGCAGGATCGCGTGATCTCTGCCATAGTTTTCTTGTATTGTTGCGTTGTGTAATGAGCTGTGTGATGTGGTCAGGAAGTTTGTCTCTGTGTGGTGTGAGTGTAGTTGTATGTGTGTGTTTGTTCACTGCGTGCATTATTGCGCCTGTGAATATATGAATTTCATGTTCTATGTCTTCTGTAGAGTTTATAATTGGATTTATGGTGATTTGTGTGTCTAGTGTTTGTCTGAATTGAATCCAATCGGTTCGTTTGTATGTGCGTGTGTAGTGTGCTGTATCGTTGTGTGCTATGTTTGAGCGCAGGGAAGTAAGAATGGGACAGTGATCGGAATTTAACTCGGAACGGGCGACAGGATCTCTAAGATTTGGAATATTTTTATTTATACAAAGGTCTATGGTTGATGGTGTCATATTGTTGAGAGGATAGTGTGTGGGAGTAGGAGGGTACAGTAAGATACAATTATGATTAAATGAGTACGAATTTAATGTGTGACCATTTGAATTCGTTATATTGCAATTCCAGTTGATGTGTTTCGCATTAAGGTCGCCTACTAACAGCACTTTACCGCCAATGTTCAGAAGTGTGTGTATGTCGTTTTGTGTGAATTTGTTTGTAGGTCTATTATATGTCGCTATTATGTGTGTGTTATCCGAGAGCCGGATACATAAGGATTCTAAGGATGTGTACGGTAGATGAACTCGTGTGTGAGAAATATTGTCTTTGACCAGTATGGCGACGCCGCCAGCTGGTACGTGTGTTTGTGTTGGTCTGTCTTGTCTGTGTAGTGTGTATCCTTTGACTCGGATTGTGTCAGTATGCGTGAGCCGTGTTTCATTGAGTAGCATAATGTGTATGTCATGTTTATGTAAAAAGTGAATCAGTTCACCTACCTTAGACCGGATGCCATTCGCGTTCCAGGAGCCTATGTTAGTAATGAATTTATATATTATATGAATCAATGCGTTGCATGAATGAAATGGAGGTGAGAGCTCGTGCTTGCGCACTGTTACAACTTCTTAATTGAGCATTCATATCTTTAACAAAACATAACAAATTTTCTAAATTTACCAAACTATTTAAATCATTAATTTCATTAGACAATTGTGTTATCAAGTTCATGGTTTCTTCGGGGTTCTGAATTTCGGGAGAGATTTGCGTGTGGTCGTTAGGGGCAGGGGCTGCAGTGGGGCCGGGGCGGGAGGTAGGCTGCGTGAGTGCTGGTCGCTCGGCACGCGCCACGAATTGTCGTTGTGGTAGAGGGGGAAATCGTGCGGTACTAGGTGACTGCTCTACCACTTGAGCTACAAATACTCGGCGATTATTCATGATTTTTCGTGCGTTATAATTTAGTTGTTAATTTACTGGACAGACAGAGATGTCGAATATATAATTCTTAAAGAATGCAGAATGTTGCTATTATACTATAATAAACATAAAATAACAAAAGTACAAAGTTGTATGTCATTGATTATTAAGAATATAATTTTATTTTAATAAAACATATCGTTCCATGTTTTTATATTGCTTAAATACGCCACATATTTAAACAAATGAGTTATATCTTCGGTAAACTGGATTATTGATACTGCATGAATAATATTTTTAAATCTTATAAGTCATAATTTATATAATATCTAATGTTACATAAAACATTAATTTCATTTAATTGTCAATTCTCGTTGGTTTGTGCAGTGCAACGTTCGCTTTCGGATAGAGAAGCACTACAGTATTGTTACTGATATTATTATTCCGATTATTATTATTAGTGTTTTGTGGTTCAGATCAGAAGATCAAGTTCAAATTTCTGTTTTGTTATTACTACTATTGTATTATTGTGATGACGTATTTACATGAACAATTTCTGTAAAAAGTGAGAATTATTTTCATGTTCGTATTTTGTCCCTAAACGTATTGTATTGAAATATCAAAAATATATTTTTAAAAATATCACCCGTGTTCAAAATAATATATAATAAATTTAATTAGTTTAAATTTAAAATATATCGTTGAGTAGGTACATAATTAATTAACTTCGTTTATTCATTCTAAAGAATCTGGCAAATACCGTGATCAGTATGTTAAGTACTGTATACCGTTAAAATTAATGCCGGAAGTTGTGAATCATCCTGTGTAGCAAATATACTTTTCCGAAAACTGACATAAAAAGTAAATATTTACTTATATCCTGGATGTAATAGTTATTTACATTCTGTAGACAAAAAAAAATCATTTCGCGTGTTGTTGTCTGGAACCATTAGATGTCACATTAATTAATTCTAATGTCAAAAGTTTCTCTTTACATTTTTAATTTTTACTAATTTTAACACATAGTTTTCGGAAAAACGTTGTTTGATACTCGATTGCGAAATGCATTCTCGAATGATTTTTTTGCTCACACAAAAAACTTTCATTCTCGAATGCAAAAGTAACATTTCGCAATCTAGAATTAAAAATAACTATTTCAATAGTAATTGCGAATGCGATAAAATAAATTTAAATGAATAAAATATAAATTGAATAAATCTTTAGATCGAATTTAATTCATGTCGGCAACTTGTAAGCCCCTGCTGTATGTCAGGCAGTATGCAAACAGGCCGCAAACTACTGGCCTGACATCTATATATATACACGTAATGTAATGCTGTTGCAACAAAAATATGAAGGTCCGCAAAGTGTCGTGTGGACATATATATACACACATGAACCCAGGTAACAGCTAGCTGAATTACCGAGGTCCGCGAAACGCTATATAAACATAACTTATTGAATATTGTCGATATTTATTGGCCGATTTGACTGAATTTAAAATTGGTATTATGAAGTGTAATAACAATGATGTTAGGACAAAAAAATAGAGGTCCGCAAACTACTGAACTGACATATATATATATATATATATAAAGCCTTTTTACTTTCTTTGATTGCCTTTTTACATTCGTCGATAAACCATGTTCTTGTTATTATTTGTTATTTTGTATCTTATAGCTTCTGTTGCTGCGGCTGTGATGTTTTCAATGAAAGAGTGTATTGCTGTATTTACGTTGTTATTGTACCATGTTGTTTCTGTGATATCCAAGATATATTTATATAGCGGCCAGTTTGCTTTCTGAAGGTTCTATTTGTTTTTCATTATTGGAGTTGTGTGTTATGTTATTTTATTTACGTGAGTTATTAAGATTGTATAGTGACCACTTCCATGTAAATTGTGTATGGTTGACCATGCAAAATTTAAGGATAAGGTAGCATCTGCAAAATTGAGGTCTATAATAGATTATGTGCCTGATCTAGAGCAAAAGTGTGTTTGGCTTCCATCATTGAGAATAGTTAGATTGTCCATAACTGGTCGTTATTTCACTTAAATTTTTTAGGTGAATTTTATGTAGTTCATACTGGGAGATTTCATTGTGCATTGAAAGAATATTTGTTTCTCGAACATTGGAAACTCTTGCAGATATCAGAACATGAGTTTCAGGCTTATTTCAGTGATGAAATACGAATCATGTAACATATTTAAAAATATATTTATTGTTTCAATTATATTTATTGGTTTAATGACATACTAAAATGCACGCCAATTCTGTCAAATAGGACTATTATATTTTCTTAAAATTCCAAAAATTATTTATGCTATTACTTCAAATGATGCAAGTATGAATTCCGCAGGTCAATTACAATTAGCAAATATGAAATACCATAACATTCAGTTACACTGGAATATTTAAGTTTATTATTATTTTAAAAACTATTACTTTTAACGACATAAATGTTGAATATTCTAGCATTAGAAAATACTCTAATTAAAATATTGCATTAATTTATAGTATTATTTATATTTTACGTAGAAAAAGAAGAAAGAAACGGTCACCATTGTGCATGTTGCTCATTTTGTACTTCAAACCAGTCACAACGCTAAAATAGAAACATTATTTAATTTGTGGAAAATGTTTTAAAATAAACGACACATTTTAATTATTATATCTAGGCTTAATACAAAATATATAAATTGAATTGAACTAAAGTCGTGTTGTTGTGGTGTGATAAACAGTGGAAGTGCGAGGCAGGATGTCCAGAGCTATCCAGTCCGGCGTGGCTGTGTGGTTAGCCTGACCGGCAGCGAGCATGCTGGCTGCGGCGCTAAATGACGCACACTCCACTTCAGCAGACAAGCGCTGCAACATACCGACACGTTAACAAAGTACTGCAAAATATTCACGTAAGTTACCCTTAGTTTAAAACAATGAATTTATTTATTTTGTATAACATGAATTTTAACCAACTTACTGTATAGGAAAGGGGGGAATCGTATTCAACCATAAGGTACATTCAACCGTAGGCCGTAACTCATTTACTGTTTGAATTTACTGCGTATAGGTATTATAGGAAACATCTTGATCATCATCATTCTCAATATAGTTTGAAACACGTTGGAGTCAAGATGTTGCAGAAAAAAATTGCAATATTTGTGACTCTACGGTAAGTCTTGTATACTATTTATTTTACTACTTGCAAGTTTATAAAGTATATCATTAGTAAGTCATCTGTACACCTATGTTTGTTAATCTAGTCATGTTTTTATCATCTTAACTACATTGTTAATTTTTGCTTTGGCACTTATTTGTTTTAGTCTTCACCGCTCCTGATGATGGACATTTTAATGTCCGAAACCGGTCGATTTTAATTTACCAACAATTAAAGAACGTGAAGAAAGACGCTATTAATTGAAAACACTTAGTTTTTTATTTTCCTTCATAATATTTTTTTGTCTCTTGGTTTACATAAAACAGACTTTTTTGACAAACCAAAAAGAATGAAATCTATTCCAAAAAGATAACAAGAGTTTATAGTAGATTATGAAATAGATGATTCTGTAGACAAAGAAGTAAAAAATAAGAAAGATGTTGTCAAACTTAAGTTATACATACCTATACTGCATTAAATTATAATTGAATTAAAAGAAAGATTTACAAAAAATTATACTATTTTAAAATTATTACAAGCTTTAAACCGTACAGATGATTTAATCCTCAATAAAATTCAATTAACTACATTAGCTGAACATTATAACATAAGTTGTGATTGTTTAGACTCAGAAATAACGATAGTTAAGAAACTTTTGTGTAGGGAGGAAAATAAAAATATTAAATCACTCACGGAGTTTCTCCCATTCGTTGGACAATATAAGCAAGCATTTGAATGCATTTATAATTTGGTAAAAATTTGTATTTTAATACCTGTATCAACAGCTTCTTGTGAAATATCATTTTCTTCTTTAAAAAGAATTAAAAGTTATTTAAGAACAATAACGGCAAATGAAAGATTAAACAACATTAGTACATTAAGTGTAGAAAAAGACATCAAAATTAATAGACCTTAATGAAGTTGTAGACAAATTTGCAAGTTTAAATAAAAACCGAAGGATTAAATTAGTATAACTAATTCACTGCTGTGTTTTGTATTTATCATATTTTCTTTGAATTATATTAGATAACATTATTTGTTTTATTTTTAAAGAATATGCTTGTTTTTGTTTATACAGCAGAAACTCATATAGCTCGCGCTAACTCGTTTCGTGTTGTAAGAGATTCGTGCAGTAGGAGACGCTCGACTGTATTATAGCACGTTACAGTAAGAAGCGCCGATTTTGTGTTAATTCACGTATTATAAGTGAGATTTTTGATATGTTGTAAGAGACTGATATAAGTCGTAAATGTAGTTGGGGTGTTGTAAGAGAGCATGCTATAAGAGATTCTACTCTATATTATATTTATATTTGTTTGGTACCAAATAAATTTAATATTAACAACATTGTTATTAATTATTAAAATGATAAAAAATATAAGCCCCCCTAATTTTCTTCCAGGTCCATACTGGCCCCCCTAGATTTTAGAGCCTAACGCCGCCACTAAACCGACTCGATACCACTTAGCTACCTACCCCATCATACGTCATCTACGTATTGTATTAACTGGGTTGCATTTGGCTACGTAACTTTCAATTCAAGGAAATAATTCCGCTATGTTCTGTATGTACCTTAAAATTTTGTAGTGTTTTATACGTCAAAAAAGTAAATATTATTGAATTATTGGTGTCAACGTTTACTGTATAGGTCGCACTTTAATAAATATACTGGGGGTTTTTCAGAGTTCCTGGCTAGATCAGTGTTGTTATTAAACAGCCATTTTTCTAACCGAAATTAACCAACTAAAAGCTAATTTTACATACGGTCGTAGATTAAAACATAATTATTTAACTAAAATATTGTTATTACTAATGTAAAGACAGGTTGTTTACCTCATTTGGATCCTGTAGCAGGTCTTGGAGCGTGCGGACAAGACACGAGAACGTGGGCCTGCTTGACGGCCGCTCGCACCAGCACTCGCGCATTACTTGGTAGCTGCACACATAAACACCGCTCATACAAAGTTACGCACACTATGTACTCGGCTCTTACATTTCCCTTGTGGAGTACTCGGGCCGCTCCAAGCGGTAGCCACTCGCCAGCTTCCGGTAGAAACGGAAGTCCGGCTCCAGCTCGGCGTACGGGGTACGCGCTAGGCTGAAGAGCTCCCATAACACCACGCCGAATGCCCACACGTCGGACTGCGTGGAGAACGTTTTGTCTCGGATGGACTCGATCGCCATCCACTTGACCGGTAGCGGGCACTGTTGGAACACATACAATACTTACAGCTGCACACAAGTAACACTGTACAACTATTGCTCACTTGAGATGTCTTCATGTAATAACCACTAGAGCTTAAAGTCTTCGAAAGTCCGAAGTCACTAATCTTCACCACGTAATTTTCGTCCAGCAGAACATTTCTCACCGCTAGGTCTCCGTGCAGGATCTGTTTGGAGGCGAGGAACTCCATGCCTCGCGCCACTTGCAGCGCCCAGCGCAGCAGCTGCAGCGTACTAACGTCGCCCGAGCCACGACTAGCCGCGTCTATTGCACACACACACACAACTCTTGCATATGATGAATATTTAATATTTAAACAGATCGGGTTTGAAATTTTTCTTTAGCTAATCTTCAATTTTGTCTAAACTAACCTTACTCAAATCTGATATTGAAAAGGTTTTTTAAATCACATTTTAAAAAGTTAACTGTAACAGAATTATAATTAGGTTTATTGAAATTATTTAGAGAATATAGGTTAGCATAGTTTGTCTTCATAAAAATTTAAGATTAACTAAAACTTTTTTTAAGAACCGGACTGTATATGAATACCTTGTAGGGAATCGTTGACATCATCGGGATAACAAATGAGTTCCGTATATGGATCTATTAAATTGACGAAATTGCAACGATTTGCCCTAAGATAGTTGATAAGGCTGCCATGTACACAATATTCAATTACAACAAGCAGATTTCCTGAAAAAGTTTTTGTGAAATGTCAAATGTTTTTTATATGAAATAGAATTTTTTTTACCTTTCGCAACTTTGTCTGTACACGCTCCCAACAGATTGATCAAGTTGACGTGCTTCTCAAGATGGCTCATTATTTTTAGTTCACATATTAAAGAATTTAAATCAATGACGTTACAGTTCCGGTGAAGCATCTTGACAGCAACAGTTTTTTCTGATTCTCCGTCAAAAAAATTTGTAACTGTTGCTTCGACTACAAGTCCAAAATAACCTGACCCCAAATTACATCCTGCAAATAAATTAGATTTCGTTTTTTGTTATAAATAAATATATAATTGCTTACCTAGTTCAATTAAATTTCTTGGGATTTCCCATTTTGTATCATATGACAGCAACGCAACTTGCTCGGATATATTCAAATATGGATTTAAACGTTGTAATTCTCCAGCTTTAAACTTAATGAAACCAGCTTCATTCAATTCTTTTCGAAATTTCTGAACAAAAATTAAACATTTAGGTAAGTATAACTAAATACAAATTAATTTGAAAACTGTACCTTGTGTTTATATGTCCTTCTTGCTAGTAAAACTAGTGCGACAATAATCAGAATAATAAAAAAAAATACTATTCCATAATAGGGAATTACTGAAACTGAAAATATACATTCAAATCATTGATTACATAAACTGCGTTACTAAATATTTTAAAAGTGGTTTCTGTAATCCCAAGGTTAAGGTCAAGGCATGGGACTTCTAACAATTGCATGCTTAGTTCGCAGGGTATAAATAATGTTTTGAAAACGATTGTATTCTTATGATAAAACAAAAAGTAAGATATAGTTTGGTCATAAATTTAATTAAATTTACTATAAGTACTATAAATATTTTTATTGCGCCCGAGTTTACACAGTACCTGTCTGCAAACGTAGGTTCACTGCGCGAATATCTCGTCCAAATAGATTTTCTGCTATGCAAGTGTAGCGTCCAGCATCAAACCTCTGTACATAGTAAATAGTGAGTTTTGAATTGTCAACAGCGAAGTCAATGTGCTGCCCTAGACTTTGTACTTTAGTGGTATCCTGTAAAGATAATTATTTCTGTTAGGGATTGAGTGTATTAAGACTGGTTGGTGTACCTTCATCCAGGTGATCACGGGTTTCGGATCACCGGCAACAGAACATGTCAGATTCATGGTGTCGTCGAGTACCATGGTGATTTCTTCTTGCTCTTTGAAACTATTCCTTACAATTCTGGGTTTTTCTCCTCCTAAAATTACCATAAGTATTTATTATTAATATTACTTAATATTTCATGAAACTAAAATATTACTTTTAACCAAAATATGTTTCGTTGTATAAGTTCCTCTATTTGTAGAATAAAAGACATTACATGAATAATTTCCTTGATTTTCCTGCGTTATGTTGTCAATATTGAAAATGATTTCACCAGTTGTATTCCTAACGTCTCGAATATATTCTATGTTCAAATTCTGTGCAATGTCAAATTAATTAGAGAAATCGTAATATGATTATTATAAGCAGAACAATTACTTGAATATCTGTATGGTTTGGTGTTGTCCAGGACATTTGGAAGCCAATATTGTGGTTAACAGCCACTTTACATCGTAGAACTAATGGTTGTCCAATGTATGCGTACTCGTATGTCAAATTTTGTATGAGTGGTCTTTTTACAGCAAATTGATCTGCAAAAAAAAATATTCCAATGAAACTCCAATTCGTCAGTCCATGCTGCAAGTTGCTACACTGAATATTTTCATCCATAGACAGACTGGTCTATTAGGCGATTGGGTGATCGCCCTATGGGCCGATTCTCGGAAGATCGGTATACGGCTGATTAAACATAATATTTCGCACATCAGTTATATGTATGTTGCAGACTTTCACAATCATGCAAATTTAAAATAAAACCGAACAAAAATATTTATAACAAAAGTAGAGTTCATTGACTTTATGTAAAATTAATTAAGAAAAATATTATGACTGAGCAAGATAATATTATAAGCTGAATTAACTGAAATAAGTTTGCAAACTATTACAGAAACAATAATTTTAAAGTAAAAAATTAGGTCTTATTATTTTGAAAATTCCTCAAACTATTTATTGACAAAATATTTGTGGAATTTATTATGTTTTTTTTTTATCAAGCGTACTCAACTACACGGGTTATATACTGTCTAGGTTGCTCGTTGTCAATAGTATGACAATGACACACAGTGATAAAAGGCAGCATTTTCAAACTAATTTGATCGCGGCCCACTAACCCATTTATTATTCTACATGTGCTACATTATCAAATTGTTTTATTACTATAAATGTTTTCAGTAAATAATTAACTAGTCATCCATGTACGACATCCGATGTTCTGTATGAAATGTTTCATTGAATGAAATTTATGATTAAGATTGCTGCTTCCGTCTTCATACATGTTGATGTACACAGTTTCATTACAAAAATAAGGCAAACCATGTAACTAGAGATGCGCGTTTTTACCCGAAACCCGAAACCCGACCCGACCCGCAGTCGGGTTTCGGGTCAGTTGTAAGTTGTTCATGTCGGGTTGTTCATGTCGGGTCTGGTTCGGGTCGGGTTGGATACGATGGGTACCCAGACCCGACCAGACCCGATGGATACCCAGACCCGACCAGACCCGATGAATATCCAACCCGACCAGACCCGATGGATACCCAGACCCGACCAGACCCGATGGATATCCAACCCGACCAGACCCGATGGGTACCCAGACCCGATGGATATCCAACCTGACCCGGCCCGATGGATACCCAACCCGACCCGACCGGATGGATATCCAATCTAACCCGATTATGTGTATAGTACTTGAACAAATATGTACCCAACTAATCCGAAAGTTAATTTCACAAGGAATATGTAGTATTTCATTAGGTACAATAATAATAATAATAATAATAATAATAATAATAATAATAATAATATTTATTTCCCAACAAGAACCAATTACAGGGAAATTCATACAAAAATGTTTATATATAAAAAAATAATAAACATACAACGAAAAAAACAAACAAAGTAAAAATACATTACAGAAAAATATCGCTAATCTGCAGTTCGGCGTTCCGGCACATCACGTAAATGGGGGACCTCTGTAGTACATCAGTATGCGGCGTCGGTAAATAGAACGTATTGGTGATCCTAGAAACAGATCGCGGGACTCGTATAGGTATACGAGAAAGCAAAAAAGGCGCATCAACCATATTGTGAAATAGCATCCATACAAATTTCGCAGTGCACAATTCGCGTCGTTGACTTAAGGAGAGAAGGCCGTGTCTCAGAAGAAGAGAATTCTGATCAATTCCTCTATCAGGATAGACATTGTCTAATTTGAAAGATAAAAATTTCAGAAATCTTCTATGAATACGATCAATAGCAAGACACTGATAGGTATAATGAGGATACCAAACAAGTACAGCATATTCTAGTTTACTGACAACTAGAGCAAAATATAACGTTTTGAGAAGACTGACATCATGAAACATTTTAGAAATTCTCATTATGTATCCTAATGTTTTACTGGCAGCAGCGCAGATGTTTTCAATATGTTCAGAAGAACTCAGATTCGGAACAAATGTGACCCCTAAATCTTTGACAGAAGTGACTTTAACAAGAGGAATATCATGCATATGATAAGCATAGATAAGAGGCGAAGTTCGGCGGGTAAAAGACATTATGCAGCATTTTTCTACATTAACAATTAATTTGTTGACATGACACCATTGGAGCAGACCCTCAACATTATTTTGTAGAAAAACAGCATCATCGATTGAATTAATTTTATAATAAAGTTTCAAGTCGTCAGCATATGCGAGCACAGGACAGCTTAAAGATAACAGTAGCTCGTTTATAAAAAGTAGAAACAAGAGCGATCCTAAGTTAGAACCCTGCGGAACTCCAGATGTGGCAGTAAATTTAAACGAAGTGAAACCATTATAAAATACGTAAGAATGACGATTACTTAAATATGACCCAAGAAGTTTTAATAAAACGGAAGAAGCACCAAATGAGCTAATTTTAGCGAGTAGGATACCATGATCAAGAGAATCGAAGGCACGCGAAAAGTCCGTATAAACCACATCGGCTTGATCACGTTCATCTAGGACTTCAGATATAAATTGCGTGAAACAAATAAGATTAGTTGAGGTCGACCGACCCTTCATGAAGCCATGTTGATCAGACGATATGAGAAAACGAGTAGAACTATATATAGAGTTATAAATATCCATTTCAAAAAGTTTTGCGAAATTGTTCAATATAGAAATAGGCCGATAATTGTTTATGTTAGATTTATCGTTTTTCTTCAGAACTGGAGTGATTCTAGTTTTTTTCCAAGCTGTCGGAAAGGTACATGTATTAATAGCTAGATTAATTATAATGCAGAGTGGTTTAGCAAGAATAAATCGAGAATCTTTAATTAAGAAGCTTGGAATTAAATCCTCACCAGATGAGGGTTTATTAGAGAGAGACGACATTAAAGAGATAAGTTCATCTTCAGTAACTCAATTAATAGAAAAGGTCGGAAAATTAGAGTATTCATCACAACCATTGAATGGTGAACTATGAATGAAAAATCCAGAGAAATACGTGGCAAATGCGTTAACAATGTCTTGGGGATTGTCGAATGTAGTAGATTGGCCATCATGAAGTGCACTGGGAATACGGGTATTACCTTTTTTTAATTGAACGTACTTCCATAATTCAGTGGGATTGTTTATAAGGTCAGATTCTACTTTACGTATGTAGGAGTCATAAGCTTCCTTTATTTGCTCTTTAACTAAACATCTCAATCTTCTAAATTCTAATAGATAACTTTCTTCCTTATTTAACCCATTTCTTCCTATAGTATTCTTTTATTCGCAAGTTATATTTAATAGCTGATGTGAACCACGGTGGAAAGTTACTGGCTTTAAAGTTACTTTTGGGAACAGATACATCAAAAGTAGTATATAAAGTATCATAAAATTTATGTAAGGCTTCATTTACGTTATTAAAATGTTCAAGATATGTCCAATCAATATTACAAAGATCACCGTATAACTGCTGAAAATCGGCTCTGCGAAAGTTATACCGTAGATTACACTTAGCTAGCGGAAAATTGTCACGTTTTACGGCAGAAAATTCAAAGCTGAAAGAAATTGCCGGATGAAATCTTTTGTCTTCTGGTACAAGTGGAAAATCAGATTTTTCAACATGGAATACAGCAGGTAAATTTGAAAATATAAGATCAAGCTGGTTGCCGTAGTCATTGGCAATATTACTGTACTGATTGAGGTCCAAGATATTACATAAATTACGCATAGAGGAAGATTTAGAGCAGTTGACTGATACATTATATAACTCAGTTAAATTAAAATCACCAACAAGTAGAACATTTTTATTAAGTAGAAAAGTCTCAAAAGCATCAACAAAATCTTCAAAATCATTCACTGGAATATTTGGTGGTACATACACAACACAAATTACAAAAGAGAAATTATCAAAATGACAATTAATAGCAGTGACGTCAATAAGCGGAACTTGAACATTAATCATGGAGGTATCCAGTGTAGTTGTAGTAATAAGATTGCTCACAGCTAATAAAACACCACCACCTTTAGAGCGCCCAACAAGAGAAAAATCTCTATCAAATCTAACAATATTATAATTAGAAGGAAATAATTCTGCATTTATAACCGAATTATCTAGCCAAGTTTCAGATAAGATTATTACATCATAAGAACATGCGCAACAATTAATATAAAACGTGTGGGATTTAGATTTAAGTCCCCGAACATTTTGATAGAAACAATTTAAGGATATTAGATTCCTGTTGGGCGAAATTAGTTTTCCGAGCGAGACTGTACTATTTTAGGAACACCAGAAATATACTTTAACATAATGTCCTGCTCACCCTTGGCTAAGCGATCATTAAGCTCTTTTTTAACAGATTTATAAAAATCTATTTGCATTCGAGTTTGATCTCGAGTAATAATTAATTTTTCACAGTTGGTATTAGATTTGATTTTTTAAATATTTTTGAAAACTTTGCCAACATCTTCGCGAGAATTAAGAACTACTCGAATTGGGCGAGGACGATGTGGATAACGAGTAGGATCATATTTTCCAAGACGAAAAGGATTGATGTTTCCAGCGGAAACTTCTGACACCTTTAGAATATTAGAGATTAAGTTATTATCTAAAGTAGCTTGTTGTTGTTTTGAATTAGAACTACACTCGGTAAAACCGAATATCATTATATTGGAACTACGACGTTCACGCTCAGAGATTTCTTGAATAATTGCCTCAGTTGAAATAGTTGTTTGTGAAGAAGATGCAATAGAATTATTTTTTAATTCCTTTATATCATTCTGTAGACTTATTATGAGAGATTTAAGGCTATCAAAATCATTTCCTAAACTTTCACAGTTTGAACAGTTCCATTTCAAACCACATCTCGATGTACGTATCCTTCTAGCTTCACCAGCAGAGACTTTAACACAAGTTGCGTTGAAAAGTTTTTTGCAGATAATACAGATTACAGAATTTTGTACATCAGTTTGAGTCATACAACAATTGCATAAATCCATAGTAAAAAAGCAGAACCCTGTATAGTTGTTAAAAGTGTAAAGTATAAACTCAAGCAAACAAAACAATAAAAAATCTGTTAATATTAACTGTGCAAAACTACTATTTACTTAAATCTACTTGTATACTTACAAGTAGTTCAAAATGATTTGTTAAAAGTATAAATCTTTGAGTGAATATTTTATTAAACAAATATATAATGTTTATAGTTGTTTTGCAGTTTTGTAGCAAAGACTACACTGGTTCATTACGGGTAAGTCGGGTATGGTTCATTACGGGTAAGTCGGGTCTGGTTCATTCCGGATAAGTCGGGTCTGGTTCATTTCGGGTAAGTCGGGTCTGGTTCATTACGGGTAAGTCGGGTCTGGTTCATTACGGGTAAGTCCGGTCGGGTCTGGGCGGGTTAGATACGGATAAGTCGGGTCAGGTTCATAGTATAATTTATATTTAAATGAAATATTCACGTGCTAAATAAATAAATAAATATATCATCACGCCTTTTACGCATTATGGGTGTGACAGTCTGCCGCAACATATTTCGGTAAGTGATATATATTTTCGTATGAAGTGCGGTGACCAGCCGTCAAATCACAGCTCCCAAAGATATTAGTGGAGGGGAAGTTTTAGGGCTAATTTTAACGTGGTGAAAATTATTTGTCGCCTGTGGGAATGAAATCCAGGTTCTCAATTCTACAGGACCATACGCAACTTACCCCATTGCAAGTATATTTAGAATTTATTTAAAATTTATAATTAACGCTTGGTCACTTGTACATATAATATACGGTGTGTTAAAAAACGATAAAAAACTTTGAGGGCTAATACATTTAATGTGCTGATTATGTATTTTAAATAAAATAAAAGTAAATATATTACTACGTAAAAGATGTAATAATAATTCATTATAATTTTTATTAAAAATTTCATGTCGACCAATGTCTCAGAAATTTACGCTTCAATAACCAGGTCTTTAATTTAGCGAATTTTGAAAAATAATATTTTTTGCTAAGAATAAGTACATTGCCTTAGTTTTTACCTTTTTTCAATACATGTATGTTTATAATATTAAGCAGAGTTGAAAGTCTAACAGTGCTTGCGCTCTCATTCATGCTTTGTAAACATAAATCAAAGCAATGCTACGATAAAGATGGCATAACAAAACAAGTGTATCACAAATTGTATATTTTTCTAATTCTGCTGTCGCTTTTATTTATATTATCTACTCATGGATTTTAGTATACTTTATGTCATTCCGCGTTAGTATTTATATTTACCACTGGCGCACACAAGGGGAGAGATCTTCACTTATATTTCATATTTATTTAAATGTAATTAAATAATTTTATATATATATATATATATATATATATATATATATATATATATATATATATATATATATATATAAATCTACTCGTCTTAGAAACACCCAAGCCATCGCCAAATAAATTTTTTCGGTTCGCCACTGATATTTACTGAATTTTAGTGTAGTCTTTGCTACAAAACCGCAAAACAGCTAAAAACGTTATTTATTTGTTTAATAAAATATTCACTCAAATACTTATACTTTTGACAAATCATTTTGATCGACTTGTAAGTATACAAGTAGATTTAAGTAAATAGTAGTTTTGCACAGTTAATATTAACAGATTTTTTATTGTACCTAATGAAATACTACATATTCCTTGTGAAATTAACTTTCGGATTAGTTGGGTACATATCTGTTCAAGTAGTATACACATAATCGGGTTAGATTGGATATCCATCCGATCGGGTCAGGTTGGATATCCATCGGGTCTGGTCGGGTTGGATATCCATCGCGTATGGTCGGGTCTGGGTATCCATCGGGTCTGGTCGGGTCTGGGTATCCATCAGGTCTGGTCGGGTCTGGGTATCCATCGGGTCTGGTCGGGTCTGGGTATCCATCGGGTCTGGTCGGGTCCTGGGTATCCATCGGGTCTGGTTGGGTCTGGGTAAGTAGTAAATAGGCGCCGATAGCCAGACACCTATGGAGTGCGAGAGAGACAGACATATATAAAAGTCAAGGCAAAGACAAAGACGGAATCCCTCGTGTATGACAAAGATATCTGCCTCTTCGTCCACTCTAAACAACTGCCATAGACGTGCGCCGTGTTCGCGGTGGGCTCTATTGATAGATCTTGTAAGTTAGTATTGTGTAGTGAATTGGCAATGTTGATCTCGCATTTGCAGATCTCGTGACGGGGGTGGTGGGATATTTGATGAATAGAATACGTTATAAGAGTTAATAATAATAATAATAAAAAAGAGATTACCTTTAAGTGTGCCGCCACTGAATGCAGCGGTGTGTGTATATATATAAGTAATATTTGGTTTGTGCTAGTTATCGTTTATTGTTTTTTTTTTAGTGTAATGAATGATACTTGATATACAAGAGAAACTACGTTTGTAGAATTAACATAAAAGTATATTTTTTATTGAACAGAACATTATAAAATTGTACATTATTAAACACTTATATTTTATAAAAAAGATTGCACATATAATATTGTTTTTTCTTCATACAAAACAAACGTACATAATAATTTCTATTTATAAAAAGTTTTCTTTTGGTATCCAAGAATTAAACTGATGATCAAATCCTAGCCATTTAACAAAGTACTCATTCTTTCGACGTTTCAGAATTTTCTCCACAAGATAGCTGTCGGGATATTTTGTTTTCTGCAGTTCTTCTTGATAGAAACCACCTTCAACGGGATTACCTTGCAAGTCTTCTAATATATAAGTTACTGGTATTGTGTGCTTAACACTGGCCACTTTAAATACTTCTGTTGTCCAATTTGGCGTGTATCCTTTCTCAAATGTATGTTTATATTTACTGATACGTACTTGATCGCCCATTTTAAACAGTGCCGGCTTCAGTCGACTTAAAATCATATTTGCATTTTTTCTGTATGCTGCTATATGTGTAATAGGCTTCATTTGTATAGTGCGATGTTTAGAATTATTATATTCTTTCACAATACGCTTTATAATATTTAGCCATTTATACGATCCTTGAAAACTGAATTCACGCCACATTTTTTCCTTTAGTGTTCGATTCCATCGTTCTACAATGCTAGCTTTCAAATGTGAAAACGTTGAATAGTGATTAATGTCGTGTTTTTGCATTAATTTCTTAAAATGCTGATTGAAAAATTCTTTCCCGTCGTCTGTTTGTAAATTTCGTGGTTTTCGATGTCCGTTGCTAAAAATTGTATTCATTGCTGCGGTAACTTCCAACCCAGATTTCGTTGTAACGGGTACAGCCCACGCATATTTAGAATATGCATCTATAACTGTGAGCAAAAATTTGCAGTTGTTATTGAAACTAGCGTACGCTGTCATGTCCACTAAATCCGCCTGCCACAAATTGTCAAAACCTTGTAGTATAACTTGACGTCGTGGAAAATGGCGACGAGCAGGCCTATGTAGTTCGTTAGTCAGTGATTTTTTAATATTGTCACTTTTCATTATGATGTGTCTTGTGTACTTATAAAATAAGCCATTTGTTCTTTTAGAGCCGCAAGATCTCTTGCAACTGTTCGAAATTCTTGTATCTCCTTATTTACATACTTAAGTTTATTGTCAAATTGTTCAGTAATTAGTGCAGCTAATTCTATATTCTTCATAGATTGACTATCCTCGACTATAGTAATTTTTTTAATTACTTCTCGTGTCTCATGTTCTAACTTCTGAATTAAAATAGCAACACTATCTCGAACTGTTCTCAAATCTTCTGTTAGCTGATGACTCAATGTTTTGATTAAAATGTCAACATACTTTTTGGTAGTCACATCTGTATCCGAGCGTGGAAGGTCAACATTAAACAAACGTTTATTTTTGAAATTAATGTTACCATCATAGCTCAATGAAAATGGAAGTTTACCGCCGCCACCACCACCACCTCCGCCGCCCCCGGCGACGAATGATGTACTTGAATTTAAATAACGTCCAAACTTATCAATAGACATGATATGAATGAGTTTTTATTCAATAATATTCCCTTCCCTTAATTCTTCTTCGATGGCTGCAATTTCGTTGTTTAGGCCTGTGTGTCCACTTGCACGTGCGGAATGAAGTAAATATAAACGATCTACTAATTCATTAATATCGTTCCAATATTTATATTCAAGAGAATTGTTAGAAGCAGATAGCAAATTACTCCCTCCGCTACCAGTTACCGCTGACTGTGATTCTATTATTCTCTTATACTTGTTATTCTTCACAATTTTACCAAACGGTAAATAATTAGATTTGGTTGCATTTGTATTTATAATTATATTTTTATAAATAACCAAGTCATCTTGAGTAAAATCCACTGGATTAGCAAGAAACAACTGCTGTGCAAGCCCTGGTGTAACTTTATATTCTTTGTCATGTATAGTGATAATGTCATTATTATTGTTCAACGAAATGTATGCATCACCTATTTTAAAATTGTCGCCAATACGTCTGATTCCATATCTCAGATCTAATTGTCTGTTTTTACCGTTGGTATAAATTAATTGTTTTATATAATCTCTCATAATTGGGCCGACATAATCATGTAGATATTGTTCAATAGTTTCTTGGCCAGTTGCTGACTGACGTAAGACGTCAAAGGGTGGCGAAAATTTTTTAATTTCTTCATTTTTAACTTTATTACTATCCACAACAACAGCAGGCTCCATTTTAGCAATGACGCTGTTTAATGGATCCAGAATTGGCTTAAATCGTTGCATTAAAGCATTGTTCGTACTGACTTTATTTCGTTTTATATTGTTGTATTTACGCCGGATGTTGTTAGCTGTTTTCTCTATATCCAGGATGAGTTTCTCATTGTTAGGTAATTTTAATTTACTATTTTGACCTGTATTTTTTATATTCTCTTATTTTTCTTCATTTTGCTCTCTTTCTCTCTCTCTCTCTCTCTCTCTCTCTACTCGTGTTATAGCTCCGCAGTGATACTAAAAAATATACTAATGATTCACACTTATGTATGAGTCAAAACCTTTGCGGTATCGACCCTTATTTAAGTTCTCATCCTTGCTTATTACTACAAAATCGTAATTATTATCTTTCCAACAAAGAGAACATAAATCCTTAAATTTTTGAAATGTCGTATCTGTATTGACATGATCATTATATATATGATGTAGATTCATGTCATCTTGTTTGAAGAGTATTAGAAAATTTGTGTTGTCTCGAATTAAATGTTTCGGTATATGGGCGTATGTTTGACATAAATAAAATGAATCAACTAGACTATGTCGACCCATGCTAAAATATTCGCGAATAATATTTTGTTTGTCACATACAACATCGTCGAATATAATGAGTGAGTTTGGTTTTGCTGTTTGAGGTTTCACTATATTTTCACTGCCACTGAAACAATTATAACCAATGTTCGGAATTTGTTCCAATATTTTCTCTAATAGAATATATTTTGATTGATACGGTGTTTTTGAATATAGATATATGTTTTCAAATTTCAATCCATTTGTGTCAGTGATAAGACTTAACATAACATTCGTTTTTCCACAATTCGACGGTCCGCATATAATACATCTTAATGTATTTGGAAATAAGGAACTGTGTCTTCTATAAGAATCTGCTTTATCATCAAAAATAGATTCATATGGATCTATATTTTGAACTTTTAATGATATAGGTTGTTTAACTATCTTCATTGCTCTACACATACTGACAAAAATTTATTCCAGTGTCAACATTTATATTTACATATATAACTATATAATCATTTATATTTTATTTTAGTTTGTTACTGACTATTGAAATGTCAAGATCTCGATATAATACTGGCAGTGGTTTGGTGAATTCAATAATCAATCGTCTTCCTGTCGAATTACACATACCCGGCTATCAATATTGTGGGCCTGGTACTAAACTTAGTAAACGTGTAAAACGTGGCGATCAAGGGATAAACAAGTTGGATGAATATTGCAAGGAACACGATATAGTATACTCTGAAAATAAAGATAATTTAACACGTCGCCACGACGCTGATAGTGTATTAGAAAAGAAAGCTTTGGAACGTGTATTTGCGCGTGATTCTTCGACTGGAGAGAAATTATCAGCATTTTCTGTGGCTAATACAATGAAAATAAAACGTAAATTAGGTATGGGGCTCAAAGTGGTAAATAGAAAAAGACCAACATTCAAAAATGTAATTAAAATCGCAAAATCTGCAATAAAATCAAAAAAGAAGTTAAATTCAAATATTGACAATGTAACAGCACGAAGTGTCATTAAAACTGCGCTCAGAGCTGCCAAACGTGAAGTTAAAAAATACAAATCACATAAACTACTACTACCGACAACTAAGCGTGTTATACCACTGCCTAAAGTAGGAGGCATTTTGCCTTTGATCCCTATTTTTGCGGGACTGTCAGCACTTGGCGCGTTATCAGGTGGAGCAGCTAGCATTGCTAACGCTGTACTTAAAGCAAAAGATGCTAAAAAACAACTAGATGAAAATAAACATCACAATCGTACTATGGAAGCTATTGCTATAGGAAAAGGCCTTGAAGTAACGCCCACAAATAAAGGTTATGGTTTGTATCTTTCACCGTATCCAAAAAACCATTAAATTTGCCGAACGTACCACTGAGTACCGTGAATTTAATTACATATGCTAAATATTATAATATTCCATATTTTCGAAATGTTTACATGCGCAATACATTACCGCGGCGACCAAAATACAATGAATCTGCCATTGTAAATTTAGATAGTGATATAGGTAGTGGGACTCATTGGGTTGCTTATAAGAAACGTGGTAAAAATGTAATCTACTTTGATAGCATAGGTAATTTACAACCACCTGTAGAGATAATGAAGTACCTCGGCAAATATAATATTCATTATAATTATAATAGTGAACAGTCACCTAATACTGTAATATGTGGACATCTTTGTTTAAAATTTCTTTTGAATAAAAACAGAGTTATATAGATGAATAATGTTAGTATTCCCAATATAAACGGTGAGTGAGAAACGCGCATGCACAAGATGTCGATAACAGTAACTTTAAATGGACACAGCTCATTGCTAAGTTCAAATTTTTTTCCGTCAATCGAATTGAAAAAAGACAATGATTATGCATTGGGTTTAATTTTATTTCAAACATATAATTCTATACCGAACATTGATAAGACCAATAATTGTTTTTATTATGGCGACGCAGTCTTAACGCTTCCTGAAGGTTCTTATGAAATTAAAGATATAAACAAATACATAAAAAATAATCTGCCCAGCAATATTAATTTTGAGTTGAAAGCAAATAATAATACATTACAGAGCGAGATACTGTGTAGTGAACCGATACATTTCAATAAACCTAATAATTTGGGGTATTTACTGGGGTTCACGCCTCAAACTCTTGAAGGGAACAAACTTCATAGATCTGCTCAGCCAGTGCAAATTATTAAAGTTAGTACAATTCACATAGAATGCAATATAACTACAGGCTCGTATACGAATGGACGTTTATCACATACAATACACGAGTTTACACCAATAGTCCCGCCAGGATACAAAATAGTTGAAGTACCAAAAAATATTATTTATCTTCCACTTCGAGTCCATACTATTGACAATATAACTATAAAAGTGGTAGACCAAGATAGAAATTTGGTTAATATCCTTGACGAACTCGTGACAGTTAGACTACACATTCGACAAATATAACATGCTATTCATGAAGAAGAGGAAAATAATAAGAGGGGTAGACCGCTTATTATTATTAAAACAAGAACACGAACAACAACAAGATCCATATAAATATAATAATACATGTGAATCTAAGATCAGAAGTGATTCATTCGCGTCAACAATAACAACAAGCAGAAAATATATTTTAAAATCGTTGGGTTACAATTTAAAAATAAAATACGACGATGAATACTAATACATTTGTGACAGATGACATTCTGGCTGTCGGCAATGAAGTTGCATTTGATGAGTCAATTACTCGCATAGCATGGCATTCTCATCAGCCGTATGTTACATCGACTTATAATAATAATGATGAAATACGTATACCGATCCAACAACAGGACATATACACATTACCGTCGCAAAGTTTCATTTACATAGAGGGTAAAGTGGAGGCAGTTGTAGTAGCAGGACAGAATCCAATTCCAGACCAGAATATAAAACTCATAAACAACGGAATATCGTATTTATTTGACGAAATACGTTATGAATTGAATGGCATTGAAATTGACAAGACAAAATGTTTAGGCATAACATCAACTGTGAAGGGCTATGCGTCATTTACAGAGAACGAAGTGAAAGCATTAGAAAATGCAGGCTGGAGTATGGAGAATGCAAGAAATTTAATTTATTTAAACAATAATTTCAATGTTTGTGTACCGTTAAGAACACTACTTGGATTTGCAGAAGACTACAATAAAATTATCATGAATGCCCGTCAAGAACTAATATTGGTACGATCAAAATCAGACAATGATGCTTTAATTACTACATCAGACGAAGAGTATAATGTAAATGTTAAGCTTACAAAAATAAAGTGGTGCGTTCCATATGTGTACGTTGCAAATCCAGAACGTTTAGCATTGCTGAAATTACTTGATCGAAATAAACCTTTATACATAAACTTTCGAAGTTGGTCAACATATGAATACCCCTTATTACCTGCAACTAATAAACACACCTGGACAGTGAAAACAAGTGCTCAACTGGAAAAACCACGATTTGTATTACTTGTTCTACAAACGGACAGAAAAAATTCCATTAAAAAAGATACATCCATTTTTGATAACTGTAACATAACGAATGTTAAGTTATATTTAAATTCTGAATATTATCCCTATGACAATTGGAATTTAGATATGAATAAGAATAAATATGCATTAATGTATGACATGTATGCACGTTTCCAAGCATCATATTATGGACGAATCAGTAGAAATAGAGAACCATTACTAGGGGTTAATAACTTTAAAACAATTGCCCCAATTTTTGTCATTGACTGTTCAAGACAAAATGAATCCATAAAGTCTGCACCTGTAGACATTCAAATTGAAATTGAATCAAAGGAACCGTTTCCAGATAAAACAAGTGCTTATTGCATCATATTACAAGATAGAGTGGTAGAATATAATACAATGACGAATGTTGTTAAAACAATGTAATTCAAACATTAATAACGTCAGTTCAATTTGAGTTATCGGAGTGAAGGCACAAGAATGGACAAGTTTGTAGTTGATATCCAAGGTTTCAATTTGTATAAGAATCGTTTTGTATCTAAAGAATTTGCCCTGATTAATAGAAATGGATCAATAATTCATCACATGCTAATTCGACCTCCGTGCACATGGGGCGAAATTACTAGTTCTACATTCCGGAAGCAAATAATATGGTTACAAAATAATTACCATGGTCTATACTAGTCTGACGGTCATATACATTATTACGAAGCACAGAATATTATTAAAAAATTATTTTCCTCTAATTATTGTAAAATATATCTAAAAGGATATGTTAAGAAACAATATATGGAAAAGATACTGGTAAATAATTTAATGTGCACAATTGTCGATTTATCAGAAGACGAGGATGAGTACGATCAACGGCCGCCATTACTAAGAGTTAACAATGAGTATACATCAAAATATTCTTGTTTTCATCATAGACATATATTTATAAGAAACTATACACGTCAAGCGATGCAACAGCAGCAACAACATCAACAATCCCATCGTGTGCATTGAGAAATGCATTTACATTGCAATCTTGGTTGTGCAGATAGAAGAATGACAATATTATATTATAACGTGTATTCATCTATTGTTATTTTTTTTCAAATGTCTATATGTCAGACACACAATTATTATTATAAAATAAAGAAAAAAGTGCAAATGATTAGTTTGCGTATTATTTAGTAATTCCATTTTATTTTTTGTTTTGTTTTTTTTTTATTTTAACAGATAGAGGTAAGTTGTAATAAAAATACATTTTTATATATACACATATTTTATATTATTTTTTAATTATTATTTGGTTCTAACAAGTATTTAAATTCATTATAATTACTAGGTACATAATACATATTTGATTTTAAATCGTCCATAATAAAGTTGGAATAAAATGTTAACATTTCTTTATATATTATAACTAGAATATTATTACTAGTATTGCTATTACTACTAGAGAGTAGATTTTTTATGTTATCAAGAGAATTTCCAGGTGTAAAATAGGCTTGAGTATTAATATCTCTGTAAAACTTTATAAAATTTATAGATTTTAAATAGTTTGATACATCTAATATATTATCTTGTATCTTACATATGATATTTAACGTAGTTTCATTTAATGAAATTTGATATTGCAGCCATTTTACGTGAATTTTATAATCTTTCTTTATAGCATAAAATTCAATTTGAGAGTTGTTATTGCCTTCACTACTACTAGTTACAATAGTTTGAATATATTGTACAAAATTGCACCAGTCAGACACATTAAATATAATATTATTTTTGGTTTTACAATTTACAATTTTTATAACAACTTCTAAATTTATTGGGTAAATTCCTACTGTTAATATATGTTTATATTCGTTATCAAGTTGAAACATGTGTTGTAACAACAAACGAGATTCATTGTTATCCATCGGATTGATTATTGACATTCTGAAAAAAGAAAGAGAGAAAAAAATATATTTTATAATATACATAATTTATTTTATATATTTACCTCTTTGTTTTCGATTTTCTTAGTTGCTACTTGTGATTTTAAAAAGTCTAGAAAATCTTCAACGTCTTTGTCTAAATACTGCCTTATTTCATCGTCGTCAAGTTCATGCAATAACTCAATACTTTTGAATTTAGTGAGAAATTGAACAATATTAATGTCACCATTGATGTAACTCGCACATATAATTTCTCCTTCAGTATAACAATCTGCTTGTTCTCTGAAGAATTTATTAAGTTTCTCTTCATGCTCCTTGTCAAAATAGTTTTTCTTGTACACTATTTCGTGATCATAATCCTTGGCCAAACAATAGCAACGTTGTTCTAGACTTTGTATTGCAGATTCAAGATCTACAACTTTTATAGGAGTCACATACGCAGCCCACATGGATTCACACTTTACACTGAGATATATAATAAATTTCATAGAGTTTTTTTTTTACTAAAAAATAACGTCAACCAATAAAATAAATTATTATTTTAACCAATTAAAAATCATCTTATTATAGCCAATAATATTTCAGCTAAGGTTTAATTCTGAAATATTATTATTAAGAGCATTCCATTGCAAATAAAATAAACAACACACACACGTGTACTGTTGTAATATAAATTATATTTATTTTTTTGTGTCTGCAATTTTCGATATCTTATCAATTATAAAGGGAAATAAACAATTACATCATGGCAGTGACACACAGAGAGAAAGAGAGAGAGGATTTTTTAAGATGATATATATATGATTTTATATTATCTCTTTTGTTCATATGTACGTGAAATATTAGTGCTGTAAACTTGTGTTGCTTGCCGCTGACGTCGTTGACACCAAGTGTGGATTTTTTCTTTAATAAACAACATCAACAACAAAAAGGTAAGAATTTTAAATTTGCATACAACTATTTCAATTATTTACAACAATTTTATTTTTTCTAGCAATAAAAATGCATAAATTAAATGAAATTGGTCAAATGACAACCTACAATAAGCCAGTCAAACGTATTCCGGAGTTAATTGTTAATCAACCATATAAAATAAATTACCTAAAACAAGTTAAAACAAAATCATTCGGTGCAAAAATCATATGTGACTTAGGATTATTCAGCGTATTTTTACCTGAAAGATTTTCAAATTTAACAGCAAACGATATCACCGAATTTAATGAAACGGCAAATATGGCATTGATTTATTTAGGCCAGAAGGATATGGGTTCAGGTCGTAAAGCAGCTTCATTGATAGAATTTAAAATAATAACTCCGGGAACAATTGAATTTACATCAGCTGAAACCGCTGGTGAGAGATTATTGAAAAACGATCCAACACCAGGTCCATCTTCAGCAGCACAGCCAGGACCGTCTGCAGTAACACAACCATCAAATAATGTGAGTTAAAAATTCTTTCATACAATTTTATATTATTAGTTTTTCTTAATTAGATTTTACTTCCAACAGTGAAACCACAAACTACTACAGGCCACCATGAAATGCACACACAGTCAACGTCATTGTCCTCCACATCTCAACAACAGCAGCCTCAACAATCTCAAGCATCAACACAATATATTAATGATACTAAAAATTTATTTAAAGTTATAAATATTCGGCAAAGAAGTATGAAAAAATTTAAATCTACATGGCGTGAAATTATTATTGCAATTGACAAATATTCATCAGACATTGATCCTTTGGATTGGTTAAATTCTGTGTTTGATAAAATCCTAAAATATCTTTCTTATGATATGAAAATTGCACCATTTGATCGAATCGGTTTAGAAATTCACAGTGACTCGTCACCGGACAACCCTATTGGAATAAGTTATAAACATTTTTCGGATTTATCAACTAGTATTATTGTGAATGCTATTGAAAGTGTAATGCAAAGTAATAAGACATTTCTCGTTAACGGAGAACTTATGTTATCTGTAGCGCATACAATCATGCCTGTCGGTAAAGGATAATGTAGATATATTTAGACGATCAATTACTATATCTAGTGCATGTTTATATACTTATAGGAAAAATTATTTACCAGAAAATACAATTGCTGTTGTCCCAACAACCGGATACAGATGTAGTCAAAGTAATAATTTCTCTTATGAGGCAACAGTTTGGTTATTGTGGGAGGAAAAGGTTCGTAATATTAAAATACAGCATGCATTTCGTAAAAATGAACATACTGTGCTTGGGTTTAAAGTAGATGGCTATACAGAAATTGATGATAGAAAAATAATTTTCGAATATTATGGGTGCTGGTTTCATGGTTGCAAAACTTGTTTTCCACAACATCGAGACGATGATTTGTATAATACAGGCGGTGATACCATAAATTTACGATTTGAATCAACTGTTGATTATGTCAATAATTTCTAAAAATTAAACAAGAGGCAAGTGATTGGCCAACCGAATGTCACAATAATGAAATATTAAAAACTAAATATATTAAAGATTTCTTTGATAAAGAGGGTATACAATTAGATAAAGAGAATATTCAATATAATCCTGGTTTAAGATCTGTATCAAAATTACAATTAAATAGTTTATGGGGTCGTTTTGGGATGAGAGAAGATATAACACACACTAAAATCATTTCCACGTACGAAGAACTTGTTACGTATTTCTGTAACCCAAATTATGAAATTATTTCATCGATACCCATCAACGACGACATTATGTACATTACGTGGAAAGAAAATGAAAAAAATTTGCAACCATCACCTACCACAAACATTTTTATTGCAACTTACACTACTGCGTTGGCACGAATTCACCTTTACAAATATCTAAATAAACTTAACACTCGTGTTCTTTATTGTGACACAGACAGTATTATTTATACACATAAACCAAATGAATGGATGCCTACGCATGGAATATATCTGGGTGATATGACAAATGAACTTGAAAAATACGGTAAACTTTCTTACATTGACACATTTGTATCTGGCGGGCCAAAGCAGTATTCTTTTCGTATCCGAGTTAAAGGAGATAAAAATAATCTTAAAACAGAGTATAAAGTAAAAGGTATAACAATAAATATTAGCACTGAAAATATTGTTAATTTTGATACTTTAATTCGTTTGGTCACAGAATACACAGATCCAATAGTTTTAAAATATCCAAATAAATTCATTCGTACCAATCAATGGCGAGTAATGAGTCGAGAACAAATAAAAACTTATCAACCAGTATATCTTAAAAGAAAATACAGTGAACATAATTCAAAACCTTTTGGATTTAATAAGAAACAAAAAATATAATATTTATATTACTGTAGTGGTCTTAATAGTAGTAGTATTAGTAGTGTATGTAATATTTTAAAAATAGTTATTATAATTTCTACTTTATTTGAGTGTGTGTATATTTGTAAAATGGTGGCTCTAATAAAACTCTGTTATGTATAAAACTCGTTTATAAATAAATATAAGTGTGTATTAACGTTCAATTTTATATTTTATATTTTTTCTTCAATAAAATATACTTATATGTTAATTCTTGTATATGTATAAAAACTTTTTATAAATAAATATAAGTACATAGGCTACGGGCTCATGGTTTTTTAGTTGGTACCACTGATTCCCCTACGTCAGCCTATTTCGACTGAATATGTTATTCAGTTCATTTTGAATACCGCTGCATTCAGTGGCGGCACACTTAACGGTAATCTCTTTTTTATTATTATTATTATTAACTCTTATAACGTATTCTATTCATCAAATATCCCACCACCCCCGTCACGAGATCTGCAAATGCGAGATCAACATTGCCAATTCACTACACAATACTAACTTACAAGATCTATCAATAGAGCCCACCGCGAACACGGCGCACGTCTATGGCAGTTGTTTAGAGTGGACGAAGAGGCAGATATCTTTGTCATACACGAGGGATTCCGTCTTTGTCTTTGCCTTGACTTTTATATATGTCTGTCTCTCTCGCACTCCATAGGTGTCTGGCTATCGGCGCCTATTTACTACTTGGGTACCCATCGGGTCTGGTCGGGTCTGGGTACCCATCGGGTCGGGTATCCATCGGGTCAGGTTTAGTACCCATCGGGTTCGAGTCGGGTCTGGTTAATTTTTTTTCAAATGCGCATCTCTACATGTAACCTATCTTAGTGAAAATAATTTCTACGTACCTCTACTACACGAAATTACAATTATTTAACGATAAACTAGACTGTATTTTTCTGATATTTATCGATAAAACTCGGAACGTAGTAGAAATCTGTAAAAATTATTTTCTCGTGCAGAAACTTAAACCGGGCCCAATAGTAAATAAGAGACTTGAACATAAGCGCGTCCGCTGCAAATTGGATGCGAGCTCGTAGAGACTCGTCCAATCGCCGTATCACACACACTCTTAGTTGCGACTGATGCGTCATTCTGATATGAATTTGATTTATTTAAGTGATTTCAAGATGTCGCAGAAAAGCTCACAAGATAAGCCTCAAATTAGTATATTATGTCTACATTCAATTTACGCCTTTGTTACGAAAACGATCCGTGTTAGAATTTTATTTCGAGAAAAATAGAAATTATAAGAATTTTTGATACCATAGTTGTTTGTAGGGTTCGGAAACTACAAAAAAAATTAGTTCGGGTTCGGTTCGAATTTATGCAACTACACTCCAGTTTTGAAAATAAGTTATGAATTATATGTCTCCTTTAACATGGAATACGTATAAGTCGAGCACTCACATCCCAAATGGAAAGTCTGTGCCGATGGTTAACATTACCATAAACACTGATGAACTTGTTCGCTGTTGCGTTGTGTGACGTCAAATGGCAGATGTAGCGGCCTTCATCTGCTTCCTTCGCATCGTGTATTATTAGTCTATTCATTAATATTTTTCCTCTTTTATTTTTGATTTGTTTTATTTCTTCAATTACTTTCTGTAAATAAATTTAAAAATAATTATATTCAGAAAATATATCACTAAAGCATAGAAAGCTGATAATGGCAGGGACACTCGATAAAATTGACCGCTCAGCGTTTAATCAAAGACAGCACTTGTAATAAGCAATTGCAAGTGAATAAGACAAATATTGAATATTCCTCCGCATAAGAAACACACGAACAATGTCCCACTGTCATACGAACTGTCTTGCATTTGCAGATAGTAAATAATTTGCGTATCCATTTATTGTAAAATGTACTTATTTAATCATCATCATCATCTGTGGCGCTACAGCCCAAATCGGGCCTGGGCCTACCGGACACACCGAGTCGCAGTTTTTACACTGCCGTACTGCCGTTTTTCGTAGTTAAATGCTACATTATTTAAGGCGTATAAGTGACTAGCTTATAGCGCCCGAGTGTGATAAATACATGTAGCTGTTTTTTTTTTATATTTTACGACAAATCACACATTGTCGACAGGCGGATTCGAACTGACGAACCTTGGCTCGGGTGACGTCACAGTATGTTAAGAGATGTGCCTTAACACGCTCGGCCACCGCGCCTGCTACTTATTTAATCAAGAAGAGCAATTAATAAGTAATGAGAATATCGTATTGTCAATTTTGTTCGAATAGTTTCTGCAGAACAAGAATATTTGTCTATATTGTTTGTTACGTTTGTATATATGTGCATATACATCACATTCAAATATAAATTATGTTATTATTTTTGTATATTTATTAAAATATGACGTGACATCTCTGTAAATTTACCTTTGAATTGAATTTGAATATGAATAGGTGTGAATTTTATCATGTGGTGGGTCATTCGAAAATTGTCTTAAGAAACCTCAGTAGTAGGGAAGCACAGCCACGACTCCAGCAACCGCAACTTTTTTTGACCTCGATTGACCCCGGATTTAAATCACGATTCCGATTTGGTTGCAAACCTTGCAAACAGGTTATAATTAATGTAATTGAATTATTTTTTATTAATTAAGAGCAGTGATACCAAATTAAGCCATGAGGTAATTAAAAACAACAACCGAAGATGGTATTACTTGATATAAAAAAGGAAGTACATGAATTTTTGTTCTGACCTTCTCAAACAGAGATAAACAACATCTTGACCTAGGTTTGCAAACAGGTTAATTAAAACATGAAATGAGACCGAAAGTGAACTGAACGATATAAAAAAGGAAGCATATGTTTTATAGACATGATATACTTATTGTATTATGAAGATATAATTATTGTAATAATAAATACTTTGTATATAATTGAATTATTTTATTAATTTGTTCACAGGCAGGATTAGGATAATTGAAACAGTAATATTATAGCTTACATATTTTTATTAACAATAATAATTTACATTATTACAAAAATATAATTACTCATCTAGTTATTAATTGTATAATGTCCCCATGCTAATGTATCTGTAGAATTGTGAATTAGATATCTTTTATCATCATTAGCAGATAAAGCGTTTTTATTTTGAATTTGTGTATACATTGTATGATTTTTCGATTTAAACAAATTTTGTTGAACATAAAACGATTCGTTTGAATTTAACGTATTTTTATAGTCTTCAAAAGTAATTTGATTTTTTACCACACATTCTTTAATTCCCTTTGATTTTTTAATTTCAGAATCATTTGTTAAAATGGAATATAATTTCGATCTTAAACCAACAAATTCGGAAATAATTTCACCGCTTAATTCATCTTTAAATTTTCCTAGTACAGCCTTATTTTGCAAAGGAATACAATACGGATTATTTGGCGAGAAGTTTGAAGTATCAAATTCATTTAAATTTTGCATCATATCTTTATATATATCATCAACAGAAAACTCATAAATTAAAGAATCCGTATCTGTGTATAATAATTTAACTTTATCTTGATATTTATTTTTTATAAAGGAATAATGAAAATCATACATATGATATTTTGAAAGTTCTAAAATACAAAAACCTAAATATGTTGGTTTATTATATAAAACATTTAATTTATTCATTTGAATAGCAACCAAGTTTTCATTAAAAATAGATAAACTGTGAAAGTTCGGTTTTGATATATAATATTTTGCACCTCGTTTATTAGCGATATTTTCCCAACTTGTAACTAATTTTACTGTAACACGAAGGTCAACGTTTTCTAAAGTTTTTCCGTACGCTGCGTTATTTAAAAGTTTAAAAAAGTCTTTTTCGAACGTGTTTGTTGCTTTCATTCTCATCTTTGTATTGAGATCAATGTAAACTTTCATCCAATTTGATTGATTGAAACTTAACACTCTGTGTATTTTAGTCAATTTTAACCCATATTGCAAAACTTGTTGTAAGTTTCTGTAATATATAACATATTTTGTTTTATTATTTAAATTTGTAATAAGTTTTATATGTTTTGAATTTGGTGGAGCAATAGACTCAACGCAAAACGGTAAATCATTATGATACTCATGTAAACTGTGACAATATTCTAAGTCAACTTCAAAAATATAGCCCTGTTGTGAATTCTCAGAAATATTTTCAATGCATAAATTACTAATTTCTTCATTTGTAAGCCATTTAAAATTATCCGTTGGCAAATGTTTTGACATTGCGTGACCGTATAAATTATTAGCGTCCCAATAGACTATATATTTGGAGGGTAAAGAAGTATCATGTGAAGACATATATTTATTATTTGCTTTCGAGTATCGATTTGAACATTGTGAAATACCTCCTCGAATTCCTTTCTTAATGAAATTTATCATATCGATATCTGTTAATAGTTGCAATTTAACTTTGCTTGTTTTCAAAAGAGCATCCCAGCTTAGTCCGGGCGCAGTAAAAAATTGACATGGGTCTAAATTATATATTTTCATACACAGAATTCTAAAATTTTCGAAAACGTCAGTTAAAAGCAAAACATCCGTTTTTAAATAAATATCAGAATAGTCGCCTAATGTTTCACAATTAAACTCGCTCCAAACTTTTTGAGCATGTAGATATTCTTCATCAGATATAGAAGTATTATTGAGTGTATTATCGAAAAACGCTTTATCGGGTAATTTAGTAACAGACAATTTTTCAAAGGAATCCATGTACATGTAGGGAAATACACCTTTTCTAGTTACAAGATTAAATTGATTTAAATTTGGAAAATAGTTTAAAGTATTTGTAAGCTGTTCTGACTTTAAATTTCGTGCTAAACTGTCTAGAGACTTACTCATAAATCTGTAGGAATCTAAAAATCTCAATTTCATATAAACATTTTTACCATCAATTTTATCAACTAAAAGATGTTTTGTAAATGAAATATACTTTTCTTTATTTTGAGGTATGACATCAATTTTCTCATCATCAAATGCAAGATCTTTAATAAATATATGACAATCATAATTTGTGAGATTGTGTAGAAAAATAGGTACAAACTTGGGTATTTTAAAATTTAAATTACATGAAGAATGCGCTGGTCCACGATACATGCCAGTAAGATGGCAGTGATCTCTAACACGATTAGTATCTAATTCTTGTTCGCAAATATGACAAACGTTCGTGGAATTGTAAAAATTTTGTTCATCATCCGTTAAAGAAGTCATAGGCACTATATTTTTTAAATGATTCTCATAAAGTTTTTTAATGTCGTTTGAAATATATTCAACAAATCTACGTGAAGCGTCTTTACCGGAATAGGTTTTAAATTTACTAAACTCATCGTTATATGAACATTTAATCAAATATGCAAAGCTATATGGTTCATGCGTGTGAGTCACACTTGTAAATGAACGATTCGTTGTAGGCAAACAAGACATAAAAGGAATTTGTAAAGATTCAAAATCGGCGTACACAACGAAAGGAACTTTTAATTTTCGCTCAAAATGGGTAAATTGCAAAATATTTTCGTTTTCGTTCGGTAAATAAGTAACTATGTGAGAACAATCGTTATTTTGATGATTAATAAGCTTTGATTCATTTGAAAAATTAACTAAACATCCGTCACAAATCCATTTTTTATATGTTGTTTTGTTAATTTGATAATTGATTAAACGTGATAAATTTTTTATCCAAACGTAATGTTTTATATCTCGGTTTTCAAAATATAACAAATTTACATGATTACGTTTTTTATTTTTTGTGTGATGTAATGGTCCTACTACATTGTGTTTCTTAGTTTTATAGTCAAAATCGAGACCAAATACATTGATAGATAGATCGTTTATCTGTTCAAATTTTGAAATATGTTTAATTTTCATTGGGAAATTTAAACCATTAAAATTTAGTTCGTTTTCATACAGATTATATTTTGATACTCGCTCTGGATGAACTGTAGAAGGGTGGATCGCTGATAAAATAGCCCAAAGGAAACATTTTTCATCGATGTTTTCAACGTTAACACAAGCTTGCTTCTTTAAAATATCATTTGGTAGTGGAATGTATGTTGATGCTGAGACTGGAGAATATTTATTAATATTTATTTCCAAATGTTCTACTTTGACTAACGTCCAACCAGAACCTTTTTCCTGCAAACATATATTTTTGTAAATTCATAATAAAAATATATTTGAGTATATTACCTGAAATTCATTGCTGTCTGTTTCGATTCGTGACGCTAAGCTATCGTAAATTTCTGTCAAATCCATAGAATGCGTAATTTCTTGAAATTTTGTGTTGAATGATTTTATTTGCTCACTATCCCTCTTTGCAGGCAGTATATATGAACAAAATAATTCTATATTCACCTTCACTGAATGATGAATTTCAAGCTGTTTTTTAATTAGATTGCATACCTTAGATTTTAAAGATTTTAAGAATGTTGGAATATCTGCTTGTAAATTCGTGTTTTTAATTTGAAATGATATAATCCTATACTTAAAAGCAGTTTTAATGATTGAAACATCGGGTTCACAGTTAACACAGGCTCTCATTTTATGTTCATTAGTTTTTTTATGAGAGTTGAATAGAGATTTCTTTACATCAATTCCACAGAATTCACAAAATATAAAATCATTAGGATTATTTAGTTTTATACGTTTCGACAATTGGTTTGAGTGTAAACTTTTTTTAACATTAATCATGTTATGAATGTGAGTTATATGTTTGTTAAAAGTTAACGGACTATACAACTTTCCGCAATATTCACAAAGTGAGTGTAAATTTCTGTTGCATTGATATTTAATATGTCGATGTAAACTATCTTTTAATTTATAAACCTTGTTACACACATTACAAGGAAACATGACTATATTAATTACTAATAATATTTCTAAAACATTTCTAACAATGAACTAATAAACTAATTTTACGAAATATGAATTATTTTACAGCGTTTATTTAACTTCAATTGCTTCTTTTTCTCCTCCATCGTTACTATAACAAAAATTAGTAAAATAGCATTAAAAAGAAAAAATTGTTTACTTTTTAACTCACCTGATGAACTTAAATTTCGCAAATTTATCACCAGGTTTCGTTACGTTAACTATAAACTGTCCAACCAACTCTATAATTTCTGTCTCGGATGCAGATTGAAATCTCGGCGGCAAGAACACGCTATAATCTTCTATGCCCAAAATGTATTTAGGTCCATATACAGTTTTAACTAATTTGGAATATTTGATTAAATATTTTTCTCCAACTACTAAGTCAGAAATTTTTTTAAACGCAGCACCTTCTCCGAGTTTGTTCAACATATTCAACGCCATTTTACCTTCTATACTAATGAATTAAATAGTATATGTAAGTCTTTTATACCTCAACAATGTTTTTTCTGTTTATTTTTGTTTTCAAGTATTTTAATTCAAACTTCAACACAAGTACACACAAGCCATATATGTTTTTAATTACTGTTTATTATGGTCATTGTTCTGTCAACTGTACACGTTTAATTGTGGAATGCTGTTATACTTCTGCAACCTTTTAACTGAAACAATTATTTTACTTGTAATGGTTTCAAATAAATTTTTATTTCTATAATAAATCTTTTTAAGGTTAGTAAAGAAGAAGGGATCATAGTATAAATATTTGAGGCAATTTTGTGTTAAGAATATTCAGGTAAGATGCCTTTGTTAAACGGTGTTGTACAAAATAATATTTTGAGAAATATAAGTTTAATTAACGCAAGGAAAGCAAATCGTAATATCTGTGTAATTAAAGAATATGTAGAAATTGAAATATTAAATAATTTAAATGTCTGGATAGAAAGAAATTTTAATAACGATAGATATTTGAATTATAACATTTTATGTAAACTGTGTTATAATGAAATTATATCAGACAGTTTTCAAAGAAATATCTATAATATACAAGCTAATAACTCAAATATTTCATACGTACATTTTGAACAGCATAATATTCACTTATACTCGTTAGTCGATGCATATGGAAGTTTACGTTGTGCAAAATGTTCTGATTTTATTGTATACACAATAGACAGAGAAGATTGTGGAAAGTGTATGCAAATAATTAATAATAATCAAATTATTGTCTAAAATTTTAATTGTGTGATATTGTTTAATTATTATAGATAATATGGTTTGTTGTGAATTATCGGGAGAATGTATGCATATATGTTACATATGCACCACATTATTGAAATTATTTAAAGATAAATTAAAAATTAAAAACGTGAACGAGAACAGCAGGTAATAATTTTTATTAAAATAATTATTATAGTATATAACAACATATTTTTTTCTTAGGAGGACTATAAAAAGAAAAAATGGAGTCAGAAATAGGAATAAAGAATGTAAAAAACGGAAAATGTAAGAATATAAATTTATTTTCATTTTATACTGAATATACAGAAAGAACTTTAAAATTATTCCATTTTTATAAAATCTTCTACTATATATTCGTTGCTTTACACATATCACAATTTTTTATTAATGGGGGTGATCAATCGATGTGATCCGTTTGCGTGGGTAAATTGTAATGTTCAACGCAATGTAATCTCCTTATTATATTGAGATTTACTTTAAATTTGTACGGCAATTTCATCCACATTTTTTCTAATTCAACTCCTTCAAACATTTCTAATATATACGTAAATTTTTCTTCATTTATTCCCTTACATATATACACTGATGGCGCCAATTTCCTTATAATATCACGAAAATTATAATTATCGCAAAAATTTGTTTTATATTTGATAAAACACTCTTCATTTATAACACCTAAATTACGTGCTATACAGAGCAATTCATATGCAACTACTTTCTCAACCATTGTATGATTAAAATTTGTTAAGCAAACGTGAGTCTATTAATAGTAAATTTAACTTACAAAAATATACGTATATCTTTGCTATTTCAACCAATGAAAAAGGGTTTTATTTTAACCAATAAGAAAGAGTTTTATTTCAACCAATCATATTTGAGAGTTAAAGTATATATAATCTCCTCAGAAATCAAGAATTTGACATAGACGGCGAGAAGTGATCCAAAGAATTTCGCTAGCGGAGAGTAAGTATAATATTTAAAATATATAATTATTAAATTATTTACATGCAATCTCTTTTAGATGGCTCAATCACACAAACTTACCGTTGACGAATCAACTGCTTCTAATACATACTATTGCGATTTTGCAGACGTTGTAAAGAACAATGAACTGTTCACATCTTTGTATAAAGAAGATACCCTCCTACTTGCCTCAAACTATCCATTGAATAAAAGTAAAACAAAATGGATAAGTATGGGTTTAAGTGTTATTAGGAATTATACACCTGTTATAAAATTTAGTGCAAGTAAACCAGAAAATTCTGGAATTCAGTTTACTCTGGCAGAGTGGAGCGAATTAATTAAATACAAAAACATGATTTTAAATTATTTTGATTGTGGTGTGGATATGATATGTCAGACTATGCAGGGAAATCATTGTTTTTTTCTAAACAATGTTAACGGTAAAAAAATGTTAACATTAACATGGAATAACAATGAATATACTATTGTTTTAGAATTATTATCTGTTCAAAATATGTTTCAAATTAATAACATAATTGATCATAAAATGGAATTATTAAAATCAATCAAGTTTGACGAGTATTACGGACAAGTTTTAACTCGTGTGCGTGATTCTTGTAACATAAATAATTGTACTGTTAAGCTACAATGTATTGAAACTGTTTTAGATACAGATATAAATATGAATGTACTAGCATTTAAGGAATTATTATATGTGTATAAAGGAACAAAAATTTATGATGAGCTTTATAATAAAAACGTATTTTAAATATAAACTTTTATTTATCAACAACCTTACAAAATCAGCCTTACCAAACAAGTTCCTGTGCAAGTAAATCCAACCATTTTTTTATTACAAACACATTTCGCATTGCACAAATAAATGGTCGTGAATGTGAAAAACATGAAAAATTTATTGTATTGGCATTTTTTAAACTAGGATATTGTACTAAATCAATCACATCAACAGACAATTTCAGTTTATTTTGTAGATATTTCTTCTTTCTCTCTCCTTTCACATAAATTTTTATAGCTTTCGAAAGTTGAGTTGTAATGTTTTCAAGTGTCTGCGTGTGAGAACAGGAACCGGAATCCCAATACAATCCATGATAATTATCCAATAACCATTGCGCTTCTTTTTGACGTGATTTGTTTAAATTGTTCCAGTCGTAAGGTGCTTCGAGAATGAAATGTTGTAATTTTTCACCATTTCTTGCGAGTATGGCAATTTCTTTAGGCACAAAACCACCATTATTAGCAGTGAAACCTTGCATGTCCACAATAAACTCCATAATGTCACTAACCGTCTTATTGTGTTACACAAGTGTTTTAACTGAACTGTTCATTGTGTTATACTCTACTATACGATCATGAATAATGAGACAGTAAGCAGTAGTTTTATCTGGAAAGTTTTCATTCGCTTCAAATTCAAGTCTCACATCCACTGGAGCTGTTTTTAAATTGTCATTTTGTTTAGAACAGTTTAATGCTGTGAGAGGCGCTTTAGTAATGAAGTCATATTTGCTCAAAAGCGGTTGAGGTAACACATCCTGATCGTAATAATCTCTTTGAAACTGTGTATACATTTCATACAAGATAGCATAACGATTATTTTTTATATTTAAATTTAAATTTTCATAGGGATAATTATCAGAATTTAAAAATAGTTTCACATTTGAAATATTACAATGATCAAATTCGCTACTATTTTTACCATCTTGATTCTTTCTATCAGTTTGAAATGCTAAAATTACATATCGAGGTTTTTCAAACTGTGAAGATGTTTTAATGGTCCATGTTTGTTTCTCGGACGTGGGAAGTAGCGGAAACTCGAATAATGACCAAGATCGGAAGGGGATTTGAATTTGTTTATACTTTTCCTGTTTCTTTAAAAATGACAACCGTACTTTATCATTCACATAAACGTAGGGCATTCGCCATTCTAATTTGGTAATTTTTAATTTTAAATCTTCTGTTGTGACGTATGCATTCGAATCCAACCGTGATCTAATTAGAACAAGTTCTTGTTTAACATTCATCAAAACTTTTTTGTAATCTTCTGCGAAACCAAGAATGGTATTTAATGGTATCAATACATTAAATTGTCCTTTAGAGTCAGTTATAACAGTTCCACCTCCCCAACCAGCATTTTCCAAAGTTCTTTTTTGTCCTTCATGGAACGAACAATAGCCTTTTATTGTTGAGGTTATACCCACATTTTTACATCTGTCTATTTCGATTCCATTCAACTCATATCGTATTTCATCAAACAAGTGTGCAATACCATTATTAATTAAATATGAAGCTGCCGCAGGCGGATTTCCATCCTTTTTAAGCAATTCACCTTCAATTACTATCGAACTTTGACTAGGCAGTGTGAAAACTGCCTGGTTTTGAATGGGAATTCTGATTTCATCGCTATTATTGAATGTGGAGGCGATATATGGTTGATGTGAATGCACTTCAACACGTGTTATTGATTCATCAAATAATGCTTCTTCTTCAATATGTAGAATATTATTCATTTCCTCTTAGTCTGTAACCTTGACTTAGAAGAAATTTTATATTTTCACTTGTTAACTTTGTGACAGGTTGCAATCGTTTATATTTAATATTTATCACTCTTTTCCGATTAAAATTAATTGCCATTGACTTGTTTTAAATGTAGTCTAACTGTAATTGTTTCTCCTCGAAAATCAATAATTTCACCTTCTTGATCAACAATTTTTAAAGTTACGTTGTCTATGACTCTAACACTCACTGGCAAATAAATGATATTTGTTGGCACTTCAACTATTTTATACCCTGGCGATGCATGTGGGAAAAAAATGTGTAATATATGCTCGTTTAAATTATTTACATATGATCCTGTACAAATATTACAATTTATTTGAATGCTATTTACTTTCATAATATTTACAATAGAGTCGGATTCATGTAACACATTTTCGTTGAGTATTTTTTTATTAAATCCTAACATATGTCCTATACTATCTTCCTTTGTAAAATCTACCTTGTTTGAACATGAAATTTGACACTTTAAAGAGTTTACGTTTGCTGTGAGTAGAAATTTAATTTTTTCCTTTTCTTCCTGATGATGATAATGTTCAATGTCGCGGTCGCCTACAACAGATTGTATGTAATCGTTTAAATCTTCAATATCATAGGATCCTGGTGGAATTATTATAGATTTTAAATTATTATTTTCCCCGTAATAGTATAATTTATTTTTTCCTTCAGCAATATTCGGAATGGAGTTATATGTTTGAAAATCAACGAGGCCAATAACCCATTCTCCACTACCGGCAGTTAAATGTAACGGTGGTGAATAATCGGCACTCAACACTGACTGATTGCCGGTAAGTGTAATTGTTAACGACATTATGTTTTATACAGAAACTTTAAACACAAATGACCGCAGTTAAATGAATTAAATTTTTGATATCGACGATAATTATACTTAATTTTCACTTTTTCACCAAAATAATTAATTAATTCAATGGGCGGTCTCAAGTTTCCAAAACTATCAAAATATTGCACATGATTTCCCCGTTTCTTGTAACATACCCAGTGTGATCCAATGTTATTTTTACTGTCTAAATTAATAATTGCAGATTCGTTATATAAAGGTCCTGATTTTGGTAAATTGTCGCGCATGTAAATTCCGCAAAAATATGGAAGGTTTATAGTATACTTTCGCAAATCTACATCGGTAAGCGCTCTTAACGGAAGTTTTTTTTTTTTTTTAGAAACAAGCCCAATCCATTTTTATGTTTTCCTAGATACAATCCATCTCCTCGTTTTCCAACTGCAATAGCCTCCATCGTCTTGTTATGCCTCTGAGCTTCAAGCAGTTGTTGTTTTGCAGATTTTGCTTCATTCACAGCTTTCGCTATCCCCGCCGCTCCCCCAGCCAAACCTCCAAGAGCAGACAAACCAGCAAACAATGGAATAAGAAATGGTAGAAATCCTCCGGCTTTTGGTATTGCTATGACTCGCGGTGATTCATACGATTCATTTTTACGTTTTTCTACACTTTTTCGTGCGGCATTCAATGTTTCCGGAATTATTCCATTTACATTACCCCTTCTTGTTTCCGTTAAATATGCTCTTCTAGCGTTCTGTATCGCGTCACGAAGTACACTTTTTCTTCGTGACTCCATGTTACCGAATTCAGTATTTACACTATACTAATGTTAATAAATATATACACATATAATTTATTCGCATCATATACAAGATGAGATTTGAAAAGCAACAATGTACTATTCAAGTGTTGAACATTGAGGGTAAACAACAAAGCATCGGTAAACATGGAGTCCTTTTTCCTAATAATATACGTTGCATTATTGCTGGACCATCAAATTGTGGTAAAACAAACTTAATGATTTCATTACTCACAACTCTTAATGGTTTACGATTTGAAAATATTTATCTACACTCCAAATCGCTGTTTCAACCAAAATATCGAATTTTAGAGAATATTTTAACATCTATAAGTGGTATAAAATATTTTCCATACACTGATAATGTGAATTTAACTCCACTCTGTGAAGTATCACCAAATTCAATTTTCATATTCGACGATATTGCAACTGATCGACAAGAACACTTGTACAGTTACTTTTGTCAAGGAAGACATAAAGAAATTGATACATTCTGTCTTATTCAAACATATGCTCGGGTATGTAAACAACTTATACGTGATAATGCTAATTTACTCGTTCTATTTAAGCAAGACGATTTAAACCTAAAACATGTGTATAATGATCACGTGAATACGGATATGACATTTGTAGATTTTAGACACTTTTGTGCAAATTGTTGGATGGACAATTATGAATTTGTTGTGATAAATAAAGAATGTGGTTTATTTAATGGACGTTACAGAAAAGGATTCGATAATTTTTTAAAAAGTTTATAGATAAGGGATATGTACAATATCGTTTCATTTTTATTTGTGACATAATGGATGAAGCACGTACGTTGCAGGATATAATAAAAACAAAAGAAATTATTAAAAAAAAATTGTTGGCTCTTAAACGTGGTAAACAAGAAACAGAACAATTACTGAGTGAAACTTTTAAACCTGTCGTTGAACCTTTAACAAATTTAAGCGCTACATTAGAAAAATTGCCAGAAAAACTTCGTTTGCCTGTTACAAAAGAACCTGAGGAATTGTATGATGAGGTGTTTGAAACACCCACGAAGAGAAGAAAAATTGGTCCTAAAAGAGTGTTAGAATTCTTAAAAGATGAAGAAATTCATGAATCGCCAGGTATGTCACCACTACAAGAACAGATTAAAGAACAATTTGAAACAAAGGAAGACTTAGAACAATCTTCTCAAAATATTTTGGGGGATATTGCCGGCAAATACATGGCAGCTTACGCAATTAATAGTTCTGAGCTAGACACTGTGTATGGAATCCGACTTGAACCAAATACTAATAAATTTATGATTGGAGATTCTGAAGTTGAAATAGATAATAACGATATAAATATCGATGGTAAGTGGTATGAAGGTACGCCTGGATTATATGAACTTTTAACATTAAAAGTACCAGATCCTACCATATATAACAAAGACGATAAACGAAATTATTTGGAAATTGTTCAAAATACAAATGCACACCGGAAATATTATAACAGGATGGGGAATATAGTATCTCAACAAAGTCTAAAGTATAAAAATATTATAAAAGATATAGTTCCACAAGTGAAAACAAGATCCACCTCAAAATTTAAAAAATCGATCGGAGCAGGATATCCAGAGTTGAATGTAACAAACAAACGAACACAATTTGTATTCATTCGTGACTTTAACAAACTTATAAGAAGGTTAAAGTTATTGCTCGCTTCAAAATTTGCTGGACACACAGGGCATGATGATGAAATTGTGCAAATAGAAGCGGCATTACGAGAAGGGCAAATTATATTTTAAATGAAAGAAATAGAATATATATTTCCATTGTTAAAATGCCAGTTGACAAGTTCGGAACTCATATAATTAAAGGTATACAAAAACGTGTCAAAAAGAAAATATTAAAACATTTACAGAATAAAACATTTGAACTAAAAGGCGTTCGTTTGAGTGGAATTCCTACGGTTGAAAATGATGTTGTGACTGTAAAATATCTTTCAAATTTAATAAAAAATGTGGAAAGTGGAATGATACTCAAATTTGAAGATTATGTTAATCAAAGATTATTCGTTTTTGATGATAGCATTAAAGATAAAATCTCAAAGTATCATAGTATACTTCTTATAAATTTAATTTTAAATTTACATGGTAATGAATATAAATTTGAGAATGGTGAATCTTTCTACCTGTTTCCGTGTGAAGGAATAATAAAAAATGTGCGATATAATAAAAGTGGAATATTAATTGCAACTAAAATCAATGATAAATCGATATCATTAATAGAGCAGAAGGTTTCAGTTGATGATAAGTTATCATTCAACCATATAGAAGGACGAACGAGTGTACAAAGACTTTCAGTGGAAATTATTCTAGAAACTAGTTTAGTATGAGTAAAAGAGGTATTGTGAATGAATTGCACAAAGATGTACGACGAAACTTTAAACGAAGACGAGTTATTGTAAAAGGTTTAAACGATTTATTTCAAGCCGATCTCGTTGAAATGATACCGTATTCGAAAGAAAATGGAGGATACAAATATATTCTAACAGTTATTGATGTATTTTCGAAGAGAGCATGGGCTGTACCAGTTAAATCAAAATCTGGCAATGATGTAACACACGCTATGAGTGACGTGTTTCAAAACAAAATTATTCCTAAAAATCTACAAACCGATAACGGTAAAGAATTTTACAATAAAGAATTTTCTAATTTAATGAAAAAATATAATGTGAATCATTATTCAACATACAGTATTATAAAAGCGGGAATTGTTGAACGATTTAATCGAACTTTAAAATCAATGATGTGGAAAGAGTTCAGTTTTCAAGGCTCATATAAATGGGTTGATATACTAGAAAATTTAATATTAAAATATAACAATACTAAACATAGAACAACTGGTTTAAAACCAATTGATGTAAGTGAGAAACATGAGAAAAACTTATTAAACACTATTTACAATCGAGTTAAAATAACTACACCTGCGCGATTTAAAGTTGGTGATCATGTTCGAATCAGTAAATACAAATCAATATTTGAGAAAGGGTATCAACCATCTTGGACCACTGAAATATTTAAAATAGTCAAAATACAATCCACATCTCCGATCACATACTTGTTGCAGGATGAAAATGGTCAAGATATTGCAGGTGGTTTTTATGAGTATGAAATTCAGCGAACAAAGTATCCTGGTATATATCTAATAGAAAAAATATTACGTAAAGACAAAAATCGATATTATGTTAAATGGTTAGGATTCAATGATAAATTTAATTCTTATATAAATAAGGAGGACTTGCTATAATTATACTGTATATGTTTTATGAAACTGTTATGTACTATTAATTAGTAAATAAATTAAATTCTTACATTAATATTAAAGAATTGTTGTTAAATTGAATGAAACTGCTATGTAATATTAAGGTTAATAAATAAACTAAATTATATTGTTGTTTTTAATTACCTCAAACCTGCTGACTTAATTTGGCATCACTGCCGCAATAATTTATTCATCGCAACAAATAAAAAATAATTAAATTATAAGTATATACAATAATTATATCATTTCTGTTTTAATTAACCTGTTTGCAAGGTTTGCAACCAAATCGGAATCGTGATTTAAATCCGGGGTCAATCGAGGTCAAAAAAAGTTGCGGTTGCTGGAGTCGTGGCTGTGCTTCCCTACTACTAACCTCTTTACATTTAAACACATGCCGAACAATTCTATCTTAGGTAATTTTGTTTCGAACTGAAGTTTTATATTAGAGTGTATTAATTTTGTATGTATGAATTAAAAGTCTAAATATTAATTTATAGAGAATAACTATGAAATAATACTGCTTTTCGGAATTCAGTCAGTTTTTTATTTTTTATTATTACGTCAACGTTTCGGCCAACTCTTTAGCCTTCATCAGGACACTATTATAAAATTAATTAACAATTATAAAAATAATTAATATAAAATATAAATTACTTACAATAATAATATTAAAAAATAACATTATCCAAAAAAATTATAAATAATGATAGAAATAATTAAATATTTATAAATATATATATTTTTAAAAAGTCAAAAAATTATATTTGTTAAAATATTATATAACAATATTTAAAAAAATGAAGAAGACTATTTTTAAAGTTAAATTTTTATGAAAGAAAAATTCGGATGACGCCTGGATTCGAAACAGGGACCCTCCGCTTGCCGGGCAGACTATTGACTATTGACTTCATTTATTCAAAAATATTATTTACATGTTTAAAAGTAAATTACATTTTAAACTTATATAACTATCAGTGTATTATGAATTCTTGTTTACAAATAAACTTAGCTCCACTTTATGTTTTTTCATGTGTAAACTTAAATTAATTGTAGTGTATTTGTGTCAGTGCAGTGTACTTAATTATTATTAATTAATTTATTTATTATATTACATATAAAGAGCATATCGCTCACAATATTTCAAACAATACACTTATAACTAAACTTACAAACTAACATAATATGATACTTTGATTTTACTATTTAATAATGTTTGTTTTAATTTACTTATTTCATAATTAAAACTTAGAAATTAACTATACAATTAAAATCACTTAATATAAATATAAATAAAATAAATTGTCCGTCAGTACGGTGGTGTGGATAGCGATACGGAATTCGAATCCGGAGATCCCAAGTTCGAATCGCACTCAAGCTAAAAATTATATAAACTACTACACTGCGGCTCGGTGAGTGCGGACCCTGTACTCTAATTGGGATTAAGTTCCTGTTGTACAGCGTAACATAAATAAATAAATAAATAAATAAATAAGTAATTATGAAACACAAGTGTGTTGGTTGTGTTGTGTGTAAAGGGTCAGCTAATCTTGGAACGTTTCCTGGAAGATTGGAAGGGTCTGATAGGGAAGTTTATGTTTTAATTTTATTTCAGTATTGTCATATCTCAGTCTGGTAATGTTTTTGGTAAGTTCGCTGTCACTGGCGTAAGTTTGTAGGGTATAGAATTTTTGTGCATGTTGTGTAATGTAGTCTTGAATAAATGGTAAGTTTGTTTGTTCATGTAGTGTTGTGATCCGTGTGTATCTGTCTTTGCCTGTAACAAGGCGAAGCATTTTGTTTTGTAAAACTTGTAGAGGTTTGAGCGCTGTGTGTGTTAAGTGTGCAAATACTGGTGCTGCATAAACAAGTATAGGACGGATTAGTGTCGTGTACAAAAGTTTTTTAGTATTTTCTGTTAATACACTATTTTTTGATAAAAGTGAGTAAACCTGTCTGATAGTGTAGTGTGCTTTAATAATAGTGTTGTGAATGTGATCAAAGAAATTTAGCCTACTGTCTAAGTAGACGCCCAAGTATTTAATTGTATATGTTGGTGTAATTTTGTGTAATTTTATTTTAATTGGTGTGTAGATTTTTATGTTTGTAAATTTTCTACTAAAGACAATGGCCTCCGTTTTGTTTGCATTAATTTTAATTTCCAATTTGTAAAGTAAGTGTCTAGTATATTTAGATGTATTTGTATTTGTTTTGCTGCCACTTCAGCACTGTGACTATGTGCATAAATTGCTGTATCATCAGCAAATAGAGCAATTTTTGTTTTTGCAAATGTCGGAATGTCATGTAAATAAATAATAAACAATAGTGGGCCTAATATACTACCTTGTGGCACCCCTGCTCTAATTAACCTTTTATCAGAATTTTTATTATTTATTTTTGCTGTAAAATGCCTGTTCGTCAGATAAGAGTATATTATTCTTGTTATAGTTTCCGGTGTTTTCATTTTTATTAATTTATATACAAGTCCCGAAATCCAAACACGATCAAATGCCTTTTCAATATCTAATAATGTCATAACAGTTACTTTGTTTTTATTAAAATTTAAAGAGATATCATTAACAAGTCGTGCTAGTTGTTGCACAGTGTTACGATGTTCGCGGAACCCGAATTGACAGTCTGGAAGAATTTAGTTTTGAGTAGTAAAATCTAAAAGTCTTTTGAATATAATTTTTTCTGTTAATTTTGAAAGAGTAGTTAATAGGCTGATTGGTCGATAATTGTTAGGTAAATTATGATCTTTCTTGGGCTTCGGAATCGGAATAACTGAAGCATCTTTCCATTTGATCGGCCAATAGCTATGTTTAATGATAGCGTTAATGATGTAACATATTTGGACAATACATTTTTTAGTTAAATTTTTAAGAAGTTTGTTTTCTATTAAATCTGGGCCCGGTGCCTTATTGTTCGGAAGTTTGCGAATTAATTTGTAAATTTCAGAGGGCTTTGTGATTAGTGTACGGAGTATTTTGTTGTCTGTAACGTGTGGTGTGTTTAAGTGTTCTGAGACAGTGTTTATGACATGTGTGTGATGTGTAGTGTTTTGATCATCAAGTTTGTGAACGTTTTCAAACACCTCTGATATGACATTTTCTTTTTCGTAATCAGTGAAGAATGTGTTATTATTGTGTTGAAGAGTAGGTATAGCGATAGTGGATCGTTTTAATTTTTTTGTAAACTTCCAAAGAGAATTGTCTTGTGTGTTCAGTGTATTTAATTTATCTAACCAAATTTTGTTTTTATGTTCACTGATTAATTTCTTAATTTGTCTGTTAAAGACTATCATGTCGTGTTTGTGTGTTTGATCAAGAGTGCGTTGCCATAATCTTCGCAAGTGGTTTCTCTGTGTGATTAATTGTGTGATTTGTGGGGGGAGTCTATCTTTATTTGTATTTATTTTTATTTGTTTTGTGTGTTTGTGTTTAACTGTGGTAATGATGTTTGTGAGGATGTCTATTTCTGTGTCAATATCGTGTGGAGCGTTTATGTGATTATTTATTATAATGTGAGAATCTAAACATTTTCGGAACGCAGCCCAGTCTGTATGTTTATATGACGTTATGCGTACTGTGTGCTGGTTATTTAGTGTAAATGTAATAGGATTGTGATCTGAACTTAATTCCTGTAGACTTATTGGATCTGACATGTACACTACATTTTCTGTACAATTAAATCAATTGTACTAGGCGCATAGCCACTATGTGGAAAGTGTGTGTGTGTCGGTGAATGATGAAGTTGCGCATTGTGAGATGTCAAGTATGAGTAAAGTACTCTGCCATTAGTATTACTGCGATTACAATTCCAAGTTTGGTGTACAGCGTTCAAATCCCCTACAAGTAATACTTTGTGTGAGATGTTGAGTAGTGAGTGTAAATCATGTTGAGTAAAGTTGTTTTGTGGTCTGTTGTAAGTGGCAATGATGTGAGTATTGTCCAAGAGTCTAAAACAGACTGCTTCAAGTGATGTTAGTGGAAGTGGAATGTGTTGGTGAGGAATGGATTTTTTTATTATTGCTGCAACTCCGCCAGCCGCGTGTTTATCTGTTTGTCTATCCTCTCTTAAAATACTGTATCCTTTAATTTTTAATTTGTCTGCATGTGTCAATCTTGTTTAATTTAGTAAAATTATGTCAACGTCGCGTACGTGTAAAAAATTTATTAATTCTTGTTTTAAGACCATTGGCGTTCCAAGATATGAGCTGTAAAGGTTTAAAAGTCATAATTATTTAGATTTTGTGTGAATTGTAGCATTAAAAGACCTTTCTGTTGTTTGGTTTGACATGATGCCATTTTTAAATTTAATGTTTTAATTATATCTAAAAATTTATTAATATTAATATGATTATTTAAAGTATTCAGTTCATTACATAGGTCTTGAAAGTCCTCCATGGATGCTTGAGTGGCCCTTGGCTGAGCGCGTCTGGACGGCAGGCTCGGGAACTGGGACAGGTCTAGTGCTGGCTCCACCTCTCTAGGCGATGCAGGTTCTCGTTCAGGGCTCTGGTTAGTAGTAGCACTCAATCGCTGGCGATGGTCCCAGGCATTCACGTTAGGAACAGGCGCAGTAACAAATTGTTGTGGCTGTCTGGTTCTCGCTGACTGTTTGTAGATGTCCTCCAGTTTTTTCAGGTAAACTGGACAATTTGTATAGTTTGCCGGATGATCATTGCCGCAGTTAATGCATTTAGCAGGGAGTTCACGGGATTTTGTACAATCTCTTGTCAAATGGTTTTTTGCACATTTTAAACAATTGGGTGGTGCAAAACAATTAGCTGTCGCATGTCCCCATGCTTGACAATTATGACACTGTATAATAACTTTTTTATTATAATGCCTTTCCCAGGTTATATGTGTATGTAAAATAATTTTTACTGTCTTCTGTAACTCAGCAATTTTAATATTGCTATTTGTTATAATCATATACAAAGGTCGTTTTGTAGCTTTCATTTTATATATATTTTTAATTGTAATTTCATAAAGCTCTTGTAATTCAGCTTTAATATCTTCCACGTCTGGCTCACTGTTCAGACCACGAATTACAAATGCATGCGTTTTTTCGCTTTTTTCAGTGAAAGTGTAGTGCGAAATATCGTCCTTCACTAATTGATTTTGAATTTTTTGTTTGTCTTTTAAATTATTTAAAAATAAATTTGTTGAGTTTCTACTGAAACGCAGTTTAAATCCATTAGGTGCATTTAGAGTCAGTTTCTTTATTAAATCGTTATGGTTTGACCATTTAGTCTGAATTATAATCGGCGTAGGCTTACTTGTTTTTGTTTCTGTAGAACTGTCATCTTCTTTAGAAAGGGCTTGAAATTTATTACTTACAGGAACTGGCGGAGCTTTATTATTATCAGTATTCTTCAGACGAGCACTATTCTTTGTACTCACAGTCTTAAATGATAAATCCATGTCAGTTTCTTCGGTAATTTCATCATCCGTTTGCAATTCGCTGGTGTCAATGAGTTGCACTGCAACCCGACGACGTTTTTTGATTCTCTCCGCCTGTTCTTTATTCGAAATATCGAACAAAGTACATCAACGGCACCAGTAGAACTTTTTCTTCAACACACACTAACACTAAATATTTAATTCGTTAAAAAACCCACAAAAAATTCACGAAAACTGCGAAAATTTTCACCGTGAAAGAAACAACGATATACTGTTGACAGCGTTGCTATGGGAATTTGCCGGGCAGAGATGTTAACCGCTACACCACGTCACCTGTGTCCGACGTATGGCTTCAACCGAATTCCTCTTTCATAGTGTCTAACGTAGCATCGATCCCAAAGACTCCTATATCTATGATAGGCATTGACAACGGGTTTCGTCTACAGCGACACAGTTCTGATTTATAGGGAATCATTCCACGAACTAATTTTTAACATATGACTTCGACTGAACGTACAGTAATGAAGATAATTTTAAAGTTAAATTTTTTATAGTTAAATTTTTATGAAAGAAGACTATTTTGAAAAAATAAATAATTTAATTTTAAAGGATAATAGCTTGATCAAAGAAAATTAATTAATTAATTTTGAAATAATTTTTTAATTAATTATTTTAAAAATTCTAAAATATGAGTATATGTAGAATTTAATTTTTCAATATCAGATCTATTGTTAACATTGTTTATATCATTTTGTATATACAGCATTTCCAAAAATAAACGTTTTTTTAAATTTTTTTCTGTATCAAGAATTTTAACATTTTCAAAATCAAAAATATGTATATATAAAAAATGGGTGTAGCAATGGGGTCTAGTTTTTCACCTGCTGTAGCAAATTTAGTAATGGATCAATTATTAAAAACAATTATTCCTACTTTACCTTTTCATATACAGTTCTTAAAAAAAATATGTTGATGATATTATTTGTTCCATACCTTCCACTGAAACTAATAATATTTTACAATATTTTAATAATTACAATAAAAATTTACAGTTTATGATCGAATTAGAAACAAATAATGAAATTCCTTTTTTAGATGTTCTTCTAGTTCACAATAATGATAACACTTTGAGTTATAAATGGTTTAGGAAGCCATCATCATCCACAAGATATATTAATTATAAATCAGAACACCCAAAATGTCAACTTATCAATTTTGCAATTAATTAAAAAAATAGAGCCATTTTACTATCATCTAAAAAATATTTAAATGAATCATTAAATAAAGTTAAAAATATTTTATTTTTAAATAATTTTCCTAAACATATAATTAATAAAATCATTTACAACCAATCTTATAAAAATAAAATTAATACTGAATATCCAAATAAAAATCAAATATATTTTAGTTTATCATACATTCCAGGTTTATCAAATAATTTAAAAAAACTATTACAATCTAAAATTAAAATAGAAGTTGCTTTTAAAAAAGGTAAAACTATTAATTTATTATATAGCAAATTGAAAGATAAAATTGATATTTTGTATAGATCAAATGTAATTTATAAAGTCAAGTGTAAAAATTGTTCAAGTTGTTATACTGGCCAAACTAAACGCTATGTTAAAACTAGAATGTTAGAACATCGTCGAAATTCTTTAAAAACTTCTATTAATAATAATAGTAATTGTGCTTTAGCACAGCATTCTATATCTAATGACCATATTTTTGATTTTGAAAATGTTAAAATTCTTGATACAGAAAAAAAATTTAAAAAACGTTTATATTTGGAAATGCTGTATATACAAAATGATATAAACAATGTTAGAATTTTTGAAAAATCATGTTCATTCAAAAATTCTAACATAATTACTAGACAGACAGAGATGTCGAAAATATACTTCCTAAACGATATAAACAATGTTAACAATAGATCTGATATTGAAAAATTAAATTCTACATATACTCATATTTTAGAATTTTTTAAATAATTAATTAAAAAATTATTTCAAAATTAATTAATTAATTTTCTTTGATCAAGCTATTATCCTTCAAAATTAAATTATTTATTTTTTCAAAGTAGTCTTCTTCATTTTTTTAAATATTGTTTTATAATATTTTAACAAATATAATTTTTTGACTTTTAAAAATATATATATTTATAAATATTTAATTATTGGAGACATTTTTTGCTACTGTGCGGTCAACACCTGTGTTTGTGAACACCACTAATCAACTCAATTTACTTTGGAATTATTGTGAGAACAAACACAAAAATCAGTGTAGTAGAAAGTGCTAAGTGCAGAGTTTCGTTTGAACTAAGTGTAGTGTCAAAGAGCGCTAACATTATCTAGATTAAGAAGTCAAAACATTGCAAGGCCGAATCGGACTAATTGACAGCTGACAAACATTCGCTGAGCGCGCAACGGCGACGCGCACCAGCTGACCGGTTACGTGCGGGATAAGTGTCTAGTAGACAGGCGCGCACTAAGGGGGCGAACTATTTAAATTTTTAAAATTAATATACGGACAAACAACATCCTAGGGTTTGGGTATGCACAAGAGACAAAGAGACCTAGATGAACAGGATTACTTTAGTATTTTTAATAAAAGCAAAAGAGTCCTACGATCTCCGGAACAAAAGAAAAAAGAGGAAGAGGCTAGAACCAGGCGCGAATTTGTAACTCCAGAAGAGGACGGAGAAAGGAGCCAAAACATGGACGAGCTAAAAAAGATGATGCAAGGATTAATGAGTAAAATGGATGAAAATATGAACGAAATAAAACAAGAGATAAGAGAGATAAAAGTAGAAATGATGAAGAAAGAGGAGGCATGGGAAAAAGAAAAGAAAAGTTTAATAGATAGAATAGAGACACTGGAGAGCAGGGCAGAGAATGAAGAAAGACAAAAAAAGAAAAATAACGTAGTAATAAGAGGACTGCAGTTTACACGGAATTCGGAAGAAGTTATTAAAAAAAATTTCAATGAACAGCTAGAAGCTAAAGTCGAAATTAATAAAATAACCACTAGGAATATAGGGAAAGAGAATGAATTCGCCATAGTAGAAAAAGTAAGCTGAAAGACACAAAAATATATATTGATAACGATTTGACATGGGAAGAGAGAAGAATCCAACGAGAACTAAGGAGCATAGCGAGAGAAGAGAAAAATAAAGGAAAACGAGTAAAAGTTAGTTACCAGAAAATAACAATAAACGGGGAAACCTATACGTGGGACAAATCGGAAAACGGGGTCACCTTAAAAAAAGGGGAGACTAGAACAGAAGCTCCAAAAAACGGTTAAGCAACACTAACAAGATAATGAATACAGACAAATCGAAGACGGACAAGCAAACGAAAAGGACACTGCAAATGGGGACATGGAATATAAGAAGTCTAAATGGAAAGGAAATAGAGCTAATAGAGGAATTCGAGAAAGCTAGACTTGACATACTAGCCATAACGGAAACAAAAAAAAAAGAAAAGGTATAATAAAGCTAAATAACAAGCACATATTGGTATTCAGCGGAGTGGAACACAACGATAGAGCACGAGCAGGAGTGGGATGTATTGTAACTGAAAGTCTTGAACAAGCAATAAAAGATTGGAACTGTGTAAATGAGAGGATAATGACAATCAAAATTGAGTACTCGTACAATGAAAATCTCGTAATAAATATACTAATAGCATATGGTACAAGCGAGAATGAAAACAAAGATACCAAAGACGAATTCTGGGATAAACTACAGATAGAGTATGAAAAATTAGAGGAACCAGTAAACATAATGGGGGATTTTAATGCAAGAGTGGGAAATAAGAACAAGGGATTAGAAAATATAATAGGGCCTCACGGAGAATCGCCTAAAAACAACAATGGAAACAGGCTCATAGACTTTTGTATTATAAACGGGCTAAAAATACTAAACACAATGTTTGAACACAAGGAAATACATAAATTCACAAGAGAGGAGAGAAGCAGGAATGAAAAATCCATAATTGACTACTTTCTATCTAGTAGCTCACCAGGTAAGAATATAAAGGATGTAAGAGTTAAAAGAGGCAGCGAAATTGGAAGCGATCATTACCTGGTGATAGCGAAAATAAGAGTAAAAGGAAATGAGATTAAACAAAAAAAGAACAACATAAAAAAAGAGGGAAAAATTGAAACATACAAAGTCGACAAACTAAAAGATAAACAGATAAGAGAAAAATATCAAGAAGAAATAAAAAGAATGATAAAAAGCACTCCTAAACCAAACATGAATAACGTAGAGGAAATGTGGAGTACTTTGAAACATATAGTAACAGAGGCGACGATTTGTGCATGCGGCACAAACAAAAATATAAGTAGCAGGAAACAGTCTCACTGGTGGAACGAAGAAGTTAAAGAACAAGTCAAAAAGAAAAAAACAAAAATGGAAGAAATACCTAACAACAAGGAAGGTACAGGATTATGAAGAATACAGAACACAAAGAAAAGCAGCGAAAGAAGTGATAAAAAATCAAAAGAGGAGTCATGGGAGGAGTTCGGAAAAAAACTAGAGGGAAACTTCAAGGAAAACCAAAAGCTATTTTATAGAATGCTAAAAAACTGTAAAAAAGAAAAACAAGCAGCACTTAAACAACTACAGGACAAACAAGGAAAGATACTAAAAGAAGAAATCGAAATAATGGAAAGGTGGAAAAACCATTTCGAAGAACTACTAGAAGAAAATCAAGTGACCAAGGAAAACGCAGAGAAAGACAACGAAAAAGAACCCAATATATTAAATACAGAATTAGATGAAGAGATAGAAAATATTACGGAGGAAGAACTGAAAACAGTACTGAGGAAGCTGAGAAACGGGAAAGCGCCAGGACACGACATAATAAAAGTAGAACAATTAAAATATATGGGAGAGGATGGTCACCAAATCATGCTGGAAATGTTAAATAGTATATGGAAGTTAGGAAAAATACCAAAGGACTGGGAGAAAGCAGTGATTTTTCCCATATACAAAAAAGGAAACAATAGAGACTGCAATAACTACCGAGGTATATCGCTATTATGTACAACGGCCAAAGTCTACGAGGCAATAATAGAAAGTAAACTGAGACAAACAATGGAAGCAACACTGGAGAAAGCTCAGAGCGGATTCAGGAAAGGGTACTCAACGCAAGACCACATTTTTACAATAAGAAAAATGACCGAAGAAACCTTAAGACAAGATGGCAAATTATATATAGCATTTATAGACTTACAAAAAGCGTTCGATAGAGTACCGCGGGAGAAGATGTGGGAAATACTAGGAGAAAGAAAAGTTAGTAAACAACTGCTGAAAGCAATAAAAGGAATATACAGAAGAACATCCAATTATATAAGGGCAGGAAATGAAAGATCGGAAGAATTCGCGACGACACAAGGATTAAGACAGGGAGGAGCTTTAAGCCCACTACAATTTGTTATATTTCTAGACAACATCATGACGAGGGTAAAAAACAAAACAAAGAAAGTACAGATAGGATACCACAATTTAAAAAGAGTCATGATAGCAGAATGTGCATTCGCGGATGATCTTGCAATAATGGCAAAAAGCGAAGAAGATTTACAATATAACTTAGATATATGGAACGAGGACTTAAACACACACAACATGATAATCAACACAGAAAAAACAAAAGTCATGGTGATAACGAGAGAGGACATAACAACAGACATAAAAATAAATGGAAGAGAAATAGAACAGGTAAAAGCGTTCACGTATCTAGGAGCAACCCTGAACAGTACAGGAAGCATGGAGAACGAAATAAACAATAGAATAATGGCAGCAAACAAAAGCTACCACGCTTTAAACAAGATAATCCTGAAAAACAAACAAATAACAAAGAAAACGAAAATGATACTCTACAAGACAATTTACAGGCCAACATTAATATATGGGAGTGAAACTTGGATGACGAACCAAAGAATGAAAAGTAAATTACAGGCGGCTGAAATGAAATATCTAAGAAAAACAGAAGGAGTCACAAGAATGGACAGAATAAGAAATGAGGAAATTAGAAAAAGACTACAAACAGAAAGCATTCAAAACACCATAGAGAAGAAACAACTAGCATGGTTTGGTCATATAATAAGAATGCCGGAGGACAGACAAGCGAAAGCAGTGTGGAATGCACGAACAGTAAAGAAAAATAGGAGAGGAAGACCACAGAAGACCTGGGAGAAAAACATTGAAGAAATACTAAACAGGAACAACAGTAGCTGGCAAGAAGGAAATAAACTTGCGAAGAATAGAAAAGATTGGAAAGAGCTGATAAATAGAATAAAATAAATATAGCGAATGAATTCGTCTCGACACCCGTAAGGGTACCAAGAGACGTAAAAAAGATTATATATATATATTTAATTATTTCTATCATTATTTATAATTTTTTGGATAATGTTATTTTTTAATATTATTATTGTAAGTAATTTATATTTTATATTAATTATTTTTATAATTGTTAATTAATTTTATAATAGTGTCCTGATGAAGGCTAGAGTTGGCCGAAACGTTGACGTAATAATAAAAAATAAAAAACTGACTGAATTCCGAAAAGAAGTATTATTTCATAATTTTAAAAAACAGTCGAAATAAAAATTTATATCCTTTTATATAGAGAATAACGTTGCAACAGTTATTTAGGAAACCAGGTTTGAAAAGGATGATATTGTTTGACGAACATAATATTTGCCAAAACGAGCGAAGCGAGTTTTGCAAATTATGTGAGTATATTGGAAAACAGTTTCCAGCATGTTTTTTTTACAATTCTCCAGCTCAATTATCAAGGCCACAACCTTGCTTTGGTACAGCTAGTTTTAGAATATCCTGATCGAGCAACACACCTCGTAGATCACATAGGATGTCCCAGACGGCACGATAATTTGGTTTCTCGTGGGCAGATGTTTGGTCACCAAGTAAAAAATGCTTCTGTTTCTGTTCGACTGTCTGTCGGCTATCTGTAGCACTGTGCCGACACATGGATGTTGTTGCCGTAGTTCTTTTAGTTGGCCGAACATCTTCTTAAAAACCACGGCGATTCATCGAGACATCTGTAGATCTTGGGCCACACAATGCACCAATGAGTATTCTGTAGGCACTTTGAATTGGTCACCCTGATGCTCCTTTGTTACACCATTTCGTACTTTATGACTCGTAGAATAGGAGGCCATGAACTCGTCAAAAATGGTTTCCGAATCTTGTACATTAATTCGTCGAGCTCGAGCTTCATTGGCGTTGCCATCATTGTTGTCACCGGTAAAAGAAGCCAATCGATTGAAATGAATCTGTCTTGGTTTTCCTCCAGTTCTTTTCCGGATTCGATAAATAGCGTCATTTATTCGCTTCAGTAGGGACCTTCCCAGGCATTCTATAACTTTAGGGACATTCCACGGCGACGCTGTGGGTTGTATAGCCGAACTTCAAGTTGCAGGGTAATCGCAGTCCATGACCAAAGACGATGCGGAGTCTGTCCTGTTGTTTCATGGACGGATGATCGATAAGCGAACATTTGTAGATGACAACCCCAGTCCCTTTGGTGGCGGGAGACAACCTTGGAGAGGTGTCTATTGATGGTTCTGTTCATGCGTTCGATCATGCCATTTGACTGTGTGTGTTGAGCAGTTGTTCTTGTTTTGCGAATGTTTAATAGCTCGCAGATCGCTTAAAACAAAGACGACTCGAAGATTCTACCTTGGTCCGAGTGTAGTTCCAACGGTACCCCAAATCGGCAAAAGTAGTCCATGACTACTATCATGTATTTATTTCCTTTGTCGATTCTGGAAATGGACCAGCCACGTCGATTGTGATTCTTTCAAACGGGCTCCCAACATTGTATTGACGCATTGGCGCTCTCCGACGTCTATGCGGCCGATTGCTTGCGGCGTAAAATACGCACTTCTTGCACCCCTTTTTTACGCCCCCCCAACAATTAACCCAGTAAAATCGCTCACGCAACTTCTGAACTGTCCTCGTTGCTCCTAAGATTCCTCCAGCAGTTCTATCATAATTCTACTTCAGTACCTCCTGTACTCTTTACCTGGGGATTTTGATCTGCCTCAGGACCTTCCAGGATTCGTTTCAGTAGTCCATCTTCTATAACAATAGAGTCCCACTGCGCTCAGTACGATTTTACGGTTTTCTAGTGTCGTGCAACCTCTTGCCAGGTTAGTTTGCGGCCTTCTTTCTTCCATTCCAGTAGTTATTTCAATTCCGGATCAACTGCTTGGTCTTTCGCAACTTCTTCAGTCAGCCAATAGTCGTCTATCATTGTGGCCTGTAAGATTAGAGCGGACTTCTCTTCCACACGGGTACATAGTTTGCAGTCTTCTAAGCATGGTCGTCTTGATAATGCGTCGGCGTTACAATGACTAATTCCAGCCCTATATTCGATGACAAAGTCATATTCCTGTAGCCGGTTGATTTATCTTGCTACCTGCCCTTCCGGATTCTTGAATTGTAACAGGCATTTCAACTCAGCATGATTACTCCTCACCAGGAATTTCCATCCATACAGGTATTTGTAGAAATGTTCAACGGCTTTAACTACTGCCAATAATTCTCGCCTGGTGACGCAGTAATTACGCTCTGGTTTCGACAGAGTTTTACTGAACTAGCCAATGACCCTCTCTTGTGCATCTTGAATTTGCGATAGGACGGCGCCGATTCCGACATTGCTGGCATCTGTGTCCAAAATGAAGTCCCCGTTGGGTAGAAGATAACTCAGGACTGATGCTATTGTTAAGGCTCGCTTGAGGTTGTCGAAAGCGTCTTGGCAGTCTTCTTCCCACACAAATTTCAGTTCTTCTTCCGTGAGTCGTGTCGTGGCTTGGCTATGTTGGCAAATCCAGAAACGTACCATCGGTAGTCCGTGCAAAGACCAAGAAAGCTTCGCAATTCATGTTTGTCATTGGGCACTGGCCATTCCTTTACTGATCGGATCTTCTGATTGTCAACGGCTATTCCGTTCCGGACACAATATGTCTCTGGTACTGCACTTCTTTTCGAAAGAGATGATTTTCTTTGGACAAGATAGCCCTTGCAGTACCGTTCACATGAATCGTTCAAACGTGGCAGGTGCACTGCAGAGCCCGAACGGAATTACTGTAAATTGCCACAGTTCGGCTTCGACAGAAAACGCAGTTTTTCTCTTTATCCGTTAATGCCATTCCAACCTGCTAGTACCTACTTTTCAAGTCCAATGTTGACAATATTTTCGACCCGGCCAGCGTATCTAATGTATCATCTATTCGAGGCAACGGGTAGCTATCCTTCGTTGTCACGTTGTTGAGTTGACGATAGTCCACGCAGAATTGTGTTGACCCATCTTTCTTCTTTACCAACACCACTGGTGAGGCCCATGGACTGCTTGAGGATTCGATGACACCTTTTTTTATATGTCTTGAATAATTTTATCGATTTCCTCTTTCTTGGCCAATGGTAATCATCTTGGTACTTAGCGGAAGGGGCGTGCATCGCCTGTGTTTATTTTATGCTGGACTATGTTGATTCGTCCCTGGTTCCCACAGCTGGTGTCGAAAAGTCTTGAAATTCCGTTATTAAATTTCTCATTTTAAAATTCTGGTCCGGATTCAATTCTTGGCATGTTGACAGTAGATTTGCCAGTTCTGCGGGAAGCTTCTTTGGTAGATTTTGTGTAACGGATGTTCATTTGATAATCGAAGTTACTGATGAACAGTGTCCTAAGATAGTACCCTTGTTTAGTGTAATTGGATAATAATTCACATTCATTACTCAAACTGGTACTACCTTTTCAGTATGCACGAGAGATTTTCCCACCAGTATTCCTCGACTAGTCGTTTCATTATGATTTCCAGCTTCTAACATTATTGTACATTCCGTTGGAAGTTTACGTTCCAGGTGGGCATCCACAATCCTTTCACTTCGATTTAACACTACAGTATCTTCAGCTAAGATTACACGTGCTGTGTCTTCCCCTCGGGGATGTAAAACGATCTCTTCACTATTGATCTTAAGTGTGCCGCGTTTTAAATTTAGTTCGACACCATTTGCGTTCATGATGTCCATCCCGTGAATGAATTCGTCTTTAATGTCAGCTACTAGGGCTCGATGTTTAATTCGTGTATTTCCGATGGCGATGGTAATGTCTGCTTCGCCATAGATGGTAGCCGCGGATTCTGTTGCTGTGCGCAGTCGCCATTTTGTTGATTCAGTCGTTATCGGTTTCTTGATAGTATCAGGTCTGATGATGGTTTTTGTCGCACCTGTATCAATCAGCAAGGCATGTGGTTTCTCATCGATCAATCCATCCACAAAAATGTTATTTACTCTAGGTTGTAGGGATACGATATGTCCAGTTAGCTTCAGGGCATCTTTATGATGGATCGACGTTCGCCCCTTTGCGTTGATCCGCTTTAGTTATCCGCTGTCTTATTTTTTATTATCGCACATGTCCTAGGTCACCCCAGTTCCTACATCGAAGTTGTCTTTTCTTTGGCAACATCTCAGTCAAGACACGCCGTGGTGTTTCCTCCATCGATTTTTCTCTACACCCTCTATTGTATGAATATTGACTTGACGTCTTGAAGCGTGTTCTGCCGCCTCGAATTCTAATGCGCTGGCCAAGGCAATGGACAGGTTACTCGAACGAGCCAAAATCAGGGCCCGCCTGGTTTCTTTATCTCGGAGACTATCAATAAATCCTTCAGTCGTTCTAACACATTGTCCAGGGTATCAGGATATGCTAGTCGAACTAGACGAGCGATATCAGATTCAAATTCTTACAGACTTTCATTTGATTTTTGTCATCTATTTCTCAGCTGCGAGTGATACACTTGCTGCAGATGTGCGTGTCCATAACGCATTTCCAAGCGTTTAACTAGTTGCTGATAGTTCTGCCGCTCTTCTGTAGGGATTGTTTGCAATATATCCACTGCGTCACCACGCAGCACAATTATCAAGGCCGTTGCCTTCTCAGATGAGAACCATCTATTAGATACTGCAGCATCTTTGAATTGGGCGTAATAATTACGCCAAGATACCTTGCCATCAAACTGTGGTGGTATCATATGGAATCTACTCAATGATTCTTTCCCCGCTATCACTAAATCTTCGACGTTTCCGTTATTCAATGGCTGATCACTAGATGGAGTTTTCTGAATCAAATCATTAATTTGATTGATATTTGGCTGTTCGTGTTTCAATGATGGATTCAATATTGCCAATGTTATCTCGAATTCTTAAATTTTTCCTTTAATAGTTTGAAATTTTCAAAATTTTTCTTCAAAATTTTGCGAATTTTTTTCTAATTGGGCTTCCAGGCGTCTAGAATTTTTTCCAATTTAGCTTCCAAGCACTTTTTTTTAAATTTTGTTTCCAAACTTCTAGAATTTTCTTGCATGTTTCTAGAATTTTCATCTAATTTTTTTGTATATAGAGTTCAAATTGCCCAGACTTTTGAATTCTTGAGTATCCGCTTCAACAAAAAAATTGACGAAATTGTTATTGGAGTATACTTTTCCTTCCTGTAATGTTCAGCCAACGTTCTTCTAATTCTCTTTTGAAATCAGTCACTTGTAAATTTCTTAGATTTACTATTTTCGAACCCATTTTTATTTATTTGCACTTAGACTTCACTTATAATTCACGAAACACACCCTAACACCTGCCACCAATTGTAACGTTTATTGCAATTTCGGGTTCGGTGAAGTTTATTATTAAATAAAACACGAAAAATGAAAACACTAACAAAATAATTATTTAAAACGAAAATAATGTAGAACAACTACTAAGACTTATATTTATTTACAACACGTATTTATATTCATATTCAAGTATTTAGCAACGACTTGCACTGTTCAAACTTCAAATACAGAATTAATCTTTCCAGCCAAAACTCTCCCTTATATACTGAAACAGATTATGACGCAGAGAGAAAAGGTTCGAACTCGTCTCTGTATTGCGTAACGCTCGGCAGGCTACGACGTATCGACTGTTCCAGAGGGAACAGGACTGTACTCGCTACTATACGATGGTCTCTTTCTTCAAACACATTTTATGTGTAATCAAGTCAACAAGTTACACTATCAATAATATGTAATAATTTTAAGGACATGATTACGTGATAGGTGAGTTTTTGTAACAGCACAACTTACCCTAGAAGTTAAGTGATCCGGATATGTCCAGCGCAACGCGTCATCAGGAACGTTGTGGTACACGTACACAAAGCAGCCCAACTCTAAAATCTGGCCGACAAACACGAAATCTTCAATTGGACCTGTTATAAATGGATCCTGGTAACTAAAGCCTAAATATAAGTAAAAGTTTAAATCATTTGATGTAAAAAAGTAATTGCTGGTAAGCTATGTTCTTACTTGGTTTTAGCTAAAACCATATTATAACCGAGCTCTTACTACAGCCAATGACTCTGTCAAAACATTTATAGCATATTAATTGACCAAATATGGTTAGATACCAATTTATATTGATCAAAATGATAATTACTTTTATTTTGTATAATAACTAAGTGCAGTGTTCGAGCGCATGAGAGCGTACATTTGTAGTCCCGGGTTTGAGTTGACCAGTCGGAAAGTTTATTTATGTTACTTTGGACAACAGATTAATACTACTTACAGACCAGGATCCAGACTCCTCTTGTCGCAATTTAGTAGTTCATATATTTTTAGCTTGAGTGAGATTTAATCTCAAATTTTGAATATAAACACACAGGTAGGTATGTATTACACAATATATATGTATATATATATATATATATATATATATATATATATATATATATATATATATATATATATATATATAAATATCAGCTTGGTTGTTATGGTCTGAATATGTTGTGACTGATTTTGGTGTGTTTAGTGTTAGTATTTTCAGGTTTAGGGTTAATGTTTCAAGTGATTCTAGTAGTTGTGAGCTGAAGTGTAAAGCGAAGCTACGTAAGAAGGGTAGTGTAGTGTCTCTAGGATCCCAGTTGGGAGAACTAAAGAGGGAGCAAATGGGAGTAGTAATATATTATTTTGTGAGGTAGTTGTAAGTGTTTGGTTACATGGGTGTTCACGTCGTTAGCGACTTGGCGCGTGTTAGGCACGCGCGCTTTTGCCTTGTATTGTTTTACCTAACAAGTATGTGTTTAGTTATTTATCACTGAAATCACTTTAATTTAAATTTTAAGTAAACCTTTGCTTGGGAATTGATTTGTAGTATTTTTACTATTTATTATTTGGATAAACCTGAGTTTTTAGCTTTTATTATCAATTGTCTAATTAAGTCGTATAGCCAGTGTCGCTAATATGCAAACAGAAAAAAACTAAATAATACCTTCAACATTTGTACACCTTACAATTTCAATGCCAGTGTGATGCATTTGGACAGTGAATCCTTCCCGGGGATCATAAGCATATATCACAGGAAAGACCATTTGGTTTGAACGCGTTCTGCAATAAATAAAATTATTTAGGAACCATATTAGATAAAAAGTTTGCACACATATCCAATAGACCTTTTCTACTGTTCTTGTGCGCATATATATATATATATATATATACTAATGAATAAAGAAGTGACAGTTATTTTTTTCTTCCATTATTTTTGATTCAAAATTGTAGTATATTGTAAAGTTTAATTATATTGTGTGATATAGATTTGTGCATAATCAAGTGGTGAATAATTTGTTACAGACTGTTTTAGTGTGCTCTAATTTTTTAATCGTAAATTTGAGTTTAAAACTTGGTATTTCGCAAATTGGCAAATTGCAGTGCGAAACGTGTTTAAGTCGGCTTATCTGTGGCTCTACCGTTACAACCAAGAGGAAGTGATGTCGTTTATCTGCAAAACCTGCACTAAATATGCTTCTTCAAGTAACTCCGTAAAATGTAGTGCATGTAACTTAGTGTATCACTTGGAATGCGCAAATATAGTTCAGTCTGATTCCCGAATTTTGCGCTCAATAAAGAATCTTAAGTGGTTTTGCGACTCTTGTAATGATTCGTTTGACAAAAACAAAAGCAACTATTCTACTGAATTAAAACAGCTAATTCTCAATCTTCAAACTGAAATTAAAGAAATGAAAGCTGAACTTTCGGCATTTAAATCTTCAAATTATCAAAAGTCCGTTGAGTCTGAAAATGTGATCGCTGAAGTTGTCGAACGTAATAAACGGGCCTCAAATCTAATGGTTTATAATCTGCCTGAAAATTTAAATCAGGACAAAGTTCTTGTAAGTGAAATAATTTCCATGATCGCACCAGATGTACATATACCAAATGATCTAATAGTAGTTCGTATTGGTCAAAAAGCGAATAATAAGACGCGTCCTATTAAAGTAATTTTTGCTAGTCGTAGTGACGTCATTAAAATATTAAAAAATGCCAAAAAACTTAAAGAATCGTCTAAATTTAAACAAGTGCAAGTTAGTCATGATTTAACAATAAAACAACGCGAACACTTTAAACTAGTGAAAGAAGAACTTGAAAAAAGACAATCAAATGGTGAAGCAGAAATCACTATAAAATATAAAAGTGGAGTGCCGTGCATTGTACCTATTGCAAAAAAGTAAATAAAAGCAGTCATAAAGATATTTATTATCAGAACGTTCGGGGACTCAACTCCAAAATACCAGAACTTTATTTAAATGGCACGACTACCACATACGATGTCTTTGCTCTCACCGAAACGTGGCTCAGTGACAATATTAACAGCAGCGAATTATTTGATTCCCGTTTCACAGTGTTTCGCAGCGATCGTAACCCTGCATCAACAGGCAAATCACGAGGTGGCGGAGTTCTAGTGGCGGTCAGCAACCTTCTGAATCCTTGCCAACAAACTATTACTTGTAGGTCTACTAAAGTTGAACTGATTTGTGTCAAATTCACTACGAACAATATGATAATTTATCTAATTGTTGTGTACATACCCCCTGATGCCACTTCCAGTGACTATATTGACTTTTATGAGACTCTCACGTTGCTTCAGTTTATTTTCACCTCACAAGTTATCATCTTAGGTGACTTTAATATACCTAATTTAATAACCTATTATTCTAGTAATGTTGTTTGCAATAATACTGTACAAAATTTTGTAAACTATATCAATCTATTAGGAATGACTCAGTCGAACAATGTAATTAATGCCAATGGTAGAATACTTGATCTAGTTATTTCTAATATTGAATGCAACGTTTCGCAATGCATTGATACTTTAGTCTCCGAAGATCTGCACCATCCAACCTTGATAATTAGTTATAAAGTTTCTAACCACAATACCAACTTTTGTTCAAAATCAGAGTACTGTTATCAATTTAATAAGGGTAACTATGATCTGCTATACAACTTAATGTTAAAAGCGGACTGGGGATTAGTAACTGATAGTACAGATGTTAACATCGCTGTCGATAATTTTTATTTACTATTATTTAACATTCTTGATAAATGCATACCTAAAGTATTAAAACGGCATAAAATTGGTAAATAGCCTGTATGGTTTAATGCTGAACTAATTAACCTTATTAAAACAAAGAATCACTATCACAATTTATATAGGAAACATAAAATTTCATGTTATTATAATAAGTTTAAAGAATTTAGAGTGAAAGTTAAAAAACTTACAAAAACATTGCATGACAATTACGTTGCAAATATTGAAAAAGACTTGTCAGATAATCCTAAACATTTCTGGTCTTATGCAAATAACAAAAGAAGTAACAATGGTATTCCGTCAACTTTAACTGACAATGATATATCTTACACTGGCGGAGAAACCATAGCTGAGGCTTTTGCAAATTTTTTTAAAAGTGTATACGACACAAACGATTATTCAAACAATATTTCAGCTACTGATACTAATCTAAATGTAAATAATGTAGTTCAGATTTGCTCTATAACACCTGAAGAAATATTGGTAGCAATCAAAAATCAAAAAAACAGTAAGTCCACTGGCCCAGATAACATTCCAATATTTATAATCAAGGGTTGTTCAGAGGCATTTGTGCAACCACTTCTATACTTATTCAATCTTTGTCTTAAGACTATGTCGTTCCCGGACTTATGGAAAGTAGCGAAAATCTGTCCAATTTTTAAATCAGGAAAAAGAAATGAGTTGCGCAATTATAGACCAATCTCATGCTTGAACTGTTTTGCAAAAATATTTGAAAATATTTTGTTTCGCAATATACAAATTCAAACGAAAAATTACATTAGCCCACTGCAGCATGGTTTTGTACGCAATCGGTCAACAACTACAAATTTATTGAATTTTTGTGAGTTCACAAGCAATGCCCTCGAAAATAAAATGCAAGTCGATGTAATTTACACTGATTTTTCGAAGGCATTCGATACTGCCTCGCATTCTTTATTAATTCAAAAATTGCAACTAATTGGTTTTGCTACTGAACTGGTAACTTTAATCACATCCTACCTACGTAATAGAATTCAGTTCGTTAAAATAAATGGATTTTGTTTAAACTTTTATGTAAGACCATGTAATACACGTAATACAACGGCATTTCAGTGTAACTTTTCTAGAACAAATTATCACTATAATTCGCCAATAAATTCAATGTGTCGAGCATTTAACACTATTTACGATAAACTTGATTTTGCCGATAATTTCACGGTATTTATTAATAAGCTTGATAATGTTATAATAAGTTAATAAAAATTATTATTCGATGTATGTATATGTAATATGTAATTTTCTTATATGAGTTTATAATATTTTTTTTGTTTGTTTTTCAATTGTCATTTCTGTTTAAAATAATTGTAATATTATTCTGTAATTGGGATATATAACCTGTAGAATAATAAATAAATAAATAAATAATATATATATATATATATATATATATATATATATATATATATATATATATATATATATATATATATATATATATATATATATATATATATTTAGCTAACTTAAGAGTAATTTAAGTTAACTTTAGTTGTCATCTTTCAGTGTCAAAATAAGAAATTGTCTTCATTTCAATAATTACAATATTATATACTAAATATTGTTTTAAACATAATAATTAAATACATCCTTATTTATTTATTGAAATGTTTCAAATATTTTTAAATGGTCATCGTTCAGGTGACACCAAACGCAGTTGACAGTTATGCATAGGTCATTTTATCGCTTTATAGAGAATACAATTTGAAGTTTCGAAAATTATTAATCGATACCTCACTCTCAGTGAAACAGATCCAGTGCAGAGAAATAACAGGATCTATAGTTTAAGCAGAATATCCCATTAAATAGGGTGATAATACGAATCCTTGAAACATTCACAGAAAATCCACACATCAGATTTATCAAGAATCAGGCTTTGTCTAATATTCTCATCCTCGCAACAAACCTTCAATTACATCCATCCATTCGCTCCTATCCACAGAATATTAATTTTGTTATTCCATCAAATCGTAATGTAACAAAATCAGAGAACATTCCTTCGCGAACTAAAGAAGGTTATACAGTAAAATTAATTAACAATAAAGACAAAATTAATTGTAATCCAACACTTGGTGAAACTAGGTTAATAAAAAGTATAAATTAAACACTTGGCTAGGTTTCACAAAATTCAGCCTCCAAGTCACCTTATGAGGGCTTCGTCAGAGGCTGGCCAGCACAGTTCAGTTAGTAACCATAGACGCGTTTCGCTCTTATTAGAGCTCATCAGTATGGTATAACTCACTTCTTCACCTTGAACAATGGTCATGTGAAGAAGCTGGTGACGAAGAACTGTGCCAGCAGAGAATAAGATCTCTAACAAACTATTTTGTGAAACCTAGCCAAGTGTTTAATTTATACTTTTTTTTTTTTTGTAAAATTAATTTATAATAAATTAATAATAAACCGAACTGAATATCAAGCTTCTGACCTCTAAGATGATTAAGCAGAAGATGAAGCAGTTCAACAATCTCCAATTCAAATATCACGTCGAAAATCTTCAGGAATAACATTGGGCAAATCAGAATATAGAATCTTCTGCTTTGCTCATTCAGAAAATTGAGCAGTCGAACAAAAGCAGTAGAATTCAGATAAATAAAATTTTTATCGAAAAAAATTAAAACTGGCCCGTTAGACCACCACATCAAGAGAATCACATAATCTAATTCTCAGTCAAGAAACTCTCCAAAACAAACGAAATGTATAACAAATATAATGTTGTGAAATGCATCGTTGTTCAGAATATTCAGATTAAACAAACAAGAAGATAAATTTCTACTAAGCCACAACATCATCTGCTTGTCTGAAATTTGGTTAAGCTGGTAATTGAATGAAATGTTATCGAATTACATAATATCTTTACAAAAACCCGCAAAGGAACATAATCAGGAAAAATAATTGGAAAACTAATTGTTACGAAAAATTATATTTTACACCATATTAAAGTAATCTTATTTAATTATCATTGGAATTTTCTAGAAACAAAAACCAAAACTGTATATATGATGCTAGGCTCCATCAGTGGCGAATCAAGAAAGTCGTTACTTGCAAGAATTTTTTTACATTAAAACTCATATTGAGGTAGTTCGGTCGACAAAATATCACGGTGAAGACGATGTTACAATAAATGACATCTTTTAATTGATCATGATAAAGGAAATAAAATTTCACGGTGTAGTTTTCGTAATAATGAACTTCAAACATAGATTGAAATAGCTTATGGAAAATAGGTGTAGTTCAAGTATAAATCAGTATTGTGTTATATTTTCACGGCGTTTTAGCATAAACTAAATCATAATAAGTAATAGGACTATTTAGCAATTCATTAAAATTATATGACGTTCATGCAACGATTTTTTTAAACCTAGGGATCCGTTAGTTGCTAATGAACCGATAAATACTTACATGCAACTCAGCGTATATATTATATAAGTATAAAAAATTAATAACACAATGTCGCAAGGGAGGGTATAGCCCTCATGCCCGCCCACTTGGATCGGCTACTGGGCTTCACTTATTTTTCGCACAGATCCAACGTTAATATTTTCATGGATATCTACAAGTTATTATCAGCAGTTACTCTCATTTGAAGCTAATAATAATCGGAGGAGATTTTAATTCCGACATAGGATATTTAAATTAATCTGAAACTCTTCCAATACACAAATATATAATCTTCCACGCAAACTGCGGATACATAAAATAACAAAAATATCAGAACTTTAATAGAACTACATGAGTTAAAAAAATTATACATTTTAAATAGAAGAACGACAGGGGAATCACAAATAAATTGAACAAAAATTGAATAAGTATAATAGAGCTAATATGAGTTAACGTTGATGCCGTTATTGTATCAGATATGAGTATACTACTGAGTTTTATTATATCTGATCACTTTGTATGTTCTCTACAAATAAAAAATGCACAGTTCGAAAATAATTAAACCTAAAAGGAATCTTTATATATGACGAGACTTTCAAATATACGTCAAACATCTAACAAAACCAGTCTAATAAAGATATTGTTCAGAGAGACGTAAGAAACGAGAGAAATACTCTAAAATACTGCAGGAAAGAAAAACAAGGAAAATCTAGCTGCGTACTCCCAAACCAAGAAAATCTACAAAAACAGTGTCTACCTAGAGAAGAAAGTACAAAGAAAATCTAAAAAGAAAACTAGCGAACATAACACAACAACAATAATTTTGGAAAACTTTTCATTCCTTGCAGAAATTCTCATGCAAAGAAAATCCAATTGGAATAGAAAAGTGGAAAAGACATTATACAATCTGGTTTGAAACAAGAACTATCTGCAATTTCAAGTATTTAGAAGTTCAACACCCTTACTTAGACATCAAGAAGTAAGACACGCAATAAGACATTTAAAGAAATGAAAAAAAAAATTACAATATTACTAACGAAAATGTTATGTGTTTGCCTACAAATTAAATACTTCTATTACTAAATCTTTTCACTACATTTTTAGATAAAGAAATCACACCAAATGATTTAAAGAAAACCAAACCTAATAGTAATAATAATAAGAGATGCGAATAAATAACTAACTAGACTTAAGGTGAATATTTCAATCTCCCAACAATGTTTCAAAAAATATAGTCGTCTAACAAATAAAAAATAACACGTAGCATTTAATATAATTTTCATAATTGGAACTGTGATTTCGATGCGATGTTTTTGTTTGTTTAGCAGATATATTTATTAAGAACTTGTAAGAGATTGAAATACCGGCCCTTACAAATGCAACAGATGCTTCAGAGATTTTGAAATCACTACGTTTCCAACATTTGTTTAGTTGTCAATATGCTATTACGTACTTATTGGTGTTAGGATCTATCGTACGAAACATCCTTGAAAGTGATACATTTACATCTAGTGATGTAGGTATACATGGCACTGTCACATTGGCATAGGGATCACCATGTCTTAATTGTTTCTGTGGGACATAGAGATTCTGTTCATCTGTAAATAAGTATATGGAAATGAATACAAACTAAAACCGTATGTAAAATGAAAATAGAAAAACTCACCTTTCACAAATATGTATGTTTTTTCTGATGTAAATGGATTATTTGGCAAAGAACTATTCTCATGACAATGATACAGCCCAGTGTCAATATAACTCACGTTCGTCAAATGTAGGTATGTGTCATACATCCCATCAAAATTTGAAACATGTTCTATCTAAATACAGATTTGAACCAATAAAGTAATGTTACATTTCTAGAGCTGACAGTCATGAATCTTAGATTGCAGTGGATAAGCATTAGGCGTGAGTGAAAAAAAAAACTAAAATAATTTTATGTTGGTTCAAGAGCAAATACGTTTATATTGAAAGTTTTTTGTTTTTTTGAGATGAGAAGCTGCAATTTTTACGTCATTCTCATGTGGGTTATTCGAGATATTGTTTTGAATCGTTAAATTAAAGTTTATGTCTGCGGTACATAGCGGATGAATTGAATATAAAATATAGCATAAGTAAACGTTGTTACTAATTATTACTATTAAATTAGGTATTGTAACGTCTGTTTCTTCACCAATCACTCTTCACGCCCAATCCTCATATTGCAGTGTGACAATAATATTTATTTTGGAATAATTTAATGCCATTGTTAGTTCCTACGATAATCACTAGGGTAGCTACGGTCTCTTAGCGACGTGCAACGTTGTAATTCGCTGTGTCGGTTTTTAAGTTTTTTTAATGGATACAGGTAGTTAACAATTATGTTGTTTGCAATATATACCCAAATGTAAATTAAGTGTCAACTAATTGTGATCAAGTGCAATTTCTAAATAACAACTCATATAATTTGATATTCAGAATGGTGACCAGCTCAGCCGGCCATTAGCGTTCAACATGTAAAATAATACATGGAATATCCTGCTCTCCTGATCGTTTTACAGCAAAAGTTAAGAGAATGATTTGAAATTAAAGACTCTACATGATAGGTTACTTAATTAATTTAATTCTTTCTTGAAAGATAATATTTAATAGTTGTATTTTATAAAATATTCATAATTAAGTAGGCAAGTAAAAAATTGATATGCGTGCGAATTAGTAAGGTATGAAACTCGGCGAGCGGTAGTTTTATTTAAACAGTACCGTTTTTTTGTCGCGTTCGCAAGTTTCACTTCTCGGCAAATTTAGATTTTGTTTATTATTTCAGCTGTACATCAATTGTGCTCTAAACTGAACACAACAAATAGTTCTGCGATGGCGTACCATTACATTTTTTAAAAGGCACTCTTCAGCCACAGACTAACTAATAGATCTGCAACCCAATAGGCTTCCATGTATCACATTTATCAACATAATTAATATGTTTATGGTAGAAGGAGTATTACATTCCATATATCAATATCACTTTTAATATAATGCAAACACAAGAATAGATTGTGCTACTGTAGCCTTAATTCAAGCCGTGTGAGGCGAAACGTTGTGTGCTGTATTATTAGTTCAGAGAACCGTAAAAGACAAAAGATGAATTAAATGTTTAATTTGTGCTACTTTTAGTTACAATTTTAATAATAATTAACACGTAGATTTATAAAGTGCGACAGCGCTAATATCAGTTTTCATTTCGTTTATAATTAGTAACTCACTTTTCATTGATGAGACAATTTTTTTTAACCTGGGAACAAAAGATTATTATTTAACATCAAATTTTATTCAAATCGTTAATCTGTTTTATTTCGAAACAGAGTTATTAGCGCTAATCCCTTTTATGAATCTGCTGGCAAATTTAATAATGTAAACTGCGAAACAAACAAATATGTGAGATATAAACATAAATTCAAATAAAATACTACAGTAACTTTTCTTATTTTATAATCTCTGCATGTAGCATTTATAAATGATAATCGTATAAAAATGTAATTGGTAAGTAAGAGCACATTTAAATTTAATATATGTCACGTAGTCAAGCCATACCTGATAGCGAGCGCTCCGTGGCCGTGCCCACGTGATAGGCCGAGAGCCTACACATCCAAGTGTTATATTTGCTCCTGCGTTTATCTGAATTTCGCCTCCAGTTGGAAAGTATATCCGAGGAGCACTAAGATTGCTTTTCTTGTCTGCAAGACAAATATTTCTACTTACAATATTAGTTTTTGAAAAATATTATTAAAGTAATCACATTCCTAATTTCAACTTGGTATCACTTACCGTTAACATAAATATATCGTGATACATAGTTTAATTCTGGGTAAAGATCTATCTGACACTGGTAATCTCTTTCATCTTCAGTAGATATATTGTGTATTTTTATAGTATTAATAAGATATACGTAGTTTTTAGATTTAATTACTTGAAGATGTTCTTTATGTGTATGGCCCTGTAACAATTTTATAATGAAGTACTCGTATTTTCTAAAGATATAAGAAAAATAAATTGTGAGATACTTCATCAAAAGATCTTGATTTATTTATTTGTGTTGTACCATACCGGATGGTGACTTTTTATGTTACATAAGATATATGGTAGCAACAGTTTGTGCCCTATAAATTTTATTGTAAATAAAAATGTTGTTCAGAATATAAGTCTGTGTGAAGTTAATATAATTATGTTTACTAAATCTTATTTTCTAACGAGAAATAAGAAAAAGAAATTAACTTCTCCAGAAAAGTTATAGTGCCACAGAAAATTGAACAACAAACAATTAATTAAAATATTTGATAGTTGAGGAAATACAGTCAACTTATTAATTAGTTTTCCTAACTCTTGAATAGGTAGTGGACGGACAATTTATTGACTAGAACGGTCTCCTGAATGATTTTTTGTGGCTTTACTGCAAGAAACAACTGTATAAAGTACATAGCTCTAAATGATTACTTATTTGAATATTTATTTTAAGTTTAAACTATTAATAATTTGTTCATTATAAAATAACTTCTAGACTTAATTTATATTTACGTCCAATTAACCAGTAGAGTTTTTTTTAATGTTTATACCTATTTGCTTTCTTTCAGCAAGAATATGATGCTTCCAGGGGAATTTTAATTCTAAATGCTTTTTTAGGTATTTATCATAAGTTTTTTTTTGTTAGAGTTTGGTGGTTTAAGCTCACTTCCGGACCTAAAGTTTGTTTGTTGGTAAAGGTTATATGTACAGATTTTCTGTGATTTATTTTCATTTTCCATTTATTAGTCCATTCTTGTATGGTGCTTAATGCAGTTTGGAGAGATTCTGAAGTGTTTAATTTACAATTATTTTAATGAACATGGTACCATTTATAATGACAGAATAATACAAAAATGAAATAAACATATAATTTGTATCTAAATAAATAACCTATGGCAATAGGTAATAATCTATCTCCGAGGTTTGTATTGTCAGGTAGTTGAATGGTCTTATATTACAAAATAAGTTAAATTAAATGTTAAGAAAAATAATTTTTGTTAGAGTTTGGTGGTTTAAGCTCACTTCCGGACCTAAAGTTTGTTTGTTGGTAAAGGTTATATGTACAGATTTTCTGTGATTTATTTTCATTTTCCATTTATTAGTCCATTCTTGTATGGTGCTTAATGCAGTTTGGAGAGATTCTGAAGTGTTTAATTTACAATTATTTTAATGAACATGGTACCATTTATAATGACAGAATAATACAAAAATGAAATAAACATATAATTTGTATCTAAATAAATAACCTATGGCAATAGGTAATAATCTATCTCCGAGGTTTGTATTGTCAGGTAGTTGAATGGTCTTATATTACAAAATAAGTTAAATTAAATGTTAAGAAAAATAATTCTGATAAACCACCAGAAGAACCACTAACCACTAAAAATCAAATTTCACCGTCAAATTTGGACTGAATCTTTCTCAAATAATCCCCTTTACGAAGTCGTGACTTTTTTTATGTTATATAGGAAACACAATAAGAAGATATTCTTATAGTGCCAGCTGTTCGAGGCATATACAGTTTAGACCGAAAATGTAAATAAAAATTTTGGTTAGAATTAAAATTTGCTTCGAATGATTATAAGTATGTTTATATTTTTTTTATTTTTACACAAGATATTAAAGAACAAAATTTAACATATTTAAGAAAGCTTGGAAAATAACGCAATAAACAATAATTGTTGTCGTCAGTTTACCTTACAACAAATGTATTTTAAAAATTAATGTAATATTGAGTTAAATATTATTATAAATAATTTTTCACGAAGTTATTTTATAATGATTAAGTTATTAATATTTTAAACTTAAATTAAATATTAAAATATGTAATCATTTAGAGCTATGTACTTGATAAAGTTGTTTCGTACGATAGAGCCATAAAAAAATCATCCAGGAGACCGTTCTAGTCAATGAATTGTCCGTCCACTACCAATTCAAGAGTTAGGAAAACATTAAAATTATATTTTAATTTTGACCGCCATGTCTTCCTATTTTCGGTCCAATTTGCTTTTGTTCCAATTATATATATATATATATATATATATATATATATATATATATATATATATATATATATATATATAATTTAAATCTCCCCTTGTGGTAATTGCACTTACGCGAAAAACATATCACTTACCGAGATCTGCATAATTAATGTAATAAGCTAAGATGGCGACCAAAATAAATTTATGTATGATAGCAGAAGCTTGTGAATTGATTAAATTTAAAAAAAAAACTAATTGACCTCATTACAAAAGTGCTCGTGCCAAAACACCACAATGTCAACACAGTAATAAAAAAATATGCATCTACAAACGAGTTCAGCGATGAAGATGAAGACTTTGACGTTGCTTGGGACTGCACCACGTGTTCTGCGACGTACTTAAAGAAAGGTGAACCACGTATGAAAAATTAATTTATCATCTCGAAAATAGAATTTGTAAACAGGGACTAGTTATTAAATTATTAAATAAAGACAATAATTCTAAAATTGAATCTAATAAACATACTGCGATGACACCTGTTATTAATAATAAAAATAAATTAACTAAAAGCAACATAACAGAGCCGGTGAAACACTCTCGCCAGTTCGAACGATCAAAATAAAATGGCGTATAAAGACATAAATAAACAAACTGATGACACAAGTTCGAAAAACAACTCAGATTGGGTTAAAGTTGCCAAGAAGAAAAAAATAACAGTAAAAATCTGTCGTAGATAAACTTAAAGAAGTATCATGCCTTGGAGTAGCACCAAAAAATGCTTCATATTCATGTCAAGATTGAATCCAGACACAAAATCAGAATACTTAGTAAAGGTTCCTGAAACCGATTTTCCTGATGTGTCCTGCGAACAAGTTTAATCTAGATATACACAACATTATTCGTCTTTAAAAGTGACATTAAATCTAATCAATTTTGATGTAGCCTTACGTGAGGACAGATGGCCATGCGGTGCTTATATTATTCGTTTTTTTTCAGAAAATGATACCGAAATCTCAAGAAATGTAGCCACTACTTGTGTTATTGACTGTGATATTCTATTGTTAAATTGTCAAGCGAATATTTGCGCAACGACTCAACATATAGATTAAAATTTTTATGCTTCACCGAAAGCTGATGCTTGGACCAGTCTATAGGGTTTGTTAAATTCGAAAATGATATACATAGCTCGTTTTATTGCAGATCTATGAACAGAGGTGGTGGAGTCGGTATTTGGTCTAGATGTGGAATTAATACTACAGCTCTTACTCTTTCACGCTTCTGTGCAGACAAATAATTCGAAGTGTGTGGTATACGGTGCAAACCGGACCACAAGAACACCAGAATTATTTTAGTATGTTACAGATCACCAAATTCATACTTTAATACATTCTGCATACATTTAAATAATGTGTTAGATGTCCTATACTCACCCGGACTAAATATTATTATTACAAAATACTTTAATGTTGATCCTATAAGAGATTAGACTGACTTCAAGAAACTACAGACTGTTGTAGATAGTTATAATTTAAAATATATTGTGTCAGGACACACTAGAGGTAATTTCACATTAGACCATATTTTTACTAATATGTTATTAATGACACTACATGTAATGCAACTGACAATTTTATTTCAGATCATAGAACTCTGCTATGTAACTGTAAATTAAATATAAGTGGGTCTCATTCTAATTCAGAAGAGTTTTTAACAACCATGCTATAAATTGTACAACAGTCTAGAATGTGAAGAATGGCCAAACCTTTACATGAAAACTTATTATGACGATGCATTTAACTATTTTTATGATATTATTTCTACACACACTTTTCTTTAAAACAAGTTAAAATTAATAATAATAAGCAATGGGTCAATGACAGGATATGTAATTCAAGCAATAATTTAAAACATTTGTTTCAGTTAAAGCTCAAATATCCAAAATTAATAACAGCCTACAGAGCGAAATCTGATCACTCTTGTCTTGTAGCACAAACAAAGAAGGAATCTTTTCAAAATAAATCTTATTTTCCAACAACATTTGCAAAAGTGCATGGTAAATAATTATTTCTACTTCTAATAAAAAACCACCCAAATATTCAAAACTAAATATTAGAGACAACAGAACAGTAGAGATGCCTAATGTGGTAGCTGATTGCTTCACTAGCCTCTTTATTAATGTGCCATTAAGAGTATTGAATAACAATCCAGAAAATTCAGAAAACAGTCATACTGTGAACAATAATTATCAGCCTAAGTGTTTATTTCTATCACCATATATGAAAATGGAACTACTTTCTTTGCTACGGAAAAAATATAAAAATAAAAAATCTACAGGGCCTGATGAAGTACCTGCCTTTGTACTAAAATCAGTTATTCCAATTATAACAAAACCAGCTGTTTACTTTATTGAATCAGGAAAGTTTCCTAAAAACTGAAGCTAAGTAAAGTGGTTCCTTTTTTAAAAAACGTGATAGGGAGAATCTTGATAATTATCGTCCTTTATTCATGACTTCTATATATTCAGAAATCCACTATCCACTACCGAGTACAGTTGGTTTCCTTAAAACAGGAAAATGGACTGAATATTCATTCAAAATGTCTTACAAATAACACTGCTGTAGGACAAGGTACTATTCTTGCTCCGATCTTGTTCATATTATTTATGAATAACCTCAATCATACAGTAAGTGATGCATGTCATATTACTATTTTTGCGGATGATGTATCAGTAGTTGTCTCTCACAATAATGGTAACATTTTGCCCGAGATATGCAATGAAAACATAAACAGTTTGAAGACTTGGTTTAACGACAATAAATTGTTTCTTAATCCAGAAAAAACTAACTATATTAGATTTCATCCTTATCAAAACACAAATAATAATCATTTGTTGTTATCTATCAATAATAATCCTATTTCATCTCGAAAACAGGTAGAATTCTTGGGATTAACTATGGATGAAAAATTAAACTGGAAACCTCAATGTGAGCATATCATTTCAACAATAAATAGTGCGAGTTACCAATTAAGACACCAAAAACATATATTAAACGAGAGCCAGTTGCTGATGTATTACCACGCGAAAGTGGGTGCCATCTCTTACAAAATATGCTTCTGCGGCTTTTCAATGTCCGCCAATCAAGTGTTTATTGCCCAGAAAAGAGTGATGAGATGTCTTGCTGGTGTACCCTGTAGGACTTCCTGTAGAGAACTTTTAAAAAAATATAACATTATGACTATGTATAGTTACTATATAAATATATATATACAGGGTGTAACATGAAAACCTGGCCATAGGCGTTTAACATGGGAAATCAGTTTTTCTTTGCGCAAAAGTGGCCAATTGATTTTAGACAAAAATGCTTCAAATAAAAGTTGTAGAGCTTGAAATTATGGATCTAAATTAGTTTTCAGATTTTATTTTGCACGTTTTGCAAGCGAAATAATTGCATTAATATTTTTTAAGAATTTCTACTTTATAGTGATAGCCATGGAATTGAGACAAAATGATAAACAAATGTATAACGTTTTAACTGTCAGAAAAGTTTAGTTTTAAATAGATTTGTAATTTATTTAGTGACAATACAGGTGATTGTTGTTATATCATTATTGAAAATGGATAACTATTCACATGAAGAAAAGTTACAAATTATTAAGTGGAATTATTCTGGTGAAAGTTTTCGAAGAATACGTGATTTAATCAGTATTATTTGGCCGCATCATAACATTCCAAGTAAAACATCAATTCAGAACTTTATTATTAAATTTGAGAAGACCGGTACATTTAATAATCAAGTGGAACAGGAACAGGGACGTGTGCATGGAGATAGAAATAATAATAATGAAGAAAATGTACTAGCATTAATAGAAATGGAACCAAATTTCAGTGTCCGAGAAATTTCAAAAGAACTAAATATTAGTTTCATGACGGTTTATAGAATATTAAAAAAATACAAATACTATTCTTATAAAATACAAAACCACCAAGAAATTTTTGGACACGATTGCGAAAGACGCGCAACATTTTGCGAAATAATTATGGAAAAGGCCAACAATGATAGGAGGTTTTTAAAAAACATATTATTTACAGATGAGTGTACATTTACGCTGAATGGCGAACCAAATAAAAATAATTTTCGACAATCAGTAAATGTGTGGGCAGGAATTTTAGGCAACAAAATTATTGGTCCTTTTTTTATTAAACGATTAAATGGAAACACTTATTTAGAATTGTTACGAGAAATAGTGGGACCGGAAATAGCCCACGCAAATAATGAGTATGTGTGGTTCCAGCACGACGGCTGTCCTGCCCATAATACAAGAGAAGTTGTAAATTATCCGAATGATACGTTTCCAGAAAGTTGGATAGGGCGTGGAGGGCCAGTAAACTGGCCAGCACGGTCTCCAGATTTAAATTTCTGTGACTTTTTTATGGGGACACTTAAAGTCTTGCGTTTATAAAAAAAGATACAATACCATCCAAGAACTTAAAAACGCTGTTGTAGGCGAATGCAACAAAATAAATATTAGACAGTTGTGCAATGTTAGAAATAGTTTCTACAATAGATTAGGCTACTGCTTAGCACAGAACGGAGGACTTTTCGAACATCTTTTGTAATTTAATGTTATTTCTAAATAAATAAAATAATTATTTGCGTAAAAATTCTATTATTTATTATAATAAATATTAAAAAAATATAAAATAAAATTATCCATTTTCAATAATGATATTACAACAATCACCTTTATTGTCACTTAAATAAATCACAAATCTATTTAAAACTAAACTTTTCTGACAGTTAAAACGTTATACATTTGTTTATCATTTTGTCTCAATTCCATGGCTATCACTATAAAGTAGAAATTCTTAAAAAATATTAATGCAATTATTTCGCTTACAAAACGTGCAAAATAAAATCTGAAAACTAATTTAGATCCATAATTTCAAGCTCTACAACTTTTATTTGAAGTATTTTTGTCTAAAATCAATTGGCCACTTTTGCGCAAAGAAAAACTGATTTCCCATGTTAAACGCCTATGGCCACGTTTTCATGTTACACCCGGTATATAAATATATATATATATATATATATATATATATATATATATAAATAAATAAATATATCATCACGCCTTTTACCCATTACTGGGTGTGGCACTCTGCCTACGCAGATCTCGGTAAGTGATATATTTTTTTCGCGTGAAATGCGGTTACCAGCCGTCAAATCACGGCCTCCAAAGATATTAGTGGTGGAGGAGCCACAGGGGTAGATTTTTTAAATTGGTGAAAATTGTTGGTCTCAAGATCCACAGGCCGATTCGATACCACTGAGCCACCTACCCCATATATATATATATATATATATATATATATATATATATATATATATATATATATATATATATATATATATATATATATATATATATAAATATATATCATCACGTCTTTTACCCATTACTGGGTGTGGCACTCTGCCTAAGCAAATCTCGGTAAGTGATATATTTTGTCGCGTGAAATGCGGTTGCCAGCCGTCAAATCACGGCCCTCAAAGATATTAGTGGAAAGGGAGCCACAGGGGTAGATTTTTAAATTGGTGAAAATTGTTTGTCGTCTGTGGGGATCGAACCAGGGTTTTCAAGATCCACAGGCCGACTCGATACCACTGAGCCACCTACCCCATATATATATATATATATATATATATATATACCGGGTGTAACACGAAAAGTGAAACATAAGCGTTTAACATGGCAAATCAGTTTTTCCGTGCGCATTGCTTCCCTAATTATTTTACGAAAAAATGTTTCAAATACATGTTGTAAAGCATACAATTCTACATCCGAATCAATAAACAAAATTTATTTTGACTATTTTATAACTGCAGAAATTAAATTTGAAAATTCACGTAATTTCAATTTAATAGTAATAGCCATGGAATTAAAAACAAGAGATGAACAAATGCGTAACGATTTATACGTCAAATTATTAGTATTTATTTTGACAAACTGTGATATAAAATCAATATTAGGGTTTATTATTATCAAAAATAAATAATTATTCAGATGAAGAAAAGTTGCAAATAATTAAATGACATTATTCTGGCCATAGTTTACGACTAATTCGTGACTATATTAGAGCTAATTGGCAGCATCATGATATTCATAGTACGGCAACTATTCAGAGGTTTATAGTAAAGTTTGAAAAGACAGGAACACTAAATTTCAAGAAAGAAATAAATGAAAGAATTTATAACAATGAAGAAAATATTCTTGCTTCCTTCAAAACCACCAAAATATTTTGGAACGAGATTTTAAACTGCGTGCCTCATTCTGTGAAATAATGATGGAGAAATCAAATTGTAATAGAGAATTTTTAAGTAGTATTTTATTCACAGATGAATGCACATTTACCATGAATGGCGAACCAAACTGTCATAAATATCGGTACTGGTCACAAAATAATCCACATAATATTGTAGAATCGAGGACACAATATCGTCATTCTGTCAATGTGTGGGCAGGAATTTTTGGTGATAAAATCATTGGCCCATTCTTCATCCAACGAATAAATTCAGCATCATATTAGAATTTATTAATTAATGCTGTTGGACCACAAATTGTTGAAACAAACAATGAAAATGTGTGGTTCCAGCATGATGGCTGCCCTGCACATAGCACTAGAGAAGTTGTGGAATATATAAACCATGTATTTCCTGAAAGCTGGATAGGACGAAATGGACCAGTTAACCGCCAGATTTAAATCCGCCCGATTTTTTTTTATGGGCCCATTTATAATCTTATGTTTATAAAAAAATATACCATAATTTAGAAGAACTTAAAAATGCTATATTACAAGAATGCCAGAAAATAAATAATCGACAATTAAGGAATGCTCGAGAAAGCTTCTACAACAGATTAGGTTATTGTTTAGCTCAAAACGGTGAACTATTTGAACATCTAATTTAACAATTTAAGAATATTTAGTTTGTAGATGTTTTTATTGAATTTAATTTATGTTACATTAATTAATTTGTTAAATATTTAATAACAACCTACCTTATTCTTAAATAAATCTAACAAATATTTTGCCTTATTTTTATTAAATTTTTATTTAGAAAATAAATATTTAGTACGTAAAAATGATTTTAACAATTTTTTCTGACATTGACGTATAAAACGTTACGCATTTGTTCATCTCTTGTTTTTAATTACATGGCTATTACTATTAAATTGTTAATTACGTGAATTTTCAAATTTAATTTCTGCATATATATATATATATATATATATATATATATATATATATATATATATATATATATATATGTATTTCATCTATGTATTTATGTTTACTGCAATAAAAATAAATTTAACACTAATTGCGAAATCCACGATATTAATACCAGACAAAATAGTTATTTGTGTATTAAAAGCGTAAACTGCTTCTTTGTTACTCGAACACGGTAATTGCAGCGCGAGCCGAAGGCGAGAGCTGCAATAGTGTAAGAGGAACAAAGACACTTTACGCTCGTGATACACACATAATTTTTTCTACGATTGCATCTTCAAATTATTTAAAAAAGTATACGTACTGAAAATAAATTCGTTCTATCAACTGTGAATATGACAAGTTTCCGTTTTGTTTGTATCCCTAGTAACTATTGAAATAAGCGCGCATTTAATATCTTTCTCGTGCGTTGCCATTGGAGACGCGCAAAAAAGATATTTTACGATTATCCACAGAAAACGCCAACTTTACGATGACAAATAAGAGCGTAATTGTCATCTTTTCATGGCAATCGTAAAAAAAAATCTTTTTCGCATTCCAAATAGACGACTTATAATTGGAAAATACTCTCCTCAACCCAAAGACCTCGAATTTTATAATGTTTTACATGTTGAAATAAAATTGTCAAGAACAAAAGGAATTTTACAATTCAATTAAAGAAATATTTGAATATCAACTATATCTATTCAGTAATCGAATTTTTAGAATTTTGTCAAAATTATTCATTTTATATTTACTTTATGTTATTTTATTAACGTCTTCTATAATAACATTTGTAATTCAATGAATGAAAATAAATAATAATAATAATAAATGGTAATTTGTTTGGAGCGATTCGTGCATTATACGAAGATAGCGAGGCTGCGGTGAGAGTTGATGGTAGATTGAGTGATTGGTTTTGTATAGATGTTGGTGTGAAACAAGGTTGTGGGATGTCTCCGTGGTTATTTAATTTGTATATGGATGTGTTGTTACGAAAATCGTCGAATGGGATGGATGGTGTACGTATTGGTGATAGTGTAGTGTCTGCGTTAGCTTATGCGGATGATGTAGTTGTAATGGGTGAATCTGAAGAACAATTGAGAAGAAATATTCTAAGTATAAATGAAGTAGGAAAAGGTTGAAATCTATTACTGAATGTTGATAAATGTAAAGTGTTAGTGTTTGAGCAGAGTGATTTGGTGACTGATTGCAAAGTTTTTGTGAATGGTGTGAGATTGGGTCAAGTATATGAGTTTGTATACTTGGGGAGTGTGTTTTCGAGGGTTGGACGTATTGATCGAGAGATTGAAAGAAGAATATCTGCTGGATGCAAGATATTGGGTGCTCTGAGAACCTTTACTTGGAATGTGAATGCATCCAAAGATGCTTGATTAAGTGTGTTTATAATAGTGTGTAAGTGCTTACGTTGATGTGTGGTAGTGAATGTTGGGTATGGACGAAGAAACATGAACGGCGTATAACTGATGTGGAAATGTAGTATTTGCGAGGTGTGTGTGGATTTACTAGAAGAGATCGTGTCCGGAATACATTGGTGTATGTTGAATGTGAGATTGGGAAGAATGTTGTTAGAAGAGTGGAAATAAGTCAGTTGAGATGGTTTGGTCATGTGGAAAGTATGTCGAATGACAAATTAGTGAAACAGGTGTATGCTGGTGAAATTTAAGGTGAAAGTTTGCGTGGACGACCTAGGATCAAATGGATAAATATGATTGAAAGGTTGTTGCGCGAACGAAAGATTCCGAGCGAGAAGAATAAACGAGCTTGTATGAAAGGAATTATGAATGTGGTTGAAGCAAAAGTGGTATGTAAGGATAGGAATGTTTGGCGAAAATTATTTGCGGGATAAATGTGATGAATAAGGGCAAGCGTATGATTCTTGATTTTAGATTCATTGGTTAAATTTTCCAAGTGTTTACCTGCAACTACGTGGAATTCATTTTCGAAAACAAGCACAGGTAGATGCTTCTTTCCTTTCTCATTTTTTTTATTCATTTTCTGTTTTAACTATAGAGTGTCCAACTGCAATTGTGTGGAATTCAGTTTCAAAAACAAGCGCAAAAAGATGCTCCCTTCCTTCCACATCTTTTTATTAATTTTTTGTTTTTACTATACAGGCTGATTCTGCGAAGACGAACCCCCCCCCCCCCTTAACTTTTTTATTATAAGAAATAGAATAATTTTCTTCATATAGAAGTTTTAGTACATTAAATATACTATTTTATGACATATATAGATATTTTTATAAAGTCAGGTTTACAAGATACGACTATCAACTTTTATTTTTCAAATGGGAACCTAGAATTAGTTTATTAAAATAAAAACCGCCATTTTTTTTCTCTTTTCAACCATGTGTTACTTGTCATAAATGTATATGAAAAAAATCGAAATCAGAAGCGTCCTCTTCATTTGTTAGTAACGATTCGGCTTACTCTTGTGTGTTATCTGTATTTTCGTCTCTGATGAGATCTTTAAAATATATTTTCCACCTATTGATTATCTTATTTACCTCTGTTAGTATCTTCTCGTCCTTATCTTTAACTTGCTGTAGCCTAAATTCTGTTTTGTTTTGAAAATTTCTAAGTACTTTATAGAGTATTTTTCGGTTCGCTAAACTGTTATTTTCCATGACTTTCCCGAAATCTTCTCATGATTTTTGGTTAGCTTCTATAACTATTTGCTTTACTTCTTTCCTTTGCACTTGATAATCTGAATTGTTTTTTGTGTGTAAGTACTTTCTCCATAGTGTCTTCTTTTCCTTTATTGCTGTTTTAACCTTATCATTCCACCAGTGTATCCTTTTATGGTTGTTGCTTATCTTGCTATATCCACATACATTAGCCACCGCAGTTGATAGTGCGTGCTTGAGTCTCTTCTATTTTTCATTAATATCTTGGTTATTCTGCGGTATATTCTTTTATATTTCTTCTGTAAAAACGTTTTGTTATTCTTCTATTGCTGGCTGGTGTCTTAATTTGTGTACTTTAACTTATTACTTTCTCACTTCTTCATATTTCATTGTTTTCCTACTTCTTGTACTATTTCCTTTGAATGTTGCTTCCAGTAAATAGTGGTCGCTTCCAATTTCATAGCTTCTTTTCACTCTTACGTTTTTATTTTTTTTCTGTTCTTTCTTTCTACTATTACGTAATCAATTGTTGATTTTTCTTTTCTACTTCTCTGTTTATTGTCATTTCGCCGTGTCTTCCAATGACTCCGTTTCAATTTTCCGGTTGTTTTCCTACCCTACTATTGAGGTCCCAATTTAATATTACTCTGCCTTTCTTCCTTTCTATCGTATCTTGTAGGCTTTCCAAGAATCTTTCCTTTTCTGTTTGTTTTCCATTTTCATCAGCTCCATATGCCACTACTATAGTTGTACCATTCTGTCCTCTGCCTGTTTTAATTACTAGTATTCTTTCGTTCACGCACTCCCAGTTTTGTATTTCGGCTATTTTATTCTGATGTAATACACATGCAACTCCTGCTCGTGCTCTTTCTTTTTCTTCCACCCCTCCGTCTATTAAAAGGTGTCCTTTCCCTATTAATTTATTACCTTTGCTCTTCCATTTCGTCTCTGTTAGTGTCAGTACTTCTATATTTGCCTTTTAAAAATTTTCTACTAATTCCTTTCCATTCCTTATTTTCCATGTTCCTAATTTTCAGCTATTTTTATTCTTTACTCTTGTGTAGTCAATAAGTTTGGTTGCTATATTCCGATATTCTGTTTTTTCTCTTGTCCTATTCTGCAGCGTTTGTCGTCTTAGTGTTTTGTGTTTCATTATTATTTTTTACTTTTTTGGGCGGCTCCTGCTGCTTCTTACCCTTCCTCGTCGTTTTTTGTACCTTGTTTTACATCTTTTCCTTTGTCATCAAGTTCATTTGTTTTATCGGTCCAACCATAACACTTTCCATTTATTATAATCTGCTAGTATTTAATTTTTACTTATTTTCCTTTTGATCTCCCTTCCTTGGCTTTTCTTCTTATTACAGTTTGTATTTTCTGTTCTTTTAGGCATCGGTGACGATTGATTTAATTAATTCAGTTTCGAGGAAACCGCTTAATGTTTTTTTGTATTTCCTTCCCTAGGTTCCAATCCCTTGATAATTATATTATTAGTTATTTTTTTATCATGTAATTCTAATTTACGCTCTAACTCTTCAATTTTATTGTTCATTTCTGTTTTCTCTATTTCCCATTTTTCTCCTTTTCTTCTATATCGGATAATATTTTTTGTATGGAGAGATTATTTTTATTTATCTATTCTTTTAGTTCATCTTTATTCTTCCGGCTTTCGTTTTTGAGTTCATTCGTCATATCTATTATTAATTTTCTTATTTCTTCCATGTTTGGTTCTTGCTTATCGCATGTTTTTGTGGGTGTTCTCCTTGTTCTTTTACTTCTTGCAAAGTTTTCTTCGTATTCCCTTTTCCTTTTTTCTATGCCAGAGCCGGATTTGGCACTCATTTATTAATTCATATATGTTCGCATCTAGTGAACCAGTAATGTTATGCTGGTTGCCTGCTCTCTGGCGCGTAATAACCAGCTCTTTTACCCGTAATTTTCACTCCATACCAGGTGCACACTCAATACTTACTGCACAGCTGTTCGTGGTGATAGAATGAAATTGCACTTGTTTCACACACTAATATTTTCCGAACTAACGTACACTTATCGTTAACCCTGTTTCAATTATTTTACACTAGCACTGGCTAACTCGAGATTAGAGGTTATTTATTGGAGCTGACAAATAGCTCTACCTCACTCTATCTTCACCGTACTACTCATTTTAAGTACGTATGTATGTATGCTTATTATGTTAAAAATAAGTAAATTGTCAATAATTTATTCTTAAATTTTTTCAAATTTACTTTTATTCTAAAATTATTACGGCAGAAATTACCACCATATAAGAATTTTATCGTTGTATTTCCTATGATCCATCCAAAAAATACATACCCGTGTATATTCAGAATACACATTTTAAAATATAAGATTATCCAAACAAAATTGTCTAATTAATATTAATTTATGATCATCTATATTCAGTTCTTTAAAGCTGTTCATGTAAATAACAATTATTTTTTCACCAAAGTGATGCACTACTAAACAGTGGCGGCGCTAAGCTCTGAAATCTACGGGGGCCAGTAGGGACCAGGAAGAAAATTACGGGGGCATATATTTTTTTTATCATTTTAATAATAAATAACAATGTTGTCAATATTAAATTAATTTGGTACCAAACAAATATAAATATAATATAGAGTAGAATCTCTTATAGCATGCTCTTCTACAACACCCCAACTAAATTTCCGACTCACATCAGTCTATTACAACACGTCAAAAATCTCACATATAACACGTTAAATAACACAAAATCGGCGCTTCTTCCTATAACCTGCTATAATACAGGCGAGCGTCTCCTACTGCACAATCCTTGTACAACACGAAACGAGTTAGCGCGTGCTGTAGGAGATTCTACTGTATAAATAATAAACAAAAACAAGCATATTCTTTAAAAATAAAACAAAAAATGATCTCTAATATAATTAAAAGAAAATATAAGAAATACAAAACACAGCAGAGATTTAGTTACACTAATATAAAACTTCGGTTTTTATTTAAACTTGCAAATTTGTCTACGACTTCATTAAGGTCTATTAATTTTGATATGTCTTTTTCTATACTTACTATACTAATTTTGTTTAATCTTTCATTTGTCATTCTTGTTCTTAACTAACTTTTAATTATATTTAAAGAGGAAAATGATCTTTCACAAGAAGCTGTTGATATTAATTAAATTACAAATAATAATAAATTTTACCAAATTATAAATGCATTCAAATGCTTGCTTATATTATACAACGAATGGCAGAAACTCCATGAGTGATTTAATATTTTATTTTCCTCCCTACACAAAAGTTTGTTAACTGGCGTTATTTCTGAGTCTAAACAATCACAACTTATGTTATAGTATTCTGCTAATTTAGTTAAATGCATTTTATTGAGAAATAAATCATCTGTGCGGCCAAAAGCTTGTAATAATTTTTACGTACATTAGAATCGTAATGAACTGTTCTCTTGGGGTTACGAGACTTATAACGGGCTGTTGACATGGATGTCATAACAACATATCTTATTTGAAACGTCTGACATATTATGATATTTTAAATTATTAAATGAAACTTTACAGCCAACTACTAAATAATGATATCAATTGTGTTTATTGCAAAAGTTTACAGTAATATTGCAATCCGTATTTCCTGTAATTAGTAAACCAGAAGGGCCTGGTTTATTGTGAGAAATATTCTAAATTGATATTTCCTCCATCGAACACGATGCCACAGCAAAATTATCGGATGCCACTTCTGTTGATCGACTATGACAGGAGTCCGTTGAAAGTACCATCCTCGCAACTTCCATTTTGTCTCGTGTTTGTTCTATGTATTCTTCTGCCACATTCGATGATTTCCAACCACCGATTTGTTTCACTGGTAGAAGATTTCCACAAGACTCTGCAACCATACTGGCACCACTTCGTCTTAAACAATGTCCAGTATATTTTTCGGGGTGGGCTAAACCAAGGAATTCCGCGACCTTTTTAGGTACACCACCTATATTATGCATACCAGCAGGCTGCGCAATACACTTTTCTTGCCTGTATCCCAAAAAATATCGCCTACATTCTACGCCAGGGGGACGTAGTTTGTCATATTTTTGACAAATTTGATAAGGGTTCAGAGATTCATTTGAATCAGGAATAATAAATGATCTGGAAGTATGTGTCTTCATATCCTGTAGCTTTACGAATAAATACTTCTCTTATAAATAAATAAATATATCATCACGCCTTTTACCCATTACTAGGTGTTGCACTCTGCCTAAGCAGATCTCGGTAAGTGATATATTTTTTTCGCGTGAAGTGCGGTTACCAGCCGTCAGATCACGGCCTTCAAAGATATTAGTGGAGAGGGAGCCACAGCGGTAGATTTAAATTGGTGAAAATTGTTTGTCGGCTGTGGGGATCGAACCAGGGTTCTCAAGATCCACAGGCCGACTCGATACCAATGAGCCACCTACCCCATAAATACTTCTCTTGATCCTCGATATCATCTATTGTTAATTTTAATAACTCATCTCGACTGCCGTCCACAAATAAGTACAACCTTGCAGAGTAAAAATCCGTCTGATCCTACCAAAATAAATTTACGGCACTGGTCGACAGACAAAATTTTAGATTTCTTCGTTACATGATTAATATTTTGGCTTTTCATAAAAGCTGTCACTTTTCGATATCTGCTAATTTGGCCATAATTAAATTAATCCTGATAACAGTAATTATAAAAACTAACTTAGATATGTCACCATCGCCGTTAACAATACAAGATTTTTTTAAGCATGGAAAACTTCATCCATAAACTTGAAGCTTTTTGATATAGAGGATATATAAACCAATATTACTGTTACATTTAAAACTATGCCGACCGCTTTGGCTTTTCTCCACTCGTTAAAAGTCTTCAGCTCCTTTTCATAACGGCCTCTGGATTTCTTTGGCAACAATTTGCTATAAGCTTCTTCAGCTTCTTGAAGTATATTGTTAAATTAGCTCACATAAAATATTTTTTTATTAAACAAAATCTGTCAGATTTTCAAAATCTACCTTCATTGAACATTTTAGTTATTGCGTTATACTATTGCAAATAATTTTATTAAATATACATATATTGCGATTCAAATGCAAATAAAACATTGTAAAATGCTCGACCGTTAACTGAAATTTACAGGCTCACAAAGATAACAGGCTCGCTGGCGCTCGTCCGTTACCTTTCTATGCTGGCCTGTAAATTTCTGTATAACGGTCTTGCAATGTAAATTACTCTAAAATAGTATATTTTTTTAATAAATCTTTCTTTTAATTCAATTATAATTTTATCTAGTATAGGGATGTATAACTTAAGTTTGACAACATCTTTCTCATTTTTTACTTCTGTCTACAGATTCATCTATATCACAATATACTATAAACTCTTGTAACCTTTTTAGACTAGCTTTCTTTCGTTTTAGTTTGTCAAAAAAGTCTGTTTTATCTAAACCAAGAGACAAAATAATATTATTTATAGATTTCCATTTATTATCATTGTTTCGTAAGTTTTGACATTTATTAATTGTTTCTTGAACTAAATTTAAACCGTTTACATAATTCATATCAGGGGATTGGAGATAATTAGATACAGTTGTAACGAATTTTAAAATTTGTATAAAGATAGAGTAAAACAATAAATTCTTTATCAATTTGTAAAAGTTAACCTTTTGCTTCACATCTTCTATCGTTTTTTTACACCAGTTTAAGAAATAAGATTATTTAATGTTACAAAAATAGATTCAATCGTTTCTAAAACAGTCTTGCGTGCTCTGAACTGCAGTCCATCGCGTATCGCATATCCGTTTTAATTCTCGAGCCTGTTTTGTAGGATAAATTTTTGCGTATTTAAAAATAGAGGATGAATTGTAGAGTTTGACATAAATGTATAAAATCTTTCAAGATTAGAAAAAAAATAGCCGACTTTTTCAAATGTTTGCAACAATCAACAACAACTAAATTTAATTTATGGTTAAAACAATGAATATATATATATACTGCTTGCGGAACAATACTTATATGATTTTGCACGCCACCTAAATGACCACTCATTGTGCTTTACAATTGCTTAATGAAATATTATTTTCATATAACATTGTTTTTATATAATTTGCAAAACTAGCAGCATCTAGCATACCGTTTGCACTTTTAAACTTTAAAAACCTTTCCTGAATTGCATTTTGATGCAAGTACGGGACTATAACAGTTATTTGTTCATCTTTACTCAAGTCTTTTGTTTCGTCAGACATTATTGCAAAAAATTTTGATTCCTCTACATCGTCTGATATTTTTTTACGTACAATGGTCGCCATAATAGAAATTAATAAATCTTGAATATCAGGATGTAGGTATTTAGCATTCTTTGAACTATCCTGTAATTTTTTTGTACAATGGTGTCATGTTTACTTATCAATAACATTAATTCTCTTAAATTACCTTTATTTAAACTTAAAACACTTTCATCATAACCACGTTGAGCAATATCTTGCGTACATGTAAATAATAAACAATCACATAAAGTTTTGATGTAGTGTCTGTTTTCTTTAATTTCATTTAGGTATTGATTATTCACCATTAGTTCAATATTTGTTTTCTGTTTCTTTAATTTCATATAATTTACATATTTTATAACACACATTTTATGTTGTTCAGATTCATCATGTTTTACTTGAATCAAGTGCATTCTTCCAATTGCGAATCTCTTCAATAATAAAAATGTTTGCCTGATTTATATCATGGACAAATCGGCAGTATAAAAAAAACACTGTCTTTTAAAACACTATACTCCAACCATGTAATTTTTTTAAACCACGTTGATTGAAAGCTTCTCATTCTTTTACCTTGTTCAACTTTTGAAAACTGCGATAGTATCGGCTGACGTGGTTCTTCTTCAGGAGTCTGTGACATGTCGCTATGTTCAGAAACAGTAAGAATTGTTTGTTCTGGTTCAGGTCTCACTGTTGGGGTATGTACACCAGTTTCATTATCATCACTTATATCATCCTCACTAGTTTTATTTTTACAAGAACTAGACTCACTATCACTTTCTTCAGTAGCACTTAAGTTACAATATGTCACCATTTCATTCGTTTTTAATATATTTTCTAAATTACAGCTTGTACTGCCGATACTGGTCGAAGGCAGGAAAGTATCAGTCTTTAATTTTTTTGTATCTAATTCTGATAAAAAATAATTTTTGATATTATTTGTGCGCTTCATATTTATTTTTACTTTACTCTTTGACCACAAAATAACGAATGAGAATTGAGATTTTCATCACTCGTATAAATACTAAATTTTGTAAAACATGTTTGAACTTGCTAAACTATGCACGTGGACGAGTAAGTAAAGTACAGAACAATCTTAACAAGTAATTACAAGTTAATTGCATCGCTATCGGACTCGCACAATTAATTTGACAAGCTTGGACAAGTTCGGCAGAGCGTTTATTATAACACCAATAATAATCATGGTTAAATGCGGATAGATAATTTTAGATACATGTGCATTGAAGCAAAAAAAAATATGATGTATAACAATGTTTTTTGTGTTTCTTTCAGTGTTTCTGTCTTTTTTAAATGTAAAGATGTTAAAAGCAATATTACTAGCAAAATATTTAGATTGACACTAAAAGTCGATGGGGGGAAACCAGGGGGCTACTGAAAATAATAGGGGGACTAGGGCCTCCCTGGACCCCCCGCTAGCGCCGCCACTACTACTAAAAGACGGCATTTGTTATATTTGTGTTGTATATTATACCTATTTTACTGATTCTGTATTTTCAGATTTAACAGATACAAGAATAACGCTACAGTATACAACAAAGCTATGCATGTTTTGCTTTTCACGGAAATGGCGGCATACATTCTTATGTTCATTTAAAATTCTTGATTATTTCCGTCTGACTGGACAACCGGCATGTTGTGCATAAATTACTCATGTGTTTATCAGTTATTTTCTTTTACTTTTCACCTACAGATTAGATATTAAAATAATACTCATACTTACGGTTATAGGAAACTTCCAATAAGGGATATTTTTGTTATGTTCCAAATAGTGATCAAATAAATATAAACATTGTAGTTTTAGATCGCCCCCCACATCGACTGTATATTGTCCTTCAATAAACATTTCGTCAAATGGAAGATAGTAATCTAAAATAAAATGAGTGAATAATTAAAATTAAAGGATAAGTAGATGTAGATGTGTCTTAATTAAACAGTTCAATACCTAATATTGCTGACCTATTGAGTGCGTTTCTACATTACAAGATATCGGCTTTCGACTTTGCTATGAAATATTTGATAAATGTAAAAAACAAGCACAGGTCAACACTTTCTTCCTTTCATATCTTTTTAATTCGTGTTCAGTTCTTACAATCCTATACAGGCTGCTCCATTTAAGATGCGAATGCATTGGAATCTTAAGAACAGTAAGAGCTACGAGGTTGGTTAAATTAGACAAAAGTTGTCGCATTAGAAGGATAGTTTGACCATGTATTTATTTTTCCAAATAAATTTGTTATATGAAATCATACGAGATTCTTGTTTGTACTTTCTTAACACGTTCGCTACCGGACTAATATGAGTGAGCTATTGCAATGAACCGTTGTTACATTTCGTGAACTTTTTGAAATATCTGAATGATTTCAAGAGTTGTACAATGAATGCGACTTCGTGAATTGAATGCAATACTTCTGTTCTTGAGCCACTATAGTGGATTCCGGTCAATTTATTTGCATTTGGACAAGAATAGACCAAAGGCCACTGTACTGGCCTTTCAATTTTAAATTTTTAATTAGAGATTGCTTTTTGTTTTGCATCGATATAAAAGAATAGTAATTTATTTTTTAAATTAATAGAAAATTTACAAAAATTGCAATAGAAACAATGATAAACTACACGCAGTCAAAAAGGGCAGCAATATAATTTATTGATTTTACTTGTTAAAAGTTGAAGTATATTATTAAGATGAATACTTATTGTTGTAGTCAATACATGTTGTTGTAAGCAATATAAATATTATTATAAACAGCGTATTATTACAATGTATACTTGTTATTGTAGTCAATATAAATTATTCAAATCTATAAATAAATATTTTAAGATATAAAGTGGCACAAGTGTCTATGCTTCTGGATGGCATTTTGAGTTGTAATATTAACATGTTACTTTTTTATAACTTGAGTTTCTTTTTCGTAACATTTAATATACCCTAGTTGTCATTTATAGAGCAAACACTGAACTAAAACAATTATGAACATTTAAAATTATTATTCGTATTCACGAGCACTATTATTTTCATCTAATCATGAAATGCTTGCTTTATCAATATCTAGTAACTATTTCCACTTTGAATACGATATAATAAACTATGCAATCGAACAAAACTAACAATCCATGTTAATAAATTTCAAGAATATAGATCTCAATGTAAAAACTTATCGTCACAACTTTATCGTAAATACATAAAGAACATCGAAAATAATTTTGTCCAACATCATGATCCGATAAACTTCTGGTCATTTGTCAAAAATAAAAAACAAACCAATGGAATTCCCTCAACTATGTATAATCAAGATGTACCATTTGTTGGTGGTTCAGCAATAGCAGATGCATGTGCGTATTTTTTTCAAAGTGTTTTTAAAAATGATAATGATGAACCTGATCGAAATCTTGATACATTTTATAATATCAACAATACTCGTACTTATTAATAATATTCATATAAGTGATGTAATTCTAGCTATAAAATCTCAAAACAATTCGAAATCTGTCGGCCCTGATAATATTCCTGTGTATATTATCAAAGGTTGTGCTGATCACCTCGCTCAACCTCTTTGTTATATTTTTAATTTAAGTTTAAAATTACAAGTATTCTCGTCTCTATGGAAGAATGCAAAAGTATGTCCTTTATTTAAATCTGGCGATCGCTCACAACTGTGCTACTATAGACCAATCTCATGTTTAAGTAGTTTCTCAAAAATTTTCTAATCTATTTTATTTAAGTATATTCAAACACAAACGCAACAATGTATTAGTAATCATCAGCATGGTTTTGTCAGTGGTCGCTCGAACCTAACTAATTTACTTATCTTCGCGCAGCAGTGTCAAATGCTTTGGAACTAAAGTCACAGGTTGACTGCATCTATACTGATTTTTCCAAAGCATTTGATACAGTATCTCATCAAATGTTGCTTCTTAAACTTGAACGTATTGGATTCTCGATTAATGTGCTAAATTTGATCTCATCTTATCTTGTAGACAGAACACAATACGTATTTGTTGATGGTTTTAAATCGCATAATTATATAGTCCCTTTGGGCGTCCCGCAAGGGTCAATCTTCGACCCTTTGCTATTTTTGCTCTTCATAAATGACATTGTTGAAGTTGTAATATTTTCAAAATGCCTTATTTTTGCTGATGACTTTAAATTATACGAGGGTTGTTCAATAAGTCCTTAGAAAATCCAAGAGATGGTGCTCGTAGTATCGAAAATGAATTTTTTCCAGTAAGCAGCACTCCTAACTAGTCAACTGTTAGAGTTTTAGCTTTAGCCGTCACGTAGTTTCATTGTTGTTGGCAATTGTAGTAAAAAACTTTTGATTGTTTATAATAATGGATAAAAGTGAGTTTCGAGCGGTGATTAAACATTTGTATTTAAAAGGCTTAACGCCGAAAGAAATTAAAGCTGAGTTGGATGAAGTTCATGGCACATCTGCTCCTGTGTTTGCAACTGTTTACAATTGGGTGAATGAGTTTAAACGTGGCCGAACATCCACAAAAGATGAACATCGTTCCGGACGCCCTGTAGAAGTGTCTACCCCCGAAATGATTGACCAAATACACAATATGGTTTTAAGTGACCGACGAATCAAAGTGCGCGAAATAGTTGAGGCTACAGGCATATCACAAGGCACAGTCGCTTTAATTTTGCACGAAAAATTAGGTGTGAAAAAAATCTCGGCAAGATGGGTGCCGCGGTTGCTCGCAGTGGAGAATAAACGCAATCGTGTGGTGGACTCTGAGGCTGTTTTGGCGCTTTTCCGTCGTAATCCTGAAGATTTTCTGCGTCGATACATAACTGTGGATGAGACTTGGATACATTACTACACTCCAGAGACAAAAGAACAGTCAAAACAGTGGATTTTTAAAGGCGAACGGGCTCCGAAGAAGGCGAAGACGGAGAAATCGGCTAGCAAGGTTATGGCAACGGTCTTTTGGGATGCACGCGGAATCATCTTCATCGACTATTTAGAAAAGGGAAAAACGATAACAGGAGCGTATTATGCGTCGTTATTGGACCAGCTGAGCGAAGAAATAAAAGAAAAACGTCCTCATTTGAAACGCAAAAAGGTCCTTTTTCATCAAGACAATGCACGTGTGCACACCTGCGCAGTTGCGATGGCCAAAATTATGGAATTAAAGTTCCAATTATTGCAACATCCACCGTATTCACCAGATTTGGCCCCCAGTGCCTTTTTCTTATTTCCAAACTTAAAGAAATGGCTTGGCGGACGAAGGTTTACGTCCAATGAGGAGGTCATCGCCCAAACGGAAGCCTATTTTGAGGAGCTTCCGAAATCCTACTTTTTGGACGGCTTAAAAAATTTGGGAAAACGATTAGAGAAGTGTATAGAGCTAAAAGGAGATTATGTAGAAAAATAAAAAAAAATCTACCCAAAAAAAGTGTTTTTTCTACTTTTTTCTAAGGACTTATTGAACGACCCTCGTATCACGATATTACTCATTTGAACGATTGCTATGAACTTCAAGCTGACTTAAATAACATTTATCAGTGGTCAATAATCAATAAATTATATTTTAATTTGAAAAAATGTCAAATCATGAGTTATTCAAGAAGAGTAGAGATGATTAATCATAACTATACTATGGGCAATGCGGTTTTAGACAGGGTGTACAATAAAATTGATCTAGGTATTTTATTTGATCCAAAGTGTACATTTCATCTTCTTATTAACCAAATTATTAGCTCTTCGTATCAAAATCTTGGATTTTTCTTGCGTATCACTCATGATTTTCGGAATAAATCCTGTATGATTAATCTTTACTTTACTTTGATTCGCAGTAAATTGGAATACGGATGTATTATTTGGCATCCTTTTTATAACTACTAAATTCTAGCACTCGAGAATGTGCAAAAAAAGTTCTGTAAACACTGTTTTTTCCGTATCAATGGTAGTTGGCCTGACATAGATTATAATCTTCTATTGAATGAGTTTAACTTAGATCGCTTGTCGACTGGTAGAATCAAGCAACAAATTTTGTTTATTTTTAAGTTGCTCAATGGAATGATTGATGTATCCGAAGTATTAGGTCTATTGAATTTTTACATACGTACTTGCAACACCCGCAATACCTCTACTTTTCTGTACAATTTTGCTAGAACTAATTCTCACCAAAATTGTCCGATAAATTCAATGTGCAGGAATTTCAACATTTATTGTTCGCACTTGGATTTGGCTGATAATTTTTGTTCCTTTAAAAGGAAAGTAACGGAATTGTTAGCGATGTTGTAAACGTGCCTTTAATTTTGTTATTTCTTTAAATACCTACTACCTGTATCATACTCGTTTATTAAATTTGTTTAGATTTTTTTAAGAAATTTATTTCTCTACAAGTATAAGTTGTTAATACTAATAGGTAGCTGCTTGTAATATTTTTTGTAATTATTTTTATTTGTTCATTATATTCTTTATTATTTATCTGTTTTGTACTCTTATTCTGTAATTTTGTAATATTATTCTGTTATTGGGAATCGTTTCATGTTGAATAATAAATAAATAAATAATAATAATAATGAGTATGCATCTGTAAAGACATTACATAATGAACACAGAAAAATAAATAATATCATAATAATACTAATAAAAACTTATTATATAAGCATGTGATTTTTATGTTTAGTTTTACTTACATGCAAATATGTTCGTATTATTATATATTGGACATTAATTTGTTTTGTGTATTTAGATATAAAATACCACTGATCTATTTTTTGTATTCTATGTAAGCAAATTTAATTTCCTTCACTGATCGGTCAAATACTTTGACAACTGATGTGCATGCACTTGATGGTACGTACGGAAATGTCCAAAAGTATTCTTATTTAAAAGTTTTTTTTTTAAATTAATCTGTAATATCTTGCTTATTACAAATTATATCATTATTTAAAAAAGTATATAATAAAATAGAAAAGCTACAAAAAATCAAATAAATATATAATTTTACATTGGGAATCAACTCGGAAACCTTGAACCTTTTTATAAAGAATTTAGATATTAGAAAGATGCTTTATTTTTTCCACTTATTTTTACTTGTACAAAAGCCAAGACTTTTATCGGGCAGTATCCAGATTGGCGTCGAACCCACAGTACAGGGCATAATCTCAACCGCTCAACAATTACGGACTTGTTTGTATGCGTTTGCGCATGCTTAGTCTTGTCATTTTCATAGCAACTATGATAGTTTCTTATTTATAAATTCGATAGATTTAACTGTCGGTTCTCGTTGAAACATTTTATAATAAAATAAAATTAAAAAACACTAGGTTAGTTTCAAATAATGTAAAGTTTATTTTACAATACGTATTTCGATCGACTAGACCATCATCAGGTGAACAAGATATCTTGATTTACAAAAAATTTATTTTTCATGTAATTACCCTATGACGAAACCAACACTATATAAATATAAATATATATATATATATATATATATATATATATATATATATATATATATATATATATATATATATATATATAGATTAATCACGATCAGTTGCCCATTTTTAGAGTATAATCGGTTAATTTAAATGGGAAGTGCCTTTTTATAAACTCAGATTTTTATTTGTACACATGATCTGCTGATTTTCAGTAGTATCAACCAAGAGTGTGGTGATTTTGGGTTTTTTAACTTTCGTTTAAATATTTGTCAGAAAAAATGCCGCATCTTTAATTAATGATTAACTACATACTAAATGTTTCAGAGTATTTTTGAAATATTTTATATTTGAGGAATTCTATTACATTTATATATTTAATTTTTTTTTTTCATGAAATTTGGTTTAAGACAAACCGTGAAATAATTCATTATATAAAGTATACAGGAAAACCATGTACGGAAATGTAGATTGTAAGAAAAAATAGATCGAATTGCATGAGTAAAAATGTTTCGATCGGCAATTGTTTTAGTGAAAGTTATTTTAACCATATTGGCTGATAGCACAAGCTCTGTTTTTGTTTGTTTTAATAGCAGTGTATTTGAGTGTTTTAGCTATCTCTAAAATGTTAAAACCGTGCTCTTAGAATACCCAAAAACAGAACTTGTGCTACAGCCAATGTGTTTACTATAAAATAAAAAAACGTTTGAAGAATTCGCGTGCAGAATTGATTTTTTAATCGACAATAGTTTTCATTAAAGTGCTTCAAAATCTATCGTGTTTGGTATGAAATGGAAGGTCCTTGAAGGGTTCACGTGCAGATTTGATTTTGTATCAATCAGTCAATTTCAATAAAGTTCGTTTAAACCTAGCGTGTTTGGAATCAAATGAAAGTTTAAAGAAGTAAGATGTGCATGAAACTTGATTTGAAGAGTTCACGTTCAGACACTTCAAGTGATATTGTGTTAGAAGTGAATTCAACTTCAATATCTTTTTTAATTTGATGTTAGAAAAAAGGGAGTAAGTAAAAGTATAATGAAAAAGTAAATAGGAATGGATCGATGTCACTATGTTGCATAATTATAGATTCCAAGTGTAAGAAAGAAATGGGTTTTCTGTGAATGCTTCAAAGGTACGTGCAATTCCATTATATGTGTACGTATGTTACTAAAAATATAAATAGTAAATTTAGGAACTTATTATTATATTTAATCCTGTATTAATTATTATAATTTTCATGAATTGTAAACTTAGTAAATAGTGATTCCTTTGAAAATAATTTTTTTTGACGATTACATTCATACCCATTAAATAAAAAGAAACGTTTTATTATTTATAAAATTGTATTATAATATATACTGTGTACACTTCTTCTAACGGACAGTCATGTGTGTGATCGCAGGGACAAGTTTAAATAGTATATAGATTAAACAATAGTGATCGTAGAAACAATAAATAAAATTATTGTTGGGCAACTATATTTCAAGCATAACTAAATCTCTTCAAATTACATAATCTCTAAAATGACTGATAAATTTGTTTTCGTCTCTTAATACAAGATTGAATTTTTGAGTTCATAGTTCTATTTTTACTTTGTACTTGACTAATTTTCATATTTTCCTCAAAATTACGCACAAGAAAAATGTTTTCTGTCTAGAATAATACAAATATGCTATTAATATTTATACTAAACTATAATTATGTATCAACATACACACTATTTCACAATGCATATACGCATACACTCATGTTACTAGATGAATTTTACATAAGTGTTTTATGATAACATTAATAGTTAATTAATGAATTACACATAAATTAAGAATTACTTGAACTTTCAAAATCACAAATATTTTCAATCTACTTCACTTTTTCAGATTTCTATGACTAATTTAAAATTAATTAACCAATGCAGCTGTCCAGGGCTAAGTAAGACTTTATAGTGTATTTAGAAAACGAGCCACGGTTGCCAAGGGTACCTTTTCAGTTTATCCCTATACTGACATGTTCCGTTTCTGTACCATGGTAAAGGTAAAACTGTAACCGTGATAAAATGGTGACCGCATTGCAGTTTTTATGGGAATATACTATAAATTATACAACAAATATGGAATGGTACTCATTTCGCACGAGTGTAAAAGTTTGTAGCATGAGCCGAAGACGAATGCTACAATACCTCCAAGTGAGAAATGGGGATTTTTTGTAAGTTGTACTCTATGCTTTACTTTAGGTTTGTAAAAAACTATGTTTCCAAAATATATTAGGAATGACAGTAATATAAATTTTATTTTAAAATTTGATATAATTTTATTAATAACTTGACAATGAAAAAATAACTTAATATAATATTATAAAAATTAATTCATATACATTCATTCTAATTTTATACTCACCTGATTTATTATATTTCTGTAGCTCGCACAAATCACCATGAACTACTTCAATATTTTACCTACATATCCGACCTAATTAACATCATTCATATATTTGCTACTCGATGTCGACCTTAGTTATATAAAATGACTAAAAATAATCTTAACAGGTACAATTTAGTTGAGCTGTACGCTTTAACCAACTCTCCCCTATATTCAAATTTTTCTATGGTAATAGATGCAAATTTCAAGTAAATGAAATAAGACAACATTAAGTACACGTAAATAAATAATAAAAATACGAATACGAATTATTACTTACCACTAACATGAGGTGACAGTCGTATGTTAGACATTTTACTGTCTCTTCTAAAGATACATTCACAATCTTGAAGCACCCATCCGTCTTTTATTCGATCTTCGATTGTAAATCCATAGTATGGGTGAAAACTTCCCTGTACATACGTTCATAAAAATATGATATTCAATCATTTAAAAATTGTATTCAAACATATGGAAAAAGTTTACAGTACTCATAATTAATTATTAAAACAGTCTTCTAGAATATATAGTACTCCTTGCGACTGCGGTAAAGTTTATATTGGACAAACAGGAAGAACTATTTAAACAAGATTAGCAAAAATTAGCGCCTCATTAAAATAAATTACCCTGGTTTACCTATCTCTGAATGCTCAGCATGCAATAAAATGTCTAAACAAAATTAAATTTGAAGATACAAAAGTCATTGCCAGGCCTAAATATATGATTGGTTGATTAATTAGAGAAGCTATTGAAATTTAAAAGAACAGGAATAACATATACAACTGAGATGGCTATGAATTAAATAAAAAATTGTCTGCCGCAAATCAAGATATTACAATTGCAGGTTTACTTGTTTCTTAGTTACTTGTATATAGGTACGAATTGTTAGTTATTATTTTCTTTTCTGAGAAAGGTACACATTTAATGTACCGAAACGTCGAAATAAATAAACTGTTTTAATAATCAAATATTAATCTTTTAATAATATTAACTCTAATATTATTACATTTTTGAATCAGATACTGCTTATAATAGTATCAGATATATTCAGTTCAATTCTCAGGAGGTTTTTGATATTCTGTCATGTTTTGATATTAACAAAAGCGCAGGGTCTGTTGAAACTCTATCAGTTTTTATACGAAATTGTTTTGAGTACATTAAATTATCCGTTAACATGCATATTTAATCAATCATTAACTGATGGACATTGTCGCTCTATTTAGAAACAAGTACATGTTGTACTTCTATTCGAAAGCCGTGTAAAGATTAAATAGAAAATTATAGGCCTATATCAAAGCTTTGTATTTTTGAGAAAAAATTTGAAAAACTTATATATAATATCTCGTTCTATTTAGTAAAATCCTATACTTGAGCAACATATTTTTATGCCGGGTAGAATGGTTCACACTAGTATATTAACATACACAATTTACATCTTACGTGCAATGGAAGATAGATGTAAGTGAATTTTATTTATACTAACATTAACAAAGCTTTTCAAAAAAAATATTACTATATAAACTTGTAATGATTTTCTTCGCCACCATACTTTGCTGGCTTTGTGCTTTTTGATTAGATATAAGTTTGTGATATTTAGTTTAAGTTTTGTTTGGTCTGGTTTGACTTTTTGGTTGCTGATGAGCACATTTGTGATCTTGGATATTTTGAGTCAAAACCAACCACCACAAAGCCGCGAAGCCTGTTTATTGTGTAAGTAGAGACTTACTTCCTGTCCAACGTCCCTGTCTCAACAACCCCATCATTCATTTTTCATCTCTTCACCATTCTCATTATTTTCATCGTCATTTTCTTATGTGCTGGCGTAACGTAAAGTTATTTCTGACACATTTTGTATTTTTTGAAAATTTTGATTATGAACCTTTTGTAATACTTTTGTTTGATTTTGTATTTAAGTTTTGCTTTGTAACCCGTAGTTTGTTATTTAACTTGAGCTTTGTTAACGATTTCGATTTGGAACCTTTGCTTTGTCATTTTTGCTGGATACGCTTTGCGCTTTTGTATGTACATTTGTGGTATGGTTTGCTGCTGGTTTACACCCTGTTTTAGGTGCAATCAGTAAGGGATTTTAGTCTGAGCTACCTAAGAGAGGAGAGGTTTGGAGAAGAGACCTATATTAACCTTCTGAAGACGATTGTCGAGACAAGCAGTGTACTGAGTGGCTTCACGCACTTTACCAAGGACCACCACATCTTTTTACGTCCGGAAGCTCACCATACTTGATCTCCAGTCAAGAAGATCGGTCTACTTCAACTCTTCGTCTCCGTCCTCCTCTCCAGGAGTCTCAGAAGAAGAGGATTAGATAGTCCGACCTACCATTTTTTTGCAGCGTACGTCTGACACAGTCTTAGTTGAATAGTAGCAGATTCCACCGCTCAGTTAAGTTACATTTTAGTCTCTGTTTTTTGAATTAGTTTGTTGTTTTGGTTACAAAGGTTAGATTAAAGTTTAACTTGTATTTTAGTTGTGATTTTGATTTATTATGTTATGCGCATCATACCTTTTGTGTCACTAGTTCCTAGCTCACTAGAGTGTCCCTTCTTTTTTTTCGAGCTAGGTGGCGCCTCCGGAACCTACGCCCAGCACCGCTGAACATAGTTAGCCAGGTATTGTATATGTGGTGCTTCCTTTGATTTTGTTGTGTAAGCCGAAAGGCCTTGGTTGTGTGTGTAGCGCGCCAAAAGTAGAAGAAGCATTACAAACTAGCTAAAGTTGGTATTCATGGTAATTTAATGTGGTATCGGGTAGAACCTATAGTCATTTTTTTTAAGAACGGAGTGTGAGCAAGGTAGGAGCCGTTTGACCTTGCTTTTTGTTTGGATAATACCGTAGGCAAGTTTACACTTTGGAAAAATGGATCTCTGTCCCAACTTTTATCTGCTTCTGTCTCTGTCATTCGAACCAGATTTATATGCATAGGCGTAGAAGCTCATTTTATAGTGAATATATAACTACCTATAATTTCTGAATAGTATAATGAAAATATTTGTTTAAATAATACTAGAATATAAAAAAAAATGATTGAAATATAATTTAAATTAATATTGAACAAATATACTCAGGATAACATTTTAAATGAAGAAATGTAAAAATAAATTTATGTTCGTACACCTATGAACGCGTTGTGCGCTATTTTAACAATTTTTCTTGCTGATGATTCCGTATAAAATGTACATTATTTTTTCATATTTTTTTATGTGTGTATAGTTTTGTGTGAATAATAAAATCTCTTACTATTTCAGTAATTATATTGATTAAATTTTTTAAATTTATTTTATTGTTATTGTAATGTTGTGTAAACTGCTCCGCGCCCGCAACGCCATCTACTCCGTTCTTTAAAAAAATGAACTATAGTGTTTTGTCGTTAATGGATAGAAATCAGTTACTGTCGCCATCTCATCAGACGTTCCCCAAGGTAGCCATCTAGGATCCCTTCTTTTAAATATTTATCTCAATGATATGGGGCATTGCTTTTTGACCTTTAATTTTCTATATAACAATATATAACGATATAACAAATTATAATATAACAATGTAATGAAAATTGTATTGCTCTTCAATCGGATTTATTTAGTTTTGATGCATATACAAAAGTTATTAACAACATGCGTAGTGAAACAGCGTCAAATGCCGTACACATGTTAATCTCTGTATAATAAAAGTGCGACCTACTAGAATTAAAACTGAGTTCAACCAACAAAACAGATTCACATCAAACTCAAGGTAGAGCTCATCCTATACAATCACATGTCACAACCCCGCTTTTCCCCTTTACAACCCTTAACCACACTTAACATCTAAAACAAAATCTCAAATACAGTCCCTCATGCGTATACTAACATCATCTATCATCAAATAGAATAAACAATTAAAACAGGGTTCGCTGAGTACACGTGCGCAATCTTAATTAAACATGACCACACTAAACACAACAACAATTACCGACCATGCAAAACAAAACAAAACAATCGCGGATATGACACGGTAAGAAACCAAACATATCTTTCCACAGAAAGAACAAGCTATCGTCATAAACTCAATACATGGAGTCAAAATCAAGGATTATATTATCAACATTGGAAATATTGTTGGACCAAAAAATGTCATATTCACATCACGAATATCAAAATCCGTACATGCATTCATCTAGCATCTAAAAACCTAGTAGACGATATAATCAAAAACCTCAACGAAATTAAAATAAACGAACCTTTAACCAACATCAGAACACTAATTACACCTGCAAAAAGAATAATTTTGTTAACTGTATGTCCATCTATACCCTATTCTACTATAGAAAACTCTCTCAAAGCCAAGGGACTCAATCTTGTCTCACCAATCAATTTTCTACGAGTAGGAATGGAACTAGCGCAATATCAACACGACAAATTTATATAGCCCCAAATTAAAACATACAAATACCAGAGAGCATACTACTACAACACGAACAAAGAAACAGAATATTCATCACCACAGAAGAAAAAATGACCTACTTTAACTATAACAAATTACGGCACAATAGCAGCCAATGTCAAAATAACGCGGTGTCAGGAATGGTATCTCTAAATGAAATAATCTCAAAATCCACAAAAAGACCTACACAGAAACAAACAACGAAAAATAGCACACATCGAACAAAACTAAAACTAACAATAAAGAACAACCAACGACTCACGTAATAAATAATATACCAAAAAACGACAACCAGGCCACATCCAGTCAAGTCAATAGCACAAATGAATTCAATAAAGAATTACCGGCCATTAAACCAATAAATAAAAAACTCAGAACAAATATCCTAGTGATGATACTCAAATGAACAAGAAATAAAACGAAACCAAGAGAAATATGTCCTAAACTACGATGATTTTAAAGAATTTCTTGAAAACGTACAAGGTGAAACCAACCCTCTCTCAATAGCTAGAGACTTTACAGAAAATATCCCAGAACTCATAGACATGATGGCCCTGATCTACCCTCTCGTAGAACATAGAGCTCACAAAAATATATTTTCCGGACTGCAAAAAAAAAAAATTACAACTCAGAACATCGGGATACACAACTCTGTACTCTAGCCAAGAAATCTCAACACAAGACTCGACATGATAATCCAGTGGAACTGAAACGGCCTCCAATCTCATAGAGGAGAACTACAACTATTAATCATCGAACATAAACCATAATACGTGTGTATTCAAGAAAGCAGACTCAAAGCAAACAATAACTTCCGCTTAACAAACTTCAATATACACAGAAAGGACAGAATTAACGCAAATATTGCTAGCGGAGGTGTGGCAATATTTGCGTAAAAACAACAACTACACAGAAAAAGTTGTCCTACATACAAATTTAGAAGCTATAGCTATTAAAATATTCACGCCACTCAAAATGACACTTTGTTGTCTATATCTACCGCCCAACACAAACATCACAGAACTGGAATCTCTAATAGATCAGTTACCAAAGCCGTTCATTTTACTAGGAGATTATAACGCACATAATTTCATATGGGGATCCAATCACACCGACCAACGTGTAAAAATAATAGAAAAAATAATAGACAATCAAAATCTCACTATCCTAAATGATGGGGCATCAACATATTTTTGTAGCCAGTCAGGAAACTTCTCTTGTATTGATCTATCACTATGCGACCCACAAATAATACCTAATCTCTCATGGGAAACCATAGAAACACTGTTTAGCAGTAATCATCTACCAATTAAAATAACAACATTTGGTAAAAAATACCAACATTTCACCCAATATACTCGCGATGGAAGCTAGATGAAGCAAATTGGAACTTATACGCAGAGCTAACAAAACTAACAGAAATAAACATAAATTCAAACAAAGAAATAGATATCATAATCAACGATCTAATAAAATATATCACCAACGCAGCAAACATAGCCATAGGAAAAAAGAACAGAAAAAACGAAAAAAGACAGTACCATGGTGGAACAAAAAATATAGTCAAATCATAACAGAAAATAAAAAAGCTCTGTACAACTACAGGAAAAATAAAACCCAAAAAAAAAAACTAATAAAGTTAAAAAAATCACAAGCAACAATCAGAAGAATAATTTTAAAAAGTAAAAGAGAATCCTGGCAAAATTTATATCTAGAATGAATCCAAATACACCAATCCATGCCGTGTGGAACAATATCAGTAAAATAAAAGAAGGTTAACCTATTCAACAAACAACAGCATTAAAACTTCAAAATAAAACTATTACTGATAATCAACAAATAGCAAATATACTAGCAGAGACATTCGAAAATAACTCGGCAGATTCAAACTACTCACAACAATTTGTAAGACACAAAATCGAAGTAGAAGCTACCTCACAATAGTAGACGAAGACGATGAGCATAACAACCTAATAAATGTACCATTCATCTATAACGAGCTACAACACGCACTACAAAACACCAAAGAAAAAAGCAGCGGAGGTCCAGATGGAATACCATTCGAGTTAAACACACATCTTTAAAAAAAAAACCCTCACTTAATATCTCAATATGTACAACATCATCTAGGAGAAACATGTATACCCAAGTATGTGGATTCATGTCGTGACAATACCTATTCTGAAACCCACTAAAAGTAAATCCGACCCTACCAATTACCGACCAATATCGCTCTCTAATTGCTTAAGTAAAGTTTACCGAAAGATGGTCAATAAGAGATTAGTATGGATACTAGCAGCAAATAACATATTCTCTAAAGAACAGAACGGTTTTAGAGAAGACCGATCCACTGTTGACCAAATAATGAACCTAGAAACGAAAGTACAAAACGCTTTAAAAAAAACATCTTATAGCAGTATGCCTTGACACACAAAAAGGCTACGACACAACTTGGAAACACCACATAATCAATACACTCAAATCATATAAATTAAACGGAAATATAGTATACTACATAAAAAACTTTTTTTTAAATAGAATATTCAACGTCAAGAGTAATGGATGTCTTTCAAAAGCAAAAAAATTGAGTGCCCCAAGGCAAGATCCTCAGTGTTGCACTCTTTCGAATAGCGATAAATAATATTACCCAACACATATCACCCCCTATTAAAACGTCACTATTTGCAGACGACCTTGTGATCTACCACAGTGTGGGAAAATATAAACAGCATAGAAGCAAAATTGCAGGAAACAATCAACAAATTGAAAGAGTGGTCACAAGCAACAGGATTCCAATTCTCTGAATAAAAAACAAATGCAATACATTTCTGTTAAATGCAAAAGCGACATGAAGACCCTACACTCAAAATAATAAACCAAAACATTGGATACACAAATACTATAAAATTGATAGAAGTAATCTTCAACAACAAACTAAATAGGACAATGCACTTACAATATCTCAAGAAAGAATGCACACAAAGGATGAATAAAATCAAAACAATCAGTCACACAAAATGGGGTGCCCTCAGAAACACCATTATAAATGTTTACCATGCAGTAATAAGATCAAAAATAGAATATGCATGCATGATCTACTCTACTGCAAAGCATACAAAGGTAAAAACACTGGAAACAATTCAAAACTCAGCATTAAGACTAACTACTGGAGCCTTTAGAACGAGCCCAATAGAGAGTATCCTTATCGAAGCAGGAGAACAATCACTCGAGAATAGAAGAAAAACACTAATACAGAACTACACGTTAAAATTAGCAAGAAATCCAGACAACCCAGCCCATAATAATATATTTCTACCCAATGCTACTATGAAAGAAGATACGCCTCTCCAACAAAAATACACGAATACATAGATTAAATTCAAATAAACATATCCTCATTACAAAGAGAATCATTCCACAAACATTCCCTATGGTTCAACACTCAACCTGATTACATCCTAGACCTTACAAAATTTCGTAAAGACCAACCCCCAACCGAGCTCTAAAAATTGGTTTCGAAAAACATACAAGAAAAATACCCAGATGCTATATTTATCTACACAGACGGATCAAGACAAAATAACAAAACTGGAGCAAGCATGACAACTAGAAACCTAACCCGGAACTACCGCCTCCCAAACCAAAACAGCATATTCACTGCTTAAATATATGCTGTAAAGCAAGCTACCAGATACATCCTAGACATCAATACAAACGGAAAACAAATCATTATCTGCACAGACTCAATAAGCGCAATCCAAAGCACCACAAACATATAGCGGGTGTCTACTTTTTTCCGAGCATAGGAAATTCAATGTTAAAATTTTGATTTAGCGATATCTCTTTACCTATTAATTTTAGAACAAAATTGTGCCGGAGAAAAATGTTCAAAATGAAAAACTGCATCCATAAAGTATAAGTTTGTTGTTCAATTGTTTCTTATGTCCGAGTTAGAAGCAAAAGAAAATACACTCTTTAAAGCAATTATCAGAGTGCCATGAGAAATTTAACAATAATTTGTTTGTTGTGTCTGACATTATTTGACATATTGTACCAAAATTGGAATCTTACTCTAATTTATTTATTTATTTATTTGTTCAAGCATTTAAATTAATAATAAATTTAATTATAGCAACTATTATTTCCTTTTTTCTACATAATCTAGACAAATAAATACCTATTATGAAGTTATCTAATTTGTTTTATTTCTCATGGCTTTAAGGCGTGTATTTTCTTTTACTTTTAACTTGGATATAAGAAACAATTGAACAACAAACTTATACTCTATGGATGCAGTTTTTCATTCTGAACATTTTTCTTCAGTAAAATTTTGTTCTAAAATTAATAGATAAAGTGATATCGCTAAATCAAAATTTTAACATTGAATTTCCTATGTTCGAAAAAAAAAAACGTAGACACCCAGTATAACAGTAACAACATCATACAGCAGATACAAGACAACATACACAGGGCAACAAACGAACAAACCAAAAAAATACACATCATGTGGATTTCATTACATCAAGGACTTACAGGTAATGAAGCAGCCGATGAAGCAGCAAAGAACGCCACTACACTCGACGCCGTAACAAACGCTTCACTATCAACAAACGACATAAAATCAGTATGGAACAACAAAACTATTAATAAACTATGAACTATAAAAGACAATATCGAGCCCTGGAACACAGTGGAAACTAGAAGACATCAAATAATACTGACTAGACTCCGAATAGGCCACGCACGACTCACTCATGTCCACACCAAGAAGAAAACTGATCCAGCCATATGTGACATATGCAACGTCCCCGTAACAGTAAACCATATTATTACCGAATATCGAAAATTCAACCAACAAAGACTAAAACATAAAATACCGCAAAACATTAGAAATGCTCTAGCAAACAATGAAACAATGCAAAATAATATTATACAATATCTACTAGACACAGACATTATAAATGAACTGTAATATCATAATTGTCATGTAAACCTAATGTACCGAGGTACTAATAACCAAGATGTCGAAGTACCTAAAAATTTAATAAACAAAAAAATATTAATTTAAGCATTAATACCGCTAAATGTTATCATCAGTTTAACAAAAATTTGAAATATATTTGAAAATACTTATAAACTACTGGCAGGAATATCACTACTGTCGACTATGTTAAAGAACTTAGTGTTACATTTGACAAAAATTCGTACTAGATATACATTTAGATAATATTGTGAAGAGTCATACAAAATGCGCATATTTCTCATAAGAATCGTATAAAGTTTTTGAATTCTTACACTTTGTTGACTATATTTTTTACTTGTAAAAATTCAATTTGCATTTTCGATTATCTTTTGGTATCCCAAATATTCAATTTATATTGATCGTATTGAGCGTAATCAAAGAACATTTTCCCGATGCATGAAATATAGATTTCTTAGTTTTGAGTGTCATAAGTAGAGTGTTTTCACAGTTCCTGCGTATAAGCCGCAAGTGGGTGCATATTGACCTTTGGCTGATTTGTAAACAAGCTATACTTGTATGGGGATGTAGGTCGCGATACAAGTTATAGTTGAATAGGGACGAGGTCACGATGCACGCCAGGTGAATAACACCTTGATACGACAGATACTGTTGTTGTGAATTACTTTTGTAGTTTTGTTTCACGTTACGAAATACCATTCAACCTGACCTAGACATTATTATTATGAAAATAAAATTCTCTGTTTTGGACGCATAGTTAGTTAAGGTGAAATACGATAAGTAAGATTCAATTTACTGTGATGACTGCGAGTATTATAATAGTTATAGGATATAAGAGCAAATTATAGCTTTCCATATATCGGTTAAGTATACATTTATTTTATTTATAAAAGTAAACACTTATTTATTAATATTACTTGTTTAAGTTACTAATTATAATAACATAATTATAAATTACTTATTTCTCTTATATAGATATCATGTATATGTTGGATTTTAGTTATTTATTGTTAGTTATTAAGTTAAACTTTATAACTAAGTACACTTTACAAAATATTTTCATTAGCTACAATTTTATAATGTCCCCAAGCATAAGTATTTGTTGAATTCTCAATTAAACATCTCTTGGCATCGTTCGCAAACGTAGCCAATATTGTTTTTCAGATTTAAACATGTTTTGTTGGATATATAAGAATTATTATTAAATTTATCGTTTTTGTACAGATCGTGTGATAATTCGTCTTTTACAACAATCACCTGAATCCCCTTTATTTATTTTTTTTTTTTATATTTTCTTTTTCAGTGAGAATAGAGTACATATTTGATCGTTAATCAATAAATCCATTAATGATTGCCACGCCCATTTCATCTTTAAATTTCCCTAGAATGACTTTATTTCGACGAGGTATTTTAATATCATTGCCTGGTGAAAAATTTGATGTATAAAATTCATTTAAATTATTTTTAATAATGTGTTCATACACGTCAATCGTATTTATTTCATAAATTCAAGAATCTGTATCTATTACATTGCTTGCCTTATTTTTGTTTCATAAATTTGTAATTAAAATTATTCATGTGGTATTTTGAAAGGTCCAAATCTGTAAATCCTAAATATATCGACTTATTATAACTTTAACTTTTTCATTTGAATTGTAACTTAATTTTCTCCGAAATTAGTCATATTATGAAAGTTTAGTTTGAAATTTTTTTGCACCATGTTTCTTGGCAAATATTCACCCAATGCGTTGCTAATGTCACAACCCATTTTTAACATTTTCCATACTTTTACCGTACACAGAATTATTCATCAATTTAAAAATCTTTTTCGAAATCTTTAGCAGCTTTCTTTCGCATTTCAGTATTTAAATCAATATATTAATTTAACTAATTTGTATACTTTCATACCATTTTCTAACGCTTACTGTAAATTTCGGTAATATATCACATGTCGAGTTTTATTATTTAAATTTGAAATTAATTTTTTATTCTAAAACCGTGATTATCAAGGTATAATATTTTCTGCACAATATGGTAAGTATTTATGTTTATCGTGAAGTTCAGCAAGATATTCTAAATCTACTTCAAAAATGTATCTAATATTACAGAGTTCATCGATATTTATAATATTTAGGTTTTCTATTTCATTTGGTGAAAACTATTTAAAATTGTTTGTTGGTAAATACTTCGACATGGCCAGACCATATAGATTGTTTGCATCCCAGTATGTGATATATTTACTTTTTTCTCTGGGATTAAATTCAGAGGTTTTTAAATACTTTTTGTTGGCCTTTTAATATCGATTACAAGAACCTAAGACCCCATCCCTAATTCTTGTCGTTATAAATTTTATTATTTCAATATTAGTCAATTAGTCTAACTTAATTTTAGAACATTTTAACATAGCATCCCAACTTAACCCGAGAGCTGTATAGCATTGGCTAGGATCAGCCGGTATTGAGACATCAGAATATTTCTGAATTATTAACAAATAATAGATATATGATTACTTATAAAATATATACACGCATACTTAGTATCAGTATCTATAGTTATTTTATTCTATTTTAAATACGAGTATACACTACTCAACAGGTGAAACCTAATAACAGGAGAGGGAAAAACATAATGAAAAGCTACAAAAAAATATATTGCAACAAAGGGTTCAAAAATAATAAATACATAAACTGCTCCCAAACTCTTTATTTCCACCTGAACTGCGTGCTACGGCTGTTTGTACAACAATGAATCCCCTCAATCCTAAAACCATCAAAGTCGTTAACTATTACATAGGTAACTTAATTATAATAATTGTTCATTATAATATAGTCGCGTAACATTTATACAGTACAAGTTCAGCATACAACAATAATACTAATTAAAGATAAAGAGACATATTATTCATTATACATTTGTAGAAATATATATATATATATATTAGAGAAAAATTTTTGTTTTATTTTCAAAGAGTATGCTTGTTTTCTTTATTATTTATACAGTCGAATCTCCTACAGAACACGCTAACTCGTTTCGTGTTATAAAAGATTCGGGCAGTAGGAGACGCTCGACTGTATCATATCACGTTACAGTAAGAAGCGCCGATTTTGTGTTATTTCACGAGTTATATGTGAGATTTCTTATAGCATCTTCTTATAGAATCTCTTATAGCATGGTCTCCTACAACACCCCAACTACATTTACGACTTACATCAGTCTGTTACAACACGTCAAAAATCTCATATATAACAAGTATATTCTTTGAAAATAAAACAAAAAATGTTCTCTAATATATTTAAAAGAAAATATGATAAATACAAAACACAGCAGTGATTTAGTTATACTTATTTAATCCTTCGGTTTTTATTTAAACTTGCAAATTTGTCTACAACTTCATTAAGGTCTATTAATTTTGATATGTCTTTTTCTCCACTGAATGTACTAATGTTGTTTAAACTTTCATTTGTCATTCTTGTTCTTAAATAACTTTTAAATCTTTTTAAAGAGGAAAATGATCTTTCACAAGAAGCTGTTGTTACAGGCATTAAAATACAAATTTTTACCAAATTATAAATGCATTCAAATGCTTGCTTATATTGTTCAGCGAATGGCAGAAACTCCATGAGTGATTTAATATTTGTATTTTCCTCCCAACACAAAAGTTTCTTAACTAGCGTTATTTCTGAGTCTAAACAATCACAACTTATGTTATAATGTTCTGCTAATTTAGTTAAATGAATTTTATTGAGGAATAAATCACCTGTGCGGTGCTTGTAATGATTTTAAAATGGTATAATTTTTTGTAAATCTTTCTTTTAATTTAATTACAATTTTATCTAGTATAGGGATGTATAACTTAAGTTTGACAACATCTTCCTCATTTTTTACTTCTATGTCTGCAGAATCATCTATTTCACAATCTACTATAAACTCTTGTAACCTTTTTAGACTAGCTTTCATTAGTTTTAGTTTGTCAAAAAAGTCTGTTTTATCTAAACCAAGAGACAAAATAATTTTATTTATAGATTTCCATTTAGAATTCCATTAATTATCATTGTTTCGTAAGTTTTTCATTACTTGTTTCTTGAACTAAATTTAAACCGTTTACATAATTCATATCAGGGGATTGGAGATAATTAGCTACAGTTGTAACGAATTTTAAAATTTTTATAAAGATACAGTAAAACAATAAATTCTTTATCAATTTGTAAAAGTTAACCTTTTGCTTCACATCTTCTATACTTGTTGAATGTTACAAACACAGATTCAATTGTTTCTAAAACAGTCTCGCATGCTCTGAACTGAACAGTCCATCGTGTATCACATTTTTTTACTTTTTTACTTTACTCTTTGACCAGAAAATAACGAATGAGCTTTGAGATTTTCTTCACTCGTATAAATACCAAAATTTTTAAAACATGTTTGAACTTGCTAAACTATGCACGTGGACGAGTAAGTAAAGTATAGAACAATCTTAACAAGTAATTACAACTTCATTGCGTCGCTATCGGACTCGCACAATTAATTTGACAAGTTTGGACAAGTTTGGCAGCACGTTTATTATAACACCAATCATAATCATGGTTAAATGCAGATAGAGATTTTTAGAGACATGTGCATCGATGCAACAAAAATTATGCTGTATAACAATGTTTTTTGTGTGTTTCTTTTATTGTTTCTGTCTCTTTTAAATGTTAAGATGTTAAAAGCAATATTACTAGGAATTTTTTTTAGATTGGCACTAAACGTAGGGGGGGCAACCAGGGGGACACTGAAAATTTTTGAGGGCAAGCGCCCCCGTGGACCCGCCGCTGGGATCGCCACTGATTATTATATGACTCTTGAGGTCTACGTCAACAAGTTTTTAAATTTTAAATTTTTCAATTGATTTCAATTATGTTACCCTTGATTGTAAAATTTAAATTGGTAATTGTTATTTCATACTAAAATTGGTAAGTTGTTTTTATTTTGTTACATTAAAAATAAATTGTTTATTGAATTTTTTGTAGCTTGATAATGGCCCTAATATTGACCGAAACATCGCCATCTTATGTGAATAAAAAAGGTTTAAAAAATTAATGATTAATTTTACCTTTTTAATTCCAATTAAAGCATGAAATCCCAACTAATATAAAAATACATTTTAAGATTCCTTTTATTTTAGAACCTAATTGCCTGTACGGTTAATAGAAAGATGAACTATGAGGGAACTTTTTGTACATTTTAAAATAATGTGTTTTTTTTTAGGTTAGATTTTATTTGGGATATAAATCAGGGTGGGGAGTTAGCGAACGTGGTTAACACGCAGAAAACAGTTTAATACTATGCTTAAATTTTGATCTTCTTAACGCTAATTCTTATTGGTTAATAATAAACATTGTGTTTCGATGGAAATACACTTCATTATTAATTAAAAGTATTAAACATCAAATAACGCATTATCTGACAAAAGTAGTTCACAACAACAGTACCTGTCGTATTAAGGTGTTATTCACCTGACGTGCAACGCGACCTCGTCCCCATACAACTATAACTTGTATCGCGACCTACATCCCCATACAAGTATAACTTGTTTACAAATCAGCCACTTGCGGCATACGCATAAGCTGTGAAAACACTCTAGTTTTATATAATATCGTTGGACAATAGGCGCACTTTGTAAGGTATGGTATTCTAATATAATAGATTGTCCAGAACTTTTGCCTCAAATATTCTTTCGTGTTCCGTCTCATACTATTAGCTTAAATAAATTATTTATTGTTAATTTCTTGACAACGAATTCTGCATTTAATAGATTATCACTATTATATGTGAAATTTGCCAATAATATATATTTCCTGATAATTTTTCTTGTATTTCAAAACTTTACATTTATTACTTTTATTATTGAAATCAATTTTATATATTATTATTACTTGAGACGTTATTTGTACTTCATTTAAATTACATGTATTTATTTAATGTTATTCTGCTAAAATGTATTCTTATACTATTGTTACTATGCTTATTGCTATGTACTTGTTATTTGTATTGTACTTCTCTATTATTGGGAACTCGGTACGGTTGATAATGCCGAATTGTGGAAAAAAAATTCAATTAGATAACAGTTGTATGGTAGACATTTTATTGTTTCTATAGTTTATATATTTCAAATTTCAGTATATATCCATAGTATGGGGAAAAACTCATATGTACATATGTTCGTAAAAATATAATAATATTCAATCATTTAAAAAAATAATGTTCTAATTCACATGTATGTATTACTTACCACATAACCCTCAAGATGCTGTTCTACAATGTAGATACCTGGATACACTGACATTCTTTCTAGCAATCTGGCATCACCACAAGTGAGAGTGATGTTTATATCTGGAGCAGTAGGTCTGCATGGGATAAGTATGTGCCATATACTTATCGCATATGTGTTTATTTTAGAAGTCTTTATAGCTAAATAATTGTCATCTAAAAGAAAAATATTTTAAAATTTATAAAATTGCTGGAAATTCATTCAATATTTTAGCATAGAATTCGTCTATCTATACACAATTTGATGGTAGTGGCGGCGCTAAGGCGAGCCAAAAGGAACCCATGGCCTCATTACAATTCCAATTGTAATATTTCTTTTCATTAAACCGCTAGCGAGAATATATTTAAAAATATATTTCTTAATTTGAGATCTTAAACTTACATTAAAAGTTTTTTTTTAAAACAAGGAATAGGACGTAGAATTGTTTAGGTATCATGGTTAATATAAGTTAGGTACGAACCATGAACGAAGACGTATATCCTGGTGGATCTCCTGGGGGTGTCGAAGTTCACTTTTGTTCCGTAGCAATAGTAGAAGCCTACATTCTCACCAGAAACGTTATACACAGTCAATATAGTCTCATGTTTATAATCTATTTCTTTTTTATTGTAGATTTCAGTTATATTTTTCTTAGAAGTGTTGAAATACTGTAAATAATATAGACAATTATTAAGTACATTTATATATTATGAAATAATACAATCTGTCAATAAATGTGATAAAACTGCATTGTATAAACAATATTAGATTTAAGGACACGTAATAATTTGCATACTTAAATAATTTCTCATTTTCAGCCCATGCGGTAGTAATATCAACTTCATTATTATATTTGCTGCCAAATAAAGCCAAAATAAATTAAACAATTATATTTTTAAATCACATTGGTGAAACATGAAAAATCTTATACAAGTTATTAATACTTTACTTAAAATGTATTTTATGTGCCCACTTTTTTTTTATTCTATTTTAAAGTTAACTAGTTGCCTGCTTGTAGTAATTTATTTACTTATGTACATCAGGACAACGAAAATTATGCTAAGATATATTTGATATCGTGAGCAGGGTCGGATTAAGGCAATCGGGAACCTGGAACCAAAATAATCATTGGGCCCCCTTCCCCCTACTTTCTAAACTGAACTTTGTCCACTTGAAATATAAATATATTTATTTAAATAATAAAATTGAACAAAAATATTATACTTATAATAATCATTATTAAAATTAATATAAAATTAAGAATAGCGTCCAAATAATTGAAATAAAAAAATGTTTACTCGGAAAGTGAACAGGAATAATTATTTTTTTTAATTAAAATTAATTATAATAAAATAGGATTCTACAATAAACAAACAAAACAACTAAACTATAAAGAGACCTTCCGCGCTTTGGATGCAGCAAAGTCTTCTACTATGGCATTAATATCTAATTTCTCCAGTATTTTGCTTTCAATACACATTAGCGCCAAAGCATTCAATTCAACTAGACACAGTGTTGCCACAGCCACATATAGAAGGTGTTTCAAAAAATTTTCGTACCACTGGACCGATAGGTTACAGTAATGAATAAAAATTATAAAACATTTAAATTAATTTAATGTAATTAAAGTTGTGTAACAGTTGCAATAAATATCAATAGACTGCAGTGCAACTAAAAATATGCTCTAAAAATATTGTTTTAAGCGCTTGAGAAATGATCTATAAATATAAAAATATGCTCTATAAAAATTAAAATATGCCTTTAAAAAATACTCCAAAGTTTCGAGGAAAAGTTCATAACAGCACTAAATAAAATAAATAAAAAATTGTTTAATCCCTTATATGTATTTAATAGTTCAAGGTTATTCTTTTTGTAAACAAGAACAGCACAAATAGGCACCAAATCTTTAAAAATCGCTGTTTTTAACGGTGCTTTTATTTTTGTATATATACTAACTAAGGCAATCGACGATAATATTACATGCCTCAAATTTGTTCTCATATTCACATATCGTATGCAAGACAAGCCACATGCATCACATTTGGTTAAAATATTTGCATGGTCTGGTCTGCTTTTACCATGTATGGAGCAGCATTTCATATCAGGCAGCGGTTCTTAATGTTTTCTCTATTACGAACCCCATTTAAAACTCTTTTTTGTCGTGGAATACCAAGGCTTAATTTAAGATTTCAAACTCAAAAGTGCATCAACTTCGAGTATTAAATTAAAGATTGACATAAAGGGCTTTTATGTACGGAGAGAAGAAGAAAAAAATAAGTTACTTTGTTAATGAACGCACTACTATTATAATAATTTAAATGCAATTGTTCTATATCTATACAAATAGACAATAATATAATATTGAATACAATTACAAATTTGTCTAATCCATTCGTTTTTCAGTCCCACGAACAGGGGCGGATAAATCACGGAGCCATGGGGCCATGACTCTAGGGCCCCCGACGTTTAGGAGCCTCGTCCACGCGGATATCTATTTATCAAATTTACATCACTGTATTTAAAATTTATTATACTAATTATATTCATATTATAATTTACAAAATATTTAATTTTGATATCCTACAATTTATAGTAGAGACGAAATTCCGTGCTCTACTGCCATTTATTTTCCACTGCACCATCTGTAGGGCATAAGGAACACGGAGTCGCGAACAATGTGGCTGTGGCAACACTGTGTCTAGTTATTCATGAGTATGAGTACAGTCGGTATTTTTTATCTCTAATAATTTTGCCTTGTCTTGTAAGTTTATCTGTGAAAGTAAAGTTCAAAGTGATACCAATTTGTGCATATTTTAGTGAGAAATAAGTTTCGAACATTCAATCTGATCTCGTTTTTTTGAGTGACTGTAATTTGAATTTATATATAAATAAATAACTCATTTCTTTAAAATCAGCTGTTTCCACTAATTAATCAGCATTTTGCAAGTCGATAATAAATATTATAGTCCGACCATATCGTTAAACACGTCAACATAATGTCCACTGATTGTGCAGTTTGCAAAACTAAATGTGATACTGCTTCGGCCATCAAATGTGCCAGCTGCAATCTGGATTTCCACTCGAATTGCGTAGACTTCAATCCAACGGATACGCGTACCTTACGATCGAAAAAAAAACTTAAAATGGTTTTGTAACAACTGCAATCAGCTCCCAATTGTGGATTCCACCAAGGCGTCGAGTGATATTATTGATCTCAAAAATAATATCCTATCCCTTCAAGCCGATATCAATGGGCTTAAGGAACAATTACAATTTAACAACGAATGTAGGCTCGAGAAATGTGTTGAATTTGAAAACATCATCGAGGAAATTAAGGAACGGAAAGAGCGCGAACGTAATATTCTAATTTTTGGGCTATCTGAAGAATCTGCAGAGAATAGCGATACCGCGGCTGTAGATGAAATATTATCTATTGCTCTTCCGAATATTTCGATTAATCATTACAAGTTCGTACGATTAGGAAGGAAGCTTGTAGGCAATAGCAAAATTAGACCCATAAAACTTATGTTCAATAATGTTGATAACGTGACATCATTATTTAAAAATATTAATAAAATTAAAGAAAACATAAAATATAGTAAATTAATTGTCAGCAGTGATAAAACACTTAGGCAGCGTAACATTTCTCATTGTTGCGAGAGAAACTTAAATCATTAAAAGCAGCGAGAAATATTAATTCAACAATAAAATACGTAAATGGTGTTCCGCGTATAGTTGAATCAAAAAACTCGCGCTTTGACTAACAATAGTTTCAAATTCATTAATTATAAATCCCATGTTTAATTTTAAACAAACAAAAATGGCCATGCCAACATTAAAACAAGAATACCTCGATATATCCCCAAATTCCATGGGAAACGCGAACTTTTACCCAGATTTCTTGAAATATGTCAGAAATTGGTAACTAAATTTTATAACTTAGCAGACCCAACGGACTTTCAAAATGAATACCTAATGTCCATTATACTGTCAAAGATACAAAGTGACGCCGCAATTAATATCGCGTGCTGTACCATTTCAAATTTTAAAGATTTAAAAACTGCTCTAACAAATACATAAGCTGACAAACGCGATACATATACACTAGCCATAGAAATGACTGAATTAAAACAGTCGTATAACGAAACACCTTTTGATTTTTATAACAAGTTACAACATTTGTTAAACCTTCAAATATCTTATATTAAAACACATTCAGATCCTAGTGAAGCTAACGACGCTGCTCTTTTATCTCGTTATTTTCAAAATTATGCCTTACGCATATTATTAAGAACCAATCGGACAACTTATGTGGGCTAAAAATTCCGAAAATTTAAATTCCGCATAAGCAGGTTAACTAACGATATCCAGTTCGATAACCCGTCGACTACAAATTTCAAACCACAAAACAACACACAGAAAATCGTTCCAAAAATTAACCAAACCCAAAAATTTAATCAGAAACCACTATATTTAACAAATTACGCATCTCAGTTAAATAGACCAATTTAATAGAAATTTTAATCAAAACTTTCAAACTAACAAAATCCAAATTTCAGTCAACGATTTTCAAAACCAACACTCATGAGTATATCCACAAATAACACATATCAACCACGACCAGGACCATCTCACGGTTACCAAAATTTTAGACCCCAACAAAACGTAATCTCCGAAGAATTATATAACATAGATAGCGAAACAATCGAGTATGAACATGACACGTATTCAGATAACATTGTTCACCGTTAAGTGATGTTGATTTTGATTGACGAAAAAATTTGTATCTACGTACGATTATACCATTTGGCTAGAAATCTGCAACATTGAGTACATTCAGAAGATCGAAATCAACTCGTATTCTGAAAGAGTTATTTGTGGATTGCTCGTTTGATACTTTTTTAACTTCGAATGTTCTTCCTGGGCATTTTTCAGTCAAAAAGTGTATCATATCACCCTCGGTGTGGACTTTTCCAATGTATAACCATGCATGCTTATTCCCACTTCGTATTGAGGAGTCGTTTGAATTTATTCCAATAATACTGTTTGGCTTAAGTTTATTTGTATGGTTATTTATTTTGTTGTTATTTTTGAGGTTATTGGACTTTTAACTTTAATATTATACTATGGACTCCAAAATGTAAGAAACAAGAAGATCCAACGCAGAACCAAGATATTCGCCTTCCAGAAGGAGCTCAATTTTAAGAAGGGAGGAGTTATATTGCCGTAGCTCCCCTATAATAATGCTTAGTTGTATAATATTTATCTGTAGGTATCATGTTCATGCTGAGTAGTTGTTTGTGCTTAGTCTCTTGTAAGTTAGTTTAGAATCAACCTTGTACCAAGCAACATCGTTGCTAATAGTAAAATAAATTATTTTTAAAAAGTCAACTTGCGTAGATCGAAACCTAATTTATATATATATATATATATATATATATATATATATATATATATATATATATATTGAGACTTCTCTGAGATAAAATCATTTCGTGGTCCTTGGCAATACAAGAATCGTAAAATCATTTTATATCTAAAATTATATTTAAACCAACTTTTTTTCATTATTGTAATATTCCAAAAATTCCATTTATATAAAATATACGAATTATTTAATTACGTATTTTCTTAATAATTGTAGTTTAAAAATGTAAAGTATCATTTTCGACAAATTATTAAGAATAAAGTAGTCGAGCATTTTTTAGTTTTCTTAAGTATTGAAAAATAATGGGACTTGCTCAAATATTTACTTATCGTGTTGTGAAACACAGATGATGCAATAATTTGTGGAGACGTCAAATATATTTTATTATTCCATTCAAAATAAAAAAAGTCTAACTTTCTCTTCAATAGGAACTTTTTATACAAACATTAACGTGTTCTTGAGTCTAATGAAATCTAATAGTTTTTATTACGTTTAACTAATAAATTTTTTGATATGGGTGTACAAATCAAACTGAGATCCCTAGTGGGTGTATGTGTATTGTGTTGTGTCATTAAAAAAGTTTTCATTACATAAGAAATGGCTAGTTATGAGTACGTATCATAGCGTCTAAAACCACAGCGTCGACATCCCATAGTGTCGACAAGTCCATAACCCCGACAACCCATAGCGTCGACAACACCTCCCACTCCAATGTTCATAGCGTATAAATCGTGTTCGTGTAAGTTTGCTTTGCGTTGCCATTCTCGCTGCCAAATAGTATAGAAAACGTGTAATAGATGGCGCTTATTATTGCAATGAACCAAATGAATCGACCGGAACGCACGCATCTCTCTAATATTCAAACACTGCTAAGCGAGCACATAGCTTTATGCAGACGCATAATCATGAAACACCATAAAATTAAAATACCTAAAATGGCGGATTTAGCAAAGATCCGAATCAAAATATAGTGGTTACAAATTCAATCTATTACACAATAGATGGCGATTTAGTGGAATATTCATATTTTTTAAATTGTTTATTAGTAGGAAAATTTATATACCGCATTATTCAACACTCTAAAGCGCAACTGCTGCCTTTTTAAAACATTGCTTTATGATTACCTGTTTTATTAAATATCCTAAAATGACGAAATCACGTCAAGTGATGTCATTGACAAATTTTGTATCTCACACAAATGCAAATCAATTGTTGAGCTCTCACATTGACATTTAATAATGTTTTTGTTTACAGAACAACAAACAGATTCAGACATGTGTAATTAATGTAATGTTCCGTAATAACAATTCAGGTTTATGATGAAAAAAATAATGTTTCTAGTTTCAAAATATATTATCAGGTTAATTTTCATAACAATATTTGTTTAGAATGTTTAATATTATATTTGAATTAATTAACAGACATAAACCTGCTAAATTAATAAATTTTATTCTAATTTAATTTGATTTTCACAATAGTGTTAGTAAAAATTTAAATTAGTTCACTATAGGTGGGTATATAATTAGAAATATAATTACTAAAATCTTTATTTTTAGTTACTATAACTGCGCTGAAAAGGCACGTTTTAATTGCCTAAACTATATTTTCTTACATTGAAAAATAATTGTAAATAATTTTTTCTACGATTGCTATGAAAAGTTGACAACTACGCTCTCATTTGTCATCGTAAAGTTGTCGTTTTCTGTGGAGCATTCGAAAAATATCTTTTTTGCGCCTCTCCAATTGCAACGCGCGAAAAAGACGTTAAATGCGCGCATTTCCAATGACAACGTGTGAAAAAGATATTAAATGTGCGCTTATTTCAATAGTTACTAGGGATACAAACAAAATAGAAACTTGTCATATTGCCAGTCGACAGAACGAATTTATTATAAGTACGCATACGTTTTTTAATAATTTGAAGATGCAATCGTAGAAAAAATTATGTGTGTATCACGAGCGTAAAGTGTCTTTGTTCCTCTTACACTATTGCAGCTCTCGCCTTCGGCTCGCGCTGCAAATACCGTGTTCGAGTAACAAAGAATCACTTTACGCTCTTAATACACAAATAACTATATGTGAATCGTAAAATAATAGTTAACGAAATATTATGTACATTAAATCATATTATTTCACTTTATAACAAATAGGTATTTAATGAAAAAATAAGTACCTTTAACTTATTTCAAAAGTTCATAGCTCTTTTTAAAAGTAATATTCTATTATTTAAATTAATTTATATATATATATATATATATACAGGGTGTTATATTTTAATAGACCCAGCAAATATCTCGCTTATTTATCAACTTAGCAATTTCTTTCATATAACATGATTTATACAGCAACATGTAAGCTAGTTGATGACGTATGTACATTCATGATATCATTTCCGGTTTATTAGTAATTATTATCAACTTTGAAATTTCAAATGGAACATTCTATATTTTTTTACAAATTTTAAAAGTGCATCAAATTTGCTTTACAATCATGTAAAATAATCTTATATTACATTATTAAAAAGTAAAATGGCGGGCACTTTATTATACACCAAATCGTAAAGAGAATAGTGAGCCATGACTGTGGCTTGAAATAAAACAATTAACTAAAACAATTGTAATTATTATTATTAAACGAAATAATATTTTTTTGTCATAATAATAACGAAAATAAGAATAAAGAACACTTAATAACAACAAAATGATTTTATAACAAATATTCAAAATGACTCCCAGCCTCTTCAATACATTTTGCACAACGTTTTGAAACAGAATAAGTAGTCTTTTCTCTTTGGTCAGCAGATAAAGATTCAATTGCTGCTTCAATTTTATTATTCAGTCCGTTTAATGTGTTTACTGGTTCATTACAAACAAAATCTTTCACGTAGCTCCATACAAAAATCAAGTGGTCATATCGGAAGAAAATTTATTAATTTAGCAGGTTTATGTCTGTTGATTAATTTAAATATAATATTAAACATTCTAAAAAAATATTGTTATGAAAATTAACCTGATAATATATTTTGAAACTAGAAACATTATTTTTTTCATCATAAACCTGAATTGTTATTACGGAACATTACATTAATTACACATGTCTGAATCTGTTTGTTGTTCTGTAAACAAAAACATTATTAAATGTCAATGTGAGAGCTCAACAATTGATTTGAATTTGTGTGAGATACAAAATTTGTCAATGACATCACTTGACGTGATTTCGTCATTTTAGGATATTTAATAAAACAGGGTAATCATAAAGCAATGTTTTAAAAAGGCAGTAGTTGCGCTTTAGAGTGTTGAATAATGCGGTATATAAATTTTCCTACTAATAAACAATTTAAAAAATATGAATATTCCACTAAATCGCCATCTATTGAGTAATAGATTGAATTTGTAACCACTATATTTTGGTTCGGATCTTTGCTAAATCCGCCATTTTAGGTATTTTAATTTTATGGTGTTTCATGATTATGCGTCTGCATAAAGCTATGTGCTCGCTTAGCAGTGTTTGAATATTAGAGAGATGCGTGCGTTCCCTTTACTTTCACGTAGCTATTACAATTAAAAGGATATATGAATTTTGTTTTTATATATAGCATTAAAAAATGTTGAAATTTGTTGTCGATTCATTTGGTTCATTGTAATAATCAGCGCCATCTATTACACGTTTTCTATACTATTTGGCAGCGAGAATGGCAACGCAAAGCAAACTTACACGAACACGATTTATACGCTATGAACATTGGAGTGGGAGGTGTTGTCGACGCTATGGGTTGTCGGGGTTATGGACTTGTCGACACTATGGGTTGTCGACGCTGTGGTTTTAGACGCTATGGGATGCTTCGCTAGTTATTATACAAAAAAATGCAAGAGTATTGTGTATGCTGCTACAATGTAAATGGAAATCGTAGGTGTGACTCACTGGCTCGTTGTCTACGTCGTTGAAAGTCCAGGTCATTGGCTCGGCGCCGCGGCAGCCCAGCGTTAAGTCCGTGGCCGCGTCCACCGTTATCTCGGAGCGCTGGGGGTAGATCAGCGCTACGCTCGAAAACTGCAGCGCCACCGAACCTGGAACAAACATAAACATTGTCAACATCAACGTTAAATATGGTTGTATATATCAACGCATATTAATTAGCATTTTGATTTGACTAATCGTGAATAACGTGTGCCATGCTGATGTTCCTCCCGATACTCGTATTTTACGTTTGAAACTTTATAAATAACTAACTTCTACTTTTCAAGTCTAAAATCAGATATATTGTTTATAGCTCTCTAATGATAAATACATATTATTAGTTTATTCATTGTGAAGCGACATAATTATTAATAATAAAGAAATACAAATTAATTTATATATTATACTGACTGTTAACAACTACTGTTGCTTACATTTTTTTTACAGTGCCTATTGCTATTGTAACACGGATTTATATTAGACGTACTTTTTAAATTTGTAAAATGTTTAATAATAATAATAATAAGTAATTTATTGTCCAACAGAAAAATCCACTTACAGGACAAATACAATTTAAAGTAAGATTTAGAGAAAAACAAACTAATAATTACAAAAATATATCATTATAAACAAATTCTGCATTATGACACATTATAAAAATTGGTGAACGTTGCAAAACATCCGTGTTTGGGGTTGGTAGGTGGAATGTTCTATGTTGTCTCGACCCCGATCGTGGTACATGAAGTGGGATACGGGATAGTAATTGCGGCGCATCAATTTTGTTGTGGAGCAGCATCCATGCAAACCTAGCAGCAAATGAGTCTCTTCGATCTGTCAAAGAAGCTACACAATGACGTTTATACAAGTATAGATGGTCATAAGCGTTTAATATGGGAAATAGGTTCCCAAATTATTCTAGACAAAATTACTTCAAATAAATGTTGTAGGGAATTAAACGTTATAGATAGACATAGCCATGGAATATAAACAAATTTACAAACAATTATATGATATTGTAACTATCCAAAAAGTTTGTGTTTGTGCTATTGATTGCAAATTATAAAACAGAAACTTTCTTGACAGTTACAATGCTATACAATTGTGGCAATTCCAATGAAGTATCTATTTTTATAAAACTATAAACTTGATATTTTGCAATTAAAATGTTATAAATTAAATCTGATTACTAATTTATATGCAAAATTTAATTGTCCACAACATTTATTTATGAGGTAGGTGGCTCAGTGGTACGAGTCGGCCTGTGGATCTTGAGAACTTTGGTTCGATCCCTACAGCCGACAAACAATTTTCACCAATTTAAAAAATCTACCCCTGTGGCTCCTCCTCCACTAATATCTTTGGAGGCCGTGATTTGACGGTTGGTCACCGCACTTCTCGCGAAAAAATATATCACTTACCGAGATCTGCTTAGGCAGAGTGCCACACCCAGTGATGGGTAAAAGGCGTGATGATATATTTATTTTTTATTTATTTTATTTATTTGAAGTATTTTTGTGTACAATAATTTGGATGAAAAACTGAGTTTTCATATTGAACGTTTATAACCAGTTTTTCAATGAACATCTTGTATATTTATTAATTTTATGCTCTGTAAATAATGCTAACTTCAAATTTAACTTATTCATTAGGTAATTTTAACAAAAAATATTTATTCAAAAAACTCTAGATTTCATTCTAATTACGCGCTAGGACAAAACAACTGTCAGCCGTTATTAGATATTTAGCAGCAATTTCAATACTTCAGGAAAAATAAATGTATGATAGATAATAAATGATATGGTGATCCCGAATATAAAAATTATATATTTTTTAAATCGCAAAATATATGTATAATCTGTTATTTATTTATTTTTCTAAAACAATGAAGCGCTGTTAAATTTCAAGTCACGACTGACTGCGACTGACAGTCGTTTGGTTATGGCACGTAATTTGAGTGAATTCGAGAGTGAACCTTTTGAATTAATTACCTACCTTGTATACCAGTAATTTTAGTGTTTTTATGAATAAATTACATTTTAAGTTTCAATTTATTCAATCTTATTTCTTGAAGTATTAATACCCTTGTGTTTTTAGTCGCTAACGGTGTTGTATCAGTAGAGTTAGAATAAAGAGTTATTTATATTTGTTAAGTAGTAGAACTCGTAAAATTTAATAATTTTAAGTCATCTTGCTTCACTAAATTTTGCGACCATGAAACACTTAATTTGATATATCTTGAAAAGGAATATATCATTTACGTATACGTCTAAAATTTTTAAAAATAATATGTATAATTTCATAATAATCATTTAATTCAGTTGTAAATTATTTCAGGTTCAAATTTTAAACAAATCAAAATCTCAATTGTGCCTGGTAAAGTGATAGTGTTTATTAACTCAATGATATTACAAAAATATTTTACAATGATACAAAAAAACAAAGAGAACTACTCAATTTCTCAGCTTCTCTGGTGTCAATTGTATGTCTTCTACTCAAAATTCTCTGTCACTGCTCTCACTAAATGTCCCTGTTTTGTACAGATAGCTACAATGATTTGAGGTCTCTACTTCGTAACCATGAAATAGCGCTAATTCGTGCAATTTTTGAGGTTTGACGTAAACTACTATTTCGGTTGCAACTTCATTTTCACTATTTGGGGGCATAGATCTTATAGTATGACAAATTAGATGTAAAGACTGGGAAATGTTTAGAATTGAGAGCGAAAACACCTTCATTTGAATATAATTTCCAATTTGAATCATATTTTGATCTCATCAATTGACAGATAATAGTAACAAGAATGAAAATTATATATGCATAACGTGTTATTAAATATTTTATTAATTTAGATTTTTTATATCAATTCAGTCTTATTGCCAGTTTGGCATATTTCTTGCAACTATTTTATTAAAATAGACTGTCGATTATTATTATATTTCATTATTTGTAATAAACGATAATAATTTTGTGAGTTGTCATATAATTACAATAAAGTGAGTACTAAACACAAAAAAACCGACTTTAAAATTATTTTATTATATTTCATTATTTGTAATAAACGATAATAATTTTGTAAGTTGTCATATAATTACAATAAAGTGAGTACTAAACACAAAAAAACCGACTTTAAAATTATCATGGCTGAGCAATTTTGTATGGAAGTTATTATTATTGTTATTATTATTATTATATATAAAGTTTAACATATTTAACATTTACAGAGAAATTATTCATAAAAAATTTATTTGGCTTTGTAGATGTAATGAACCCTATCTTATGAACGTCAATGTTCGGTAAAACGATTCTGATTGTAGACTGCTGTTATTCGTTGTTAAGTATCGTTATCTTTCTGCACAGCATAAGGGGGAATTACTACCTAAGACATTTTTTATTTTATTTATTATTCAGTCCAAAATAATAGGAAAATTTCTGTTTCTGTTTATAGGATGATAATTTATGAACACTTCAATTTACAAGTTCAGCTTTAAAAAATCAGATGTGTTTTAAATCACTTTAAAATAAGACAATTTAAAAAGTACGTTTTAGAAAACCTTTCTCCGAAATTGAATTGCCCTGTTTCGAAAATATATTAGGAATGAGAATCATATAAAATTTGTTTTTAATGTACGAATTTATTTTATTAATAACTTGACAATAAAAAATATCTAAACAAAATATCATTTAAATTTATAAATTATTTTTCGAATGTAAATATAACTAACAACATACCCGTAGAAAGAAACTAGTACGACTTTGGGCATTGTGAAGTGGTATGATTTAAGAATATTTGCAAAATATCGACATAACATTGACAGTAATTGTAAAATATACATAAAATAAATTTAAACAAATAAAGTTAGTGTCAAAAAATATAAGAATGTAAGGAAAAATTTAGTTTTTAATTAATATCAGTTAAATAAATGCATTAGAATTTTACAACGAACTCACTTGATTTCTGACGCGTCTGTGCCAAAAATGTAATGAATGTATTTGAAAACCATGACATCGAAATTGAATTCAAGGAAAACTCTATTCTGTTAATTAAATAAAATTGAAAAATATTTAATTATTCTGAAAGATACGTTACAAATATTAAACTTTATTAGAATTTCAATTAGGATGAATAATTTTGAGAAAATATTAAAAAATCACAATTACCCCGTTGCATATGGCTAACTATAAATATATCTATTTTAAACAATTTTGGGGTAGATAGCCTGTGCATTTGAGAACCCGGGTTCGATATCCACAGCCGACAAACAATTTTCACCACATTAAAACTACTCCTGTGATTCCCTCTTCACTAACATCTTTGAGGGTCGTGATTTGACAGCTGGTAACCGCACTTCACGCGAAGAAATATACCACCTCCGGAGATCTGGTACGACGAAGTACCACACCCAATAATGGGTAAAAGACTTGTTAATATATTTATTTATATATTCTTATTTAAATATGGCAAGCAAGCACTATGTAAAACCTGATTTTCCACGTTAAACACTTATGGTCCGCTTTTCACTGAACACACTCTATAATCTTCATTATTTCTTCTAACTTTACTTCATGTTTTTGCATTTTCTTTTAAAAACATTTATTTTAGTTAATGTAATTTTTCTCACAATTATCACAGTTATCTATATGTAAAATGACGTGATGCCATTATATTGTTTATCGGTTTCAAAAAGGATAAAAGCTAGTTTTTACTAATGTCAGATTTTAACAGTAATAATTTAGATAAAATTTTATGAACTCACCTTGAATGATCACCAAAAGTATTGTAAGAATGTGTGTTGAATCTAACATTTTTGTTGATCGTAAATAAATTGAGCCAGAAAAAGACAAACAATACGAAACTTGAAAATATTTTCCGCGACACTAAAAACTGAACTGATTCAAATGTTACCAGTTTATGAAAAAGTTTATCTTCCAAAAAACTTTTCCTTATAATATTCCTTGTTCAGTTATAAATGAGTATCAAACTGTGGTTAACCATGCACAATAACATTAGCCGGATATTGAAATTTTATCAACGAGTTAGTTGATATGCACATTCTGTGGTGGTTTCACGGACATTGTGCTATCGTCAACCAATTGTTTTATCGTAATTAGTTTTTGCGTTGTAAAATAAATATTATTTGTATAAATTTTGAGAAATTCGAATTTTAATTTTTATAATATTAATTTTGTATCACTAGTAAGCACCGGACCTAATTTTATTGACAAATTTCTTTTATAAAGGCATCAACATTAAGGGCGTTATATTCAATGCTAAAAGAAACTTTAAATGTAAAAGAAAATATTGATATTCAGAAGTTTTCAAAATTGGTACTTATCTAAAACATAAATCTATTGGTAATCGTGCTAAAGAAACCAAAACTTTTCAAGGCAACAAATAAATACATTTATAACGGTGGCAAATGATGACAATTTTTTACTTATGAAGGTTAGTTTTGTAACTTATTTAAGAAAATTGTTTTTATACAACTATATTTTTTTTAAGGTCATTTTAATTTTTGGTATATCTGGAGCATGTCGCCTTGACGTATTAAAGCATCTAACTATTAAAAACATAGAAGATAAAGATTCTGTTCTAATTATTAAAATACCTGATTCAAAAAAACATGCTGAACGTACTTTCACAATTACCAATATTGATTACATAAATATTTATAAAAAAAAATATGTTGCTCGGCGGCCAGTTAATACTACTAGTCTGCCTTTATTTTATAAATACGTCAATGGAAAATTTTTCAACCAAGTAGTAGGGATAAATAAAATCGGGGCTATACCCAGTCTCATAGCCAAATATTTATAACTAGCCTAAGTGGATTCTTACACCGGACACAGTTTTAGAAGGGAACCAGCAACTTGATGTCACAGTTATTAAACGCCATGGGGGCTGGAAGTCCAGCACTGTAGCCGAAGGATACATTGATGATTCTATTGAACAAATTTACTTTAAAGTACTGAAACCGAAGCACATTTATCAGATTCGACCTTTTAATGCAATTTCGGTAGGAACGTCAAATTCGAATCTAAATTCAAACGTAAACTTGGTTGACTTAAATAAATCTGCAAATTTACCAGGAATCAATATTAGTCAATGTAGCAATTGTACCATTATATTAAATGTCCATAAAAGATTAACGTTTAAAGCTGCAAATAAAACATTGTTGTTAATAAGTTAGTTCTTTCATAGCAATATTATTATATTAGGTTAAATTGAATTCATATTTTGTAACAAATAAATATGAATATAATTTATTCACTTACTTGTCAATCATCTTAAATGTTAACTCTTGTTTTTGAATAACAGAAACTTTAACCTTAAAGTTTTGAGTCGAGAAACTTCATTTTATGTAAATTAATGGATGCTGCAACGAATTATCAGCTGTTCAGTTGCAGCAATGCGAGCGCTGTACGATTGAGTTCATATAATTGACAAGAAATCGGTTTTGAGTATATTTATTCAACCTTGTTTGTCAGCCTAGTGCGCACAATAGTTTTCCGCACGTTGCCCCGGTAACATTAATGTTGTTTAGAAAAGACATGTTTTGCGCTTCAAAAACAATGAATAAATTTGTAGGAAAAATAAATGCTATTTTCATAAACGTCATTTGAATAAAATATAACAAAATGGGAAATTGTCAATGGGGAACTGTGTCTTTTTGCTTGTTAAATTCACATACAAAATATAACTCGTAATATGATAATTGTCAGATAATATTTTGAAATGAATTTAAATTTGTTGTCTCGGATATAGGATATTACCATTTTCATAACAACTCATAAATCATGTCAAAATATAAGCAATTATCATTTCATTAGTTATATTAATTTTGAAGATACTAATACTTTGCGGCTATATTTCAAGCCAAGCACTGTTTTCAAGAACTATATATATGTAGATAACATATAATGTTATTTTCATGAAAATAATTGTAACTAAGTACCTAATGCCCTAAAAGTGTTGACATTTTTTACACGAAATTGGTAGTATATTTGAGTTGCATATAATTTCTTTGTCCTGCATTATACTGAATGTTCGAAAAACCTGACTCACCATCATTCATATTACAGATTAAGAAACTACATAAATAAACGTGGCAAAAAATATATTTTAATTCCGGGGCAATTAGAAATAAGCCCAACTTTCTTAGTTTAAATAGAACGGTATATAAATTTAAAAAAATTAAAAACATCAACACCGGAAATAAAATATTTTTACTTTTACTGTAGTTCGACGTATTTTTTTACGTAGTTTCTAAATCTGTCATATTGTATGTAATTGCTATAAAAATATATTTTTAGACGTGAACATGTATTATGGAAAACCGAGTATAATAAAAATGATTTAGAAAGAAAATTTGTTGTATTTAAAAAATATTTGTGAGACAGGATATTTTGAATGGATGAGCCGAATTTACAAACCAATAGACAAGGGGCGACATCTGTGGTTCTCAAGTTATATGTTTTTAAATGGGAATATACAAACTTTTTATATGTATTCAATAGCGTTTTTTTTTTTAATTCAACCATGTATTAGTTTAATATTTTTTTAATTCTAATATTAATGTTGAGACGCCACTGCTTCCTCAGCCGCTCACCGGTTCATCACCAACACTCAGCGCTATCTATTAAGCGCCACCACCTAACTTTAGTTTAGTTATTTTTTCTCGCTGTTAATTATTTGTAAATTTTACCAACTTCACTTGACTTGTAACTCGCTTTCGCTGTGCACCAGTCGCACGTTTTTTCTACTAACCTGTACGCCTCTTACGGCCACGTGTTTTTACACAATTCGCTTTTTTTACGCTCAAATAATTACGATCAAGTGTTAGTGCTAATAATAAATATTATTTCAGCTTTCCGCATACGCTTTTACTGTTATTCCAACTGGGAAAGATTTTGTATTGCTACCAGCAAAAACTTTGTCACTAAGTATTATTTATGAATAATTTGTATTTGCTACTGTATCGTAAGTACACTTTATTTATTTGTATTATTGCACAGCATCAATTCATCTCGTTTTTTGGCTATAAGTTAATTCAGTTTTGTAATTCTGGTTTATTTAAAGTTATTTATTCATGTTTGCTATTGTACATCATTTCGACATCTTGGTTATTAAAATAGTTCCTAGTTTGTGTCTGCAAATTTACTTCTTGATTCCCATACTCGCCTCAGGTTGTTCAGCCCTTCAGGCACCTTCGTTTGCGTTATTTGTGAATTCAATTACTCCTTTGGCTCTCCTTCATTTGAATTGTTGCAATAGCTTATCTTTCCTTCTCTTTGTTGATTAGACCACGTGGCTACAGTTAGCTTTGTCACTTCCTGACGCATTATTTGTGGGCCTGCCCCTATTATCCTGTCTCTCCTTCAGCAAAGAGCTACCATCCTTGTGTTAAGTCTTCCAGAGCAGCTCCTGGAAGTGAAGAACGTCCGTACCTTCTCCTTCCAGCATTGCATCACTCTGCCTTACTTTCTGCATTTTCTCTCTGCTCGCATTCCGCAATTTCTATCTCTGCGCAACTCCCGCGAAACGACCTCTCGGTCAAACATTTGGTCCTTCGAGCCGGATCTGCATTTTCTCTCTCTTCGCACTCCCCGCGAAACGACCTCTCGGAACAATTAATGTGCAGTAAGCTATGGATTAAAACCAAGAGTATAAAATTAAAGTTGAAAAAATAATAATTTTTAAATACTCTTTATAAATAATGTTCCATTTGATTTCCATTATTTTCTAAACATAATTCTATTAGACTTAAAACGGAAGTAGCTTTTATTATTGTTTCTGGTGTCAAAGCATCGCAAGCTTTTAAAATTCTATCCAATAAACTTTGTTTCGTTGTCACTGGTTTTGAATACACTCTATATTTAAGATAACATCATAAATTAAAAATAAATTAATCAAATCTTCAAACGTATAAATATCAGCCGTGCTGTCACATAAAACTCTCAAAACACAAAAAATAACACTAACAACAGTTATTACTTGATAACAGCTAGATTTTGTTCATTTATTTTTCAACAATAGCGTACTTCACATTAATATTAAAAAATAATTATTTAAATTTTAATAGCAGTTTTATATATATTAAAATTATATAAAGTTATTAAACTAATACTCGTAAATGGTGGATTTCAGAAAAAAAGCGCTATTGAAAAGCAATAAAAAATATGTATAATCTCATTAAAAAATGTAAGTTTGTACTATAACTAGAGAACCACTAGTTTAAAAAACGATTTTCTTCTTTAATCAGATGTCACTCTTGGTCTCCTACACCTTTGTTTTTTTTTCATTAAAAAATGTAAGTTAATAAAGAAAATATTGGTTAATACAAGTGAGAGATAAAAATTAAAGACATAAGATTGTACAGCAAGGTGGGAGGCATAAGTTTATGGTTAAAGAAATACATTTATAAGTCGGGTGGTGTGGCGAAGGTGAAATAAAGTTATATTTTTTAAATGGGAAGGACTACTTTATTACTTAATTGGATAGCCCTAAATATACCATTTTCAAAGTTGTATCCAGTTTAAAAATTTAATTTGTTTAACATGAAAAATAAATCTACAGGTAGACTGATATAAAACTAACTGCTAAAATAGTTATAATAATTAATCGAATTCTCGTGTATAATACTATAAATAATTCCATTTAACCTACGTAATGATTTATTCTTCATATTTACCTTGTTAATATTTTTAAAACTTTTTCAGTGGAATTCTAGTTACCTTCAAATTTAAAGGTGGTCTCTAACTAAATTTAGAGGTGACTGTTAAGAAAAATTTTGTCTACAGTCTAATTTGACCGTCGCTAGGGCTATTATTACACTATAAACATAGATGTTGGTAGTCATTGGCGTTCCTAGGGTATATGCCGTCCGTGTGCAATAATAATTTTGTGACCCCTAGCCCCTGTTTATTAACTGGAATGTTTCTAAAATATTGTTACCGTGAAAAACACACAGACACAACAAATATAAAAACTATACATTTTAATTATATCTCGAATCGGCCTGTGGATTTTGGGAACCCTGCTTCGATCTCCACAGCGACAAACAATTTTCCCCAAATTAAAAATCTACCTCTGTGGCTCCCCCCCCCCACTAACATCTTTGGGGACCGTGATTTGACGGCTGGTAACCGCATTTCACACGATGAAATATATCACATACCGAAATCTGCTTCGGCAGTGTGCTACACCCAGTACTGGGTAAAAGGAAAGATGATATATTTTTTAATTTTAATAATAAAATCATAAATTAATACATACAATAATAATTGATATAAACATATAATAACAAAATATAAAGAAAATAAATTACATATGACTATACTCTGATAGAATAATATAAAGCAAATACATAAACTAAATACATACTTAAGTACTTATACTAAATATACAGCAAGTTTAAAAGCCTTTCTTGTCCCATTGTAGATTTAAAATAAGTTTTGATTATTTTAAGTTTCATAAAGCATCTCTCGCCGCTGGCAAATATCACAGGTAATGTTAAGATAATTCTTATGGCAATCGCTAATTTTGAAAACTGATAGATGAGATTATTTGTAAATATGTATTGAATCACATTTAATGCGTCCATTTCAGGGGAAATAAAGATTGTGATGTTTTACATTTTTATAAGATCTTGTGACGATCTTTGCTCGGATCGCCGAATTTGTGATGTTCTCTGCGGGTCGCCGCCTCGGTACTCACCGAGGGCGCCAGTCTTCGAAGTCGGTGCGGACGGTGGACGGTAGATAGCTCTGTGGAGAAAAGGATTCCAGGAGGTTCACTACGTGCCCAGGTGGCTTTTAAATGACTCTGCGTACACTGGTTTATATGGTTTATTTAAACAAATAAAACAAAGAAATGATAATTACGTACAAAGTTATAAAAAGTGATACTGTAAAATGCAGCGTAAATCTGTCTAACTTCTAGACCCTGATTAGATCAATTACTTGCAACTGCAGGAAGACGCCACAATCACAATAATTGAACTAGTCTCAGAACTGATTGTCGACTATTGTGGGAAGACGCCACAATGACAACAATCGAGCTAACTTTAAGTGAGATAAGCTAAACACTGATTAGATTAATTGTTGGCAACTGTAGGAAGACGCCACAGTCCCAACAATAAAAGTAATCTTAGAACTGATTGCTGACTATTGTAGGAAGACGCTACAATAACAACAATCGAGCGGACTTTAAATGAAATGAGCTAAATACTGATTAGATTAATTGTTGGCAACTGTAGGAAGACGCTACAATCCCAACAATAAAAATAATCTCAAAACTGATTGCTGACTATTGTAGGAAGACGCTACAATAACAACAATCGAGTGGACTTTAAATGAAATGAGCTAAATACTGATTAGATTAATTGTTGGCAACTGTAGGAAGACGCTACAATCCCAACAATAAAAATAATCTCAAAACTGATTGCTGACTATTGTAGGAAGACACTACAATAACAACAATCGAGCGGACTTTAAATGAAATGGTAGGAAGACGCTACAATAACAACAATCGAGCTGACTAACTCAATTGACTACTGATAATTGTAGGAAGGTGCTACAATATCAGCAATACAATTAACAACAATAATAATAAAATACAGTCTTAATATTCTCACCTCTATACTATAACGGACGGTCGGGATTGGCACTAGAAGAAATTTTCGGAAGTCGCAAAGGCTCAAGAGCTAGTGGATTGTTCGGAAGACACAAACAATCTGCCGTTGTGAGATTTTTGGCCGGTTTATATACCATCTGAACCTCCATAAGGCCCGTGTTACCAAAAATTGCAAAATTCGTAAATGAAATTAACTCTCCAACATGGTTTTGACTTGTATAAATATAAAATAAAATATAAAAAATAATTTATCCCGGGCGCGGTTCGAACGCACGAACTTTCGCTCGAACTGTGCCGCTCTGGACACCTCGGCTACTAAGCTGTGATGTAAAACACACTGCGGTTCGTAGAGTAGCGTGATACTTCATCACAATCTTTTACAATTTAGATTGTTCTTTCACTGCAACGACGCTAGCTCCACAGTTGCAGCTCCCTGGTCCCTGGAGACGTCACGTTGGTTTACTGAGAAAGATCAGGCGCCAACCGATTGCTCGGATTTCTCAGTGGAGTAGCGTAAGGTTTCGTGGTGCATAAATAAATAAATTATAATTAACAATATTAAATTAATTTAAAGTAATCCCCCGGCTAAAATAAACATAAGTAAACATGAAACAAAATATATCCTAAGCCAGAAAATGTACGAACTGCGTATTCCATAGGCAAGGCCGCTGTCCGATAATTAACGTGGTGTTGTTGGCGGTCGGGCTAAAATAAAACGATTATGCTCCTGAGCGGCAAGCTAAATGCGGAGTAAAAGAACCCACTGACTTCGATCGTAACGATTGTTGAACAACTTCTCATGTCATCTTACCTGTTGTTAGAGATCTTATTCTCTGCTGGCACTGTTCTTCGTCACCAGCTCCTTCACGTGAACTTTGTTCTAGGTGAAGAAGTGAGTTATATCATATTGATGAGCTCTAATAAGAGCGAAACGCGTCTATGGTTACTTACTGTGCTGGCCAGCCTCTGACGATGCCCTCATAAGGTGACTTGGAGGCTGAATTTTGTGAAACATAGCCAAGTGTTTACTTTATATTTTTTATTAATAGAATAACACATTACAAGTATTGTAAAATTTTAGAAGGGAGGAATTATGTAAGGCCTTGAAAGTATTTCACAAACATTGTAAGTTGTGACTTGCTGCAACAGCCAAACACCCAGTAGTTTTCCTCTAAGTTAGAAATAAGATAAATAGCACGTCTCATAAGATAAGGTTGTTCACTTGTTCCTGTAACTTGTTAAATGCACACGTACATGTCATTGTAGTGCAACAAAAAATTAATAAAAGATTTTTTTATTAAATATAAAATAAATATATATATATATATATATATATATATATATATATATATATATATATATATATAGGTATATAAGGGTGTCCCTTATTTTGGGTAAATTCGAATTTTGTCGTTCTCCACCCGAAATCTGGTTTAAAATCACAAAAAAGTAAGAAATTAATTTTCTAAGATTTTTAAAATAAGTTTAATCCGTGTCTCTAGACCACTTTCACTTATACACATTTACAAATAACCACTACAAATGATAAAATATATGTGGCTAAAAATATGATAAAATTAAATAAAAATCAATAATCAATATGAGTGTGTTATACAACTTAACAAACTAAAGCAACAAATTCAGTAACAAAAACAACTTAAACACTGTTACATTTTGTTTATTTTCACATAGCCACCTATAATATTTGTATAAAAATTATTTCTAGTATTTCTCAATTTTCTTATTTTTCTCGAATTTTTTCAGATACATTAATAAAAACTAATACACCGTTGAAAAGAGAAAAAAATGGCGGTTTTATTTTAGTAAAATAATTATAGGTTGCTATTTAAAAAATAAAAGTTGATAGTCGTATCTTGTAAACCTGACTTTATAAAAAATATCTACATCTGCCATCAAATAGTATATTTAAAATAATAAAACTTTCATATGAACCATTTTTTTCTATTACTCATAATAAAAAAGTTAAAGGGGGGGGCGTCTTCCCAGACTCATCCTGTATATATATACGAACACGCAAATCTAATCCATTTGAATAAATAATTAAAATATGTACGTATTTTGTATTGCATCAAATAATAATAAAATGAATCCATTGTTGTTTTAGATTGTTTTCAATTAAAAATGTGGAAACTCTTATATTTGTAAGTACTCAAGACCATATAGCACTTACCTAAAATATATAAATACATAACTATTTCACATTTATACCCAATGTATTTCCAATTTAGTTAATTTGATACATAAATAAATAGGTAATTTGAGTTAATGACTAGAAATCAAATAAAACAAATTATCTTTTCCAACTAACATATAAAACGACTCGAATAGAATCAAATTACAGATTAGATATAATTTTAATGGACATGAAAACACTTTTGTGTTGTGTGTTAGTGTTTACAAAATTATTTCCCTTATATTATTCATACCCACCATCGAATTTGTCTGTAGTCAGTTATGAAAATAATGTACTACAGTGCATTAAACAAATACAAGCAGAACATTTCGTCGATCATATAGTTACAATTTCAACAATAAAGCTTGAAAATGTCCCATTTTATTTCAACATGACCGGATCTTTGACATTATTTATCAACAAAAGTTTTAATGCTTTTCAACTTACGTGGAAATACAACTCTTTTATTTTTATTGTAGATAGTACATTACATATTAAAAATATATTACAATCATTATACAAAACACCTTTATGGAATTCTAGAGGAAAATATTTAGTAGGATATTTGGGCAGCGAAAATGTAAGTCAAATTTTTAACATTTCATGGCAATATTTTATTTACAACATTAATGTAGTTACATTGAATAATAATATCAGCAGTATTTACACATATTATCCATACGAAAAGAGTTGTGGACAATATGTAAGATATGATTATGTTGATTCATGCAGTGATATTACAAATATTCATAAATTATACTCAGCTAAAATTCCACTTAGTTTAAATGGCTGCCCATTAAGAATAATGGCGTACCCAATGATACCGTATGTGCTGAATATAAGTGCACCACATGAAAAACCATCAGTATCAGGATTGGAAATTACTATCATGCATGTTCTTAGTCAAAGAATGAACTTCACCACTAAATATATAAAACAAAATCATTCAACTTGGGGTTATATCGACCTGGATGGCAAATATCAGTTTATGTTTGGAGATCTCTATAAGAATAAATGTGATCTAGTTCTAGGAATGCAGTTTGGAAACATATCTCATATCATTGACTTCGATGGTAGTTTTGTTTATCTCGTAGACTCAACAGGTTGGTGGGTTCCAGCAGCACAACCTATCGCACAATTACTACCATCTTCAGTGGTGTTGTATGGTTGATTATATTAATTTCGTTTTTGTTAAATGGTTTTGTTTGGTGGTTAACTGGAAGAAGACGAGAGGAGCCTGATGAATATAATGATTTAGTTCTAGCCATTATGTCATCATTTTATTCTCTTTTGCAAGGATCTGTTCCACCACCGAGAACAGTGATAGTAAGGTTCACGTTTGTAATTTGGCTGCTGTCCTGCGTACTTATTATTACGGGTATGTATTCGTGTGTATTCATGGTTAAGGAATATTGGATTTTCAATTTAAAGTACTACTAACGATATGATCCTACATTATTATTGATTTAAGTATTTAAAAAACAACTAACTGTTAATAGAAGAATATTTTTTAGATAAAAAGAATTTACTTATTATTGTACACTATGTTTAACCATTTTACCGGTAGAATATAAAATCATGGCAATACAGACATTGTCCAGGCAATGTGCGAAAGTCCAAATACTAAAATTAAATTATTTGGCAATTATTTGGACGCATTTTGGATGAAGTGCTCCATACACGCAAGCTATTATATTCGATTTTAGTGCGAATTATATCGGATTTCATACCTATAATTGAATAAATATTGTACGAGTTTCTGGTAAGGTTCGCCTCAATCGCGTATTAAAGAAACAATCTTAAGACCCGCACAACTTTTGGCTGTGTAACTGGTCATTATTCCGTTATTTTTATTTTACTATGATACATTTCACTCTCATGCGAAATATATAAACTTTACTTTCAATACATACTTTTTATGAAGTTATCAGTGAGCTAGTATTATACAATTTTCTTATTTTTGAATTATATATAGGTATTTATTTCTATAGTTACAATATTACATGACAGCGAAGCTTTAAAGCGTTGTTTTTATCAATAAACATATATAAGTGAAATATTCTATTGTAGAGAAGATGATTTGTTATCAACTGGTATACCAAATTCAAATTTAAGTATCTGACGATACATATCTGATTTATTTTCTGCTACATATTATAATCGTCGAACAAAACCATGTCTTACTAAAATTTACAATAAATATTGAATACGTCAATGGACACCACAGATACTACTTACAGATCTAAAAAATTAAATTATTGAATAAATTCAAAATTATTTTAGATTTAGAACATATAGAAACTATTTTTTTTTATTTCAGCACAATACATCGATATTCATAGTTAAACCGAAATATAAAATATAAGAAAAAGATATAAAAGTCAAAAAAGTACAATATTAAATACGTAATGAAATCAAAGTTTAGGCACTTATATGTGCTGTAAAAATATGAAAAAAAAATTTTTATAGTTTCTTTTTGTATATTCAGTAAATGGTAAAATAGTTTCATGAATACCCTAACTGAGTAGTTTTCCGTTTATTGTTTGTGTGTAATTAATACCTTTTTTACATCCTTGTACGAAGTAAAGGAAGTATTGTAATCGCGAAAATTTTCGGTTTTGAGATTTCAACGGAAATATCCATTTTGACCATCCCTGAGTACATTTTGGTTAATTTCATCGTGATATAACCCAAAAAACGGTAAGCCGTAGAAAGTTAAAATTTTGTATTTAGGACTGTTGGTACCTCCCTTTTTGGTCATTATATAACTTCCGGAAGTGGTACTTTACTTGAAGCCTATAATATATTTTAATGAAAAACTATATCAAAATATAATCCAAAACTTTTCAAATTTGGTATATAAGACTACTATATCAATGGAAATAACATAATAGATTTTGGTTAAAAGGAACTAACCGGAAGTGATACATTACATGAAACTGCTAACAGTTTTTCTTGAAAAAAATGGAATTATTCTGAATTTAGAAATAAATGCTGCAAATAACAGTTTTAGAGAATTAAAATCTGCGTCTAGCACATTAAGAATTATTTAATTAGCCGTTTGTATAAGCAATATATGGAAATTTAAAAATTATATATATATATTTTTTTAATTAAGTTTGCTATGGATTAGAACAAAAAATAAGAAAAAACTAAAAATGTAATATCAGATACGTGCAATTAAAAAAATATTCATAGTTTAATACGCGTACAAGGAAGTCATGTGGTGTTCACATCAGATTTTTTATTTAAACTAAACTGAATGTTAAAATTTTCAGTAATGAGTAGTGTTTTATCAAGATTGTAAAGTATTGACCAGTTACTACTAGGTGATCTATATACACATAATATAGTTATCTGCTACATATTTGGATGACCATATTTCGTAATCACTTTAACACTTAGATTTACAATATAATCTAGACAAAGAGTAGTTGTCGATGTGACATAGTTTTAGTTCATTGAAACATAATATAACACAGAAATTGATACTTATCTAGCAAAAGTTCAATTCCAATGATTTTCATCCGTAGCGATTGCAAAATGCGATGAAGTTTATTTAGTCCGATGTGGACCGCTCTTCGTATATAAATAAATAAATATATTGTTAGGAATACTCTTTTAACACTCACAAATACACATATACTACATGGGAAATAAATAAGACAACGAGTACGGTCACCTATCAAACACTATATTATCAACAAAACACCCGGAATACTGCCCGACTCTATCAGACGTACCCGCTATTTATAACGTCACACTATTATAAATGTCTTATATAATCTTTCCTAACTTAGATAATAATAATTATCTTACATAATCATCACGCCTTTTACCCATTACTGCGTGTGGCATTCTGCCAGAGCAGATCTCGGCAAGTGATATATTTCTTCGCGTAAAGTTCGGTTACCAGCCGTCAAATCACGGCCCCCAAAGATGTTAGTTCTTTCTAAAAAAGAGTGTTTCATTTGGTGGTTTCCAAAATTTATTGTAGAATTTACTAATTAAATGTTCCGATTTGCCAGTTTTCTGCATTGCACACTGTTGAGTCAAAATGTTTCTGTATTGAGATTTTGATAGAATTATAAGTCTCGTATTTATATTTTTTACTTCCTTGTATGAAGTAAAGGAAGTATTGTAATCGCGAAAATTTTCGGTTCTCAGATTTCAGCGAAAATACGTATTTTGGCTATCCCTGAATCCATTTTGACTAATTTCGTCGTACCGTCTGTACGTACGTATGTATCTCACATAACTCAAAAACGGTAAGCCGTAGAAAGTTGAAATGTTGTATTTAGGACTGTTATAACATCTAGTTGTGCACCTCCCTTTTTGATCATTATATAACTTCTGGAAGTGGTACTTTACTTGAAGACCATAACATATTTTAATGAAAAACTATATCAAAATATAATCCAAAACTTTTCAAATTTGGTATATAAGACTACTATATCAATGGAAATAACATAATAGATTTTGGTTAAAAGTAACTAACCGGAAGTGATACATTACATGAAGCTGCTAACAGTTTTTCTTGAAAGAAAATGTAATTATTCTGATTTTAGAAATAAATGCTGCAAATAAAAGTTTTAGAGAATTAAAATCTGCGTCTAGCACATTAAGAATTATTTAATTAGCCGTTTTTATAAGCGATAAATGGAAATTTAAAAATTATATATTTTTTGTTTTTTCTTTTAATTAAGTAGAACAAAAAATAAGAAAAAAAATAAAAATGTAGTGTCAAGTATGTGCAATTAAAAAAATATCCATAGTTTAATACGCGTACAAGGAAGTCATGTGGTGTCCACATCAGATTTTTATAAATGTTTTTAAGACAGTGATGACAATCACCAAGTTTATCATCCGTCATCTTATTATACGATTATACTATTCGGTCATGTTAGTGAAAGTTCAGTGCATAAACAATAATATTTTGAGTTACTATTACCAAAACTGCCGTCTACGGTGAAGACAATTTATTTATTTTTTAAATTTTGAAATATAGAACATTAAATTTAAAATGTATTATTTTGTTAATAATGGCTTTTTATTTTCTTATTTATATAAACGTATTTCAAATAATTACTATGTTTACTAATTAAAAAAAAAACCTTTATAATACATTGCCATCATTTCGTAACCTTGGAAATTAAATACCTACCAGAAAAAATAATCTGTGTAATCCAGATACTAGTTACAGAATACTGAAATTGTGATAATCTATAAACGCAATATGATATAGAAAAAGTTTTTAATAACAAATTAATCAATCATAGATAATGAGCAACTTACAGACTAGGGAACGCGATCAGATTTTCTAGCTGAGTATTTTCATATCAATCTTACCTGTGTTCCTTTAATATGTAGGCTTCATTACACACTTAGCAAGTTGGTATGTATTTGAATATTGTGGATACTCTTTCACTAAATTGCCGCAGTAAATTTACTAATGTAACATTTTTATTACTAAGTTACCTAGTAAAATATCAGCTACATTTGCGAAACTAATAAGTTTTATTAAAGGGCGGCTCGATCTCTGGTGTCCTATCGTAATGTTGCAAGTTCCAGCAAATCTGAATAAAACACAATACTATCCTAAATATCGAAATTTACATCATAAAACAGTTATCCATATCCGAACACTATTCTTTTTTTAAAGCAAGCTAACTACATGAACTAGAAACTGTTTTTTGTTTTTGTTTTGCATGAAAATAGTTACTTTAACATGTCTAATATTCAAAAGATGGCGTCATATACACTATAAATTACCGGTCGCCGAAAACCGTTACCGCATATACAGACAGTTTTTCGGACTCCGCAGATCGACAACGCACTGAAATAAATACAATATGCTGGACATTTATAGTGTGCGAACAAAAAATTTCAATTACTGAAATCTGTCTTAACACTGCCTTCACGAAACACAAATTGTAGTAACTATTTGTGTTTCGCAGAGACACCTAGAAAATTCCGCGAAGTAGTTACTGTTTAAGACTGATATTTGCAGTGGACACATGTGGCCATTTGAAAAACTTATATTTTTTAATCCTTATGTAAACGTAATTTATAACAGTGAGTTTTACAGCACACCAGAGTCAACTTATCAGCATACTTACGTCGCCATTGTACGACCATCAAATAACAAGTTTAGAAGAAGTTATGAAGTCTAAAATGGATTTCGGCATGTTTACAGGATTACGATCAGCATTCGCAAATCCCACAAACTGGATTCACCAAGAAATTCAACAGAACGCTTTCGCATGTCCACCGTCAACATTCTGTTTAAATAGAACAGCTTACGAACGAAATTTAGCAGCATTTAAAAACATACGACATACACGATATTTTATACCTAGGCTTTATACTGGACTTAACGGGAAAATAATGATATATCCATTAGAATTTGATCGAGTTGGTGTATATGTTTTATTTTATATGACAAGAGGTTTACCACTATTAGAACGATTAAATTATTTGTTAATGTTGATGGAATCAAGCGGACTAATTGCAAGATGGGAATCAGACATTGCATATTATATTCCGAAAACAGACTATTTACCTGATCATGAACCATTAAATTTAAATCACATCCAAGCTGCATTTTTTATTTTGATATTGGGGTTATTAACGTCTGTATTTTCATTTCTTTGTGAATTCTTATAAATATTGAAATGTGTAGAAAATATTGAGTTGTTCAAAATAAAAAGTTAAAATGTAGAACATTTGTACTGTTAAATTTGGAAAAATAAAAGATTTTTCAAGTAATTTTATTATCACTTTGTGATTGTAGCTTCAAATATTGCTAACAATATGAAAGTAGATGAAATCTGAATTAAATAGTTTTCTTTTTACGATTTCTATGAGAAGTTGACAATTACGCTCGAACAAGAACTTTGTCCCGTGTTCCCAATGGTAACGTGCAAAATAGTTATTTTTCTACGATTGCTATGAAAAGTTGATAATTACGCTCTTATTTGTCATCATAAAGTTGACGTTTTCTGTGGAACAATGGAAAAATATCTTTGACGCGCGTTTCCAATGTCAACGCGCGAAAAAGATATTAAATGCGCGCTTATTTCAATAGTTACCAGGGATTCAAACAAAACAGAAACTTGTCATATTGACAGTTAACAGAACGAATTTATTTTCAGTACGTATATGTTTTTTTTTTTAATTTAAGATGTAATTGTAAAATAATTCTGTGTAAGCGTAAAGTGTCTTTGTTCCTCTTACACTATTGCAACTCTCGCCTTCGGATCGCGCTAAAATTATCGTGCTCGAAAAATAATTAATCACTTTAAGCTCTAAATATACAACTAATTATTGTTGAAGCATTTGTTTTGCATCAATAAGCAAATTGCCATTTTAGTAATCATTGTTGTTTAACACATAAATTGCGTACATTACCGCAGTTTCTCATTATAGCAAGTTTACTAAATTTACTTGCTTAATTTGTTTAGAATATTCAATTTACTCAACTAACAAGCATATTAAATGTAATAAAAACATGGCGGCGTAGATCACATGACACCACTGTGTTTAGAGCCGTCACTTTAATTACACTCGATTTATTGACCAAAATTTAAAAAATATTCTACTACATATTACAACACAAAAATTTGTGGACTATTACGCCTAATATTTGTTTCAATATATAATTTGTATAGAAATTTAAATATTTATAACTGACAGTCAATAAAATGTCAAATTTTAAAATGTAGTTATTGTACGAAATTTATTTTTACCAGTATTAACTAGAACTTTCATTGTATATATTATGTGAACTGATGATATTAATTGAATGATTAATGAACAAATATACAAACTGAATATAGTCAAGTGGTTTTATAGCTAGTCAGATTTCATATTCCTCGACCCACAGAACTTCGTGCTAAAGTTTTATAATTGAAATTAAGCTAAATAACCAGAAAAGTAAAAACTGGAAGATAATAATAAAATAAAATCGTTTTATAAGATATATAAATCTTAAAATGTTTATAATGTGTATTTTGTATTTATTCTGGTAATTTTCAATTAATTGAAAAATTGAGTGTATGTGTAAATGGGTATATATTTTATTTATTATTTAAATAATTACGGGACAGTACTTTAATTGTTTACAGTTTAGCTTTTGATTGTGAGATGATAATTACAGTGCATTATATTTTTTCTATTGTTTGTATATTTGTGAGGAAATTGATGGCATTGGTGATCAGGGGCGCTCCAACCCAGGGTTCTTGGGGTTCCCAGAACCCGGGCGCCATCATAAAAGGGCGGCAGACGGCAAAAAGTTAAATTAAATATGAGTATATTAAAAGAACACAAATACTGCGTCTTAATATTATTTATAAAATAAATAAAGTAATGAAATGAATACTAAATGTAGGTACCTACTATCGTACTAAGGCCTTTAATTACAAAAGATCGCGAAGTAATGTGATTAATGTTTGAAATATAAAGTTAACTGTCAAGATTTCTTAATATTCACAACAAATCTTGACGGTTATAGTGACAGCTTCTGTTTCTAAGACAAAGCTGTCACAAAAAATCATAATTAGTAGGCAATTTTCTCGAACTATTTTCATTAATTTCTCTAATTTATGGCATTAAAATGAAGTAATCTGTATGAAATAATGTGTGTGGATAGGTCAAGTATGGTCATGTGCAATATTATACCATAATTTTTTACTGGACACTTTTTATTTACAAAAACCTTTTTTCCCATGTTATTTCCCTATGCCAACCTTTACGTGGAACGCGCGGTATAGTTATGAGTATTTCAATATTTTTATTGTAAATTTAATTTACATGTATTGATATGTTATTTGTATAATTGTTTGTGCTATTATGTGCAATTGTAAAATGTAAACTATATAGTTTTAATTAGGTTTAGGTATATTAGAATGTACCTATGTAGTGAACTAATTTCTTTTTGTTTTTTTGTATTTTTATTTAATTTTATGAGAAACTATATAATAAAATATTTATTCAAAAAATTGTTATTTTTCTAGACAAACAATGTTCTATTATTCTACGCTAAGGTGAGTAACATATTATTTGTCATGAGTTTGCTTATTGCTCTAAATCTACACGCAAGTTTCGCATAGTACGGCGTGTCGGCTTACTGCCTTACTCTTTCTGTATCGTAGAGCATAAAATTCCACATATTTTGAGTACCATATCGGATTTTTGTGCTCCAAAATTTTCGCCTGCGGCGCACGCCTCGGGGCGCCACATTCTGCTTCAGAACCCAGGCGCCAAGTACCCCAGATACGCCCCTGTTGATGATAGTTTCAGTATTGATTCCTAGTATGTCTTCAAGTGGCTTCGGGATGTTGTATTTTATTCGTTCAACGGTATAGCTAGTGCAGTTTACGAGTATGTGTTCTATTGTCATTTGTTTATTACATGTGGGACACTTGGGCGGCTCCGTTTTCTGTAGTATGTGTTGATGAATCAAGAGTGTGTGTCCTATTCGTAGTCTCGTTATCTTGATTTGGTTTCGTCTGTTGTCTAGTGTTGCCCATTTTGACGTTTCAGGTTTAATTTTTCTTAGTTTGTTGTCTGTTGTGTTGATCCACTTCTGGTTGCAGTCTTTTTTTATATGTCTTCTTATTGTTTGTATTTAATCGTGTGTTGCAGTTGTAGTACATACTATTGGTTTGTTTGTTGTTTCTTTGGCTACTCTATCGGCTGTTTTGTTGTCTTTTATACCTATATGAGATGGAATCCACATGAGGGCTATATAAATTTTTCTTGTTAAGATTTCATGAATGGTATCTTGAATTTGTTGTATCATTGGTTCTGCAGAGTATAGCCTTCGTATTCCTTGTATTACACTAAGCGAGTCAGTGCATAGTATGTATTAATTTTTGGTTTTCTGACTTTGGTTGATCTCCTGTAGTGCTCGTAGTATTGTGTATGCTTCTGCAGTGTAGATTGATGCTGTACTTGGTAGGTGGAGTTATTTTTTTTTTGGGTCATTATTATTGCTCCTCCTGATGATTCGACTGTTTTACTACCGTCAGTGTATATGATTGCGGCTGTTTGCATACTGCATATTTCTTGGAATAGTTGGCGATAGATTTCAGGTGTTGTTTTAGTTTTATTATATTTTGTTAGGTCTAGGATGTAGTTTGGGAGCGTCTTTTTCCATGGAGGTACTTTATCAGTGTAGGACTGTTCTAAGATTGGTAGGCTTATGTTTAAGTTTCTCAGGGAGTTGCTGAATATTTGGTGGTATGTCGGTTAGGAGTTTTAAGCGATTGGGATGATTTTTTAAGACATATTTATATACAGGGTTATTAGTATGTTTGGCAAGTTTGGTAATATATGACAGTGTAAGTTGACATCTGCGATTTTCAAGTGACATTAATCCAGACTCACATAACATACTTATAACTGGGCTAGTTCTAAATGCCGCTATAGATAATCTAATTGCAGTATTTTGAATCGGGTCTAGTATTTTTAAATTGCTAGATTTAGCTGTTTGATATATAACAGAGCCATAGTCGATTTTAGATCTAATAAATGTTTGGTACAGTCTCAGTAATATGTCTCTGTGTGACCCCCATTTGTTATGGCTAAGGCATTTGATTAGATTAAGGTTTTTCAGACATTCTTTCTTTAGGTTTTGGAGGTGCGGTTTCCATGCTAACCGAGGGTCTAGTATCATGCTTAGGAATTCAATATTAGTTACGTAATCAATTTTCCTGTTGTTTATTTTTATAGTAGGTTTTGTTATTGGTTTTAATGATATTTGTAAATGTAAAGCATCATTTTAGTATTTCCCTCAGAAAACTGCAATCCAGTATTCCAGCATGATGGCTGCCCTGCACATAGCACTAGAGAAGTTGTGGAATATCTAAACCATGTATTTCCTGAAAGCTGGATAGGACGAAATGGACCAGTTAACCGGCCAGCACGGTCGCCAGATTTAAATCCGTGCGATTTTTTTTATGGGGCCATTTAAAATCTTATGTTTATAAAAAAAGATATCAGAATTTAGAAGAACTTAAAAATGCTATATTACAAGAATGCCAGAAAATAAATAATCGACAATTAAGGAATGCTCGAGAAAGCTTCTACAACAGATTAGGTTATTGTTTAGCTCAAAACGGTGGACTATTTGAACATCTATTTTAACTATTTAAGAATATTTAGTTTGTTGATGTTTATATTGAATTTAATTTATGTTACATTAATTAATATGTTAAATATTTAATAACAACCTACCTTAAATATTTTATCGAGTTTATTATTTTATTATTCTTAAATAATAAATCTAAAAAATATTTTGCCTTATTATTATTAAATTTTTATTTAGAAAATAAATATTTAGTACGTAAAAATGATTTTGACAATTTATTCTGACATTGACGTATAAAACGTTACGCATTTGTTCATCTCTTGTTTTTAATTCCATGGCTATTACTATTACATTGAAATTATGTGAATTTTCAAATTTAATTTCTGCAGTTATGAAGTAGCCAAAATGTATATATATATATATAGTCGTATACCCTTCTACCGTGAAGTGTAGGGTTTTCTGGTCTTAACCGTGCACAAAATTTGCCCATTGTTTCTTGTTTTTCGCCATTTTTTGGGCTTCTTGAAGTGTCACGTTCCTCTTCCTCAAAATCTTCTGTATTGTGTTGTCCCAGCTGTCCTTAGGTCTTCCACGACCTCTTTTCGTTATCACATTCGTCATCCAAATTTGTCTTACTGGTCTAGCTTCATTCATTCTAATCATGTGTCCCCACCAGGCTAATTGTCTCTCTTCTATAAAATCTAGGATCGGTTTGCACTTTAGTTGTTCTCTTATCACTTCGTTTCTTATTCTATCTCTCATTGTCACTCCTTGCACTCTTCTTAAATACTTCATTTCCAGTGCTTGGATTTTGCTTTTCATTCTTCTAGATAGTAGCCATGATTCGCATCCGTACGTCAATATAGATCTGTATATTGAGTTGTAAATTGTTATTTTTGTTTTCGCACTGATTTCTTGCTTTCCTATGAAGCAGTTTTTTAATGCATGGAAAGTTTTAGCTGTTTTATTAATTTTGTCGTTTATATCACTATCTTGTGAACCGTTGCTTTCTATTAATGCACCTAAATATTGAAATGTGTTTACTTGTTCCACTTTTTCCGTGTTTATCATGATGTTTATCACCTCCTGTTCTTTGCTTATCGCCATCACCTTAGTCTTTTTTGCATTGATCTTCATACCGTATTCTGTTAGTGTTTCGTTCCACACGTTTATGTTATGCTGCATTTTTTGTTCGCTGTTTGCCATTATCACTATATCATCGGCAAACGCACACATCGATATTTGTGTTGCTTGTAGGTTTCTATAGCCTATATGTAGTTTTTTAAGTTGTGGTTCGCATTTTTTTATGATTTCATCCATAAATATTATAAACAGTACTGGGCTTAATACCCCGCCTTGTCTTAGGCCGTTTTTTGTTTCAAAAGCTTTTGATTCTCTATTTTGGCTGACGACATAGTTTATATTTCTCTTATGCAGGCATTTTATAGCATTGATTAATTTATCTTGTATGCCTCTGGTTTCTAGGATTCTCCATACTTCATCTCTTCTTACTCTGTCAAACGCTTTTTCAAGGTCTATGAATGTCATATATGTTGTTGATTTGGTATCTCTCGTCTTTTGTATTATGTTTTTGATCGTGAATATATGATCTTGAGCACTTCTGCCTTTTCTGAAGCCACTTTGTACCTCTGACAACGTTGACTCTGTCCTTACTCGTAATCTTTTCTCTATGATCCTTTCGTAAACTTTCAAAGCAGTGCTCAACAGCGCTATGCCTCTATAATTGTTGCAGTTCTTGCTGTCCCCTTTTTTATGTATTGGAACAATATTTGCTATTTCCCAGTCTTTGGGTATTTTCCCCTCATTCCATATTTTGTTGAATATTTCTAGTAATAAATTTCCACCATTTTCTCCCATATATTTTAACATTTCTGGAAATATTTTATCATGCCCGGCTGCTTTCCCGTTTTTCAGCATTTGTAAGGCTTCTTTTAGTTCGTTTATTTCGATCTCCATCGGTTCACTCTCACTTTCGTATTCTCCCATAACCTGATCTTGATTGCTATTTATTTCTCTTAGTTCTTCTTCGTTCGGGGTACATAAAAGTTCCTGGAAGTATTCTTTCCATCTCTCCATTATTTCCTGAGTTTCAGTTAGTATTACTCCTTCTTTATTTTTTATCGTATTTGTTGTATGTTTTTTGTCTACTCTAAGTGTTTTTAATGTTCTATAAAATAGTTTTTGGTTCTCTTTACTTCTGGATTCCATGTCTTCGCCAAATTGCTTCCAGCTTTTTTCCTTTTCCTGTCGTACTAATTCTTTAACTTTTTTGCGTTGTTCTTTGTATATAACATAAGTTTCTTCTTTTTTGTTATTTAAATAATTTATCCATGTTTTCTTCTTTTTCTTTATTTCATCTTTTATTTCTTGGTTCCACCATGACGTTTGTTTCTTATTTGTGCCTGTTTTGTTCGTTCCGCAGATTGTCTTTGCTGCCTGCATTATAGTGCTTTTGAGAATTTCCCAAGCCTCTTCAATATTTTTTCCGCTACAAGTTATATTTCCAGTATCTATTAATCTTGTTACTTCTTCCTCGAATTTTCTAGCTATTTCTTTGTTCTTTAATTTGTACACTTTTATTTTCTCGTATTCTGTTTGTTGGTTTGTTTCATTTCTTCTGCTTTCTTCCGAACTTCTTTCATTTTTAATTTTAGCTTGCACCAGAAAATGATCAGAGAATATTTCTGGTCCTCTTCTTGCCCTGCAATCGTTTACTTTGCTTCTATTTTTTCTTTCTACAAGTATATAATCTATTATCGATTTATCTTCATTTCTTGGACCTTGTCTTGTATACTTGTGTATGTTTTTGTGTTCGAAAAAGGTATTTGTTACAATTAGATCGTTTAATGTGCAGAAATCTATCAGCCTTATTCCATTATTAGTTCTTCTATTTTCGCCATAAATTCCAATCGCATTCCCAGTGCTCTCATCTCGTATTCCTATCCTTGCATTGAGATCTCCTACTATGTAGATATCACCTTTACTATTTTCTACTGCTATGTTTAATTCATCCCAGAATTTATCTTTCCTTTCTGATATTTCATCCTCGTCTGGTCCATAGGCAACTATTATTGTTTTACTTTGGCTCGCTTCTTTCTTGATTTCGACTTTTAATATTCTTTCGGAGTACCCTTCCCACGATTGGACGTTGTTTATTAATCTTTTATTTATCAGGCATCCAACTCCCGCTGCCGCTCTTTTTTCTTTTGCTACTCCACTGTATATTAATAAATGTCCATTTTCAACTATTATTTCTCCTATCCCTTTCTTTTTTGTTTCAGTTATACCTAGTATTTCAATATTTAGATTGTCGAACTCTTCATACAATTCCATTTCTTTTCCATTCATGCTTCTCACATTCCATGTAGCCAGTTTCCATATTCCATTACAATTTTTATTATCATGATCCGTGTCTTTTATTGCTTTCGTCGTCTTCTCTGTGTCCGTCCGCATATTTAGTTTGCTCTTCAATCGTTTTTTGTATCTTGTACTAGTTTATTTTCTTTACTGTTCCAAATCCATGTCGCTCCATTTATTATCAGTTTTTGGTATTTTATTTGGACCGTTCTACCCTCTCTTCTTTCTTGTTCTGCTCTTTCTTTCAGCATTTTTTGGATATCTTGCTCTCTTTTAGTGAGGTCATTGTCTATGAAAACTTTGTTGAATGCGGTATTTTTCAGTTTGTTTTTATTCCTCATTATTTCTTGCTTCTTCTCGAAATTTTCTATTTCAAGCATGCATACTTTATCATTAATTTTTATTGCTTTTTTCACCTTTGTGACTATCTGCATTTGTTGAAGTAGGAAGTTTTCCATATCTTCGATATGACCTGCGTTATTCTTTCCTACCAATGACAGTCCTTTGACGATAACATTATTTTTCTTCTTCTCTCTCTCAATTCTGTCCACTTTATTTTCTAATATCTCTATTTTGTTTAATTTTTTCTCTAAAATGTTTATTCTGTCCTTCATTCTTTCATTATCTTTTTTTAATTCCACCATATCTTCTCTGTACTTTTGGTTTTCCGTTCTTATCTCCTTCATCTCCCCTAGCATTTGTTGCATCATTCCTTTTAGTTCTTCCATGTCTTTAATTTCTTTAGTTGGTGTTCGTTTCGTTTTCCTTCTTTTCTTCGATGTATTAAATGACTCTTCTGATCGTCTTTTCCTCTTATTGTCGTCCGAAAAATCTTCTGGAAGTTCCGCTGATGTTTCTTCTGAGCAGTCTGCAAAGTCTTCGCTGTCCGTAGTACTTGTTTTCATGCTATTTTTCTCCCCTTTGATTTATATGACACACTTAACATCCATGTATTGCGGGTTGATGGTTGGCCGTAAGTGGGTGTGTCATACAATGATGATTTGTATCGAGTTAAGATTTAATTAATTTTGTCCTTATATCTAGTTTTTCCATTAAAAAGGATACTTTTGCTAGATTTGGGTCTTCGTCTATGTGTACTCGTTGTTCTGTGTATTCCTATTTTTTTTGTTTGACTTTATGATTGAGGTTAGCTTTCCGTCTTTAGTGTTTTCTTCTCACTAATGTACCACTATTTCCTCACAATACAGGGTACTATTCTCCACACTTTAGTCTATTTGTTGTACTATAGCTTACTATTTAAATGCTCGTACTTTTCTCTATATAGAGACTGAAATACGGAGCTCGTCTACGTGTGCACTCAAAATAAACACAAAAAAATAGTAGTAGCCAAAATGAATTTTGTTTATTGATTCGGATGTAGAATTTTATGCTTTACAACATTTATTTGAAACATTTTTTCCTAAAATAATTAGGGAAGCAATGCGCACTGTAAAACTGATTTACCACGCCTATGTTTCACTTTTCGTGTTACACCCGGTATATATATATATATATATATATATATATATATATATATATATATATATATATATATATATATATATATATATATATGTATGTAGGGTTAGGATGCCTGGGCGTGATTGAAAACAACTAGTTTTGTTAACAAATTATTATTGATAATAAGATTACAAATTAAACTATAACTGATTACTAAAACAACAAAATAAATATGATATACTGCTTTGTAAATAAAATGCGTCATACGTCGTTTGCGTCTTTATTCACTCTCGTTTACCGCGACTCTCTCTGCCCGTATTTCCTCGTCAACAAGGGAGCAGCGAAGTTCGGCATCATTCGGTAGCATTCGTGGAGCAGCTTGTGATGTTTATCCCACATATATATATATATATATATATATATATATATATACAGGGTGTAACATGAAAACCTGGCCATAGGCTGTTAACATGGGAAATCAGTTTTTCTTTGCGCAAAAGTGGCCAATTGATTTTAGACAAAAATGCTTCAAATAAAAGTTGTAGAGCTCGAAAGAAATTATGGATCTAAATCAGTGTTCAGATTTTATTTTGCACGTTTTGTAAGCGAAATAATTGCATAAATATTTTTTAAGAATTTCTACTTTATAGTGATAGCCATGGAATTGAGACAAAATGATAAACAAATGTATAAAGTTTTAACTGTCAGAAAAGTTTAGTTTTAAATAGATTTGTGATTTATTTAAGAGACAATAAAGGTGATTGTTGTAATATCATTATTGAAAATGGATAATTGTATTTTATATTTTTTTAATATTTATTATAATAAATAATAGAATTTTAAATAAAATAAATAAATAAATCATCACGCCTTTTACCCATCACTGGGTGTGGCACTTTGCCTGAGCAGATCTCGGTAAGTGATATATTTTTTCGCGTGAAATGCGGTCACCAGCCGTCAAATCACGGCCTCCAAAGATATTAGTGGTGGAGGAGCCACAGGGGTAGGTTTTTTAAATTGGTGAAAATTGTTTGTCGGCTGTGGGGATCGAACCAGGGTTCTCAAGATCCACAGGCCGACTCGATACCACTGAGCCACCTACCCCATAATAATAATAATAGAATTTTTACGCAAATAATTATTTTATTTATTTAGAAATAACATTAAATTACAAAAGATGTTCGAAAAGTCCTCCGTTTTGTGCTAAGCAGTAGCCTAATCTATTGTAGAAACTATTTCTAACATTGCACAACTGTCTAATATTTATTTTGTTGCATTCGCCTACAACAAGGTTTTTAAGTTCTTTGATGGCATTATATCTTTTTTTATAAACGCACGACTTTAAGTGTCCCCATAAAAAAAAGTCACAGGGATTTAATTCTGGAGACCGTGCTGGCCAGTTTACTGGCCCTCCACGCTCTATCCAACTTTCTGGAAACGTATCATTCAGATAATTTACAACGTCTCTTGTATTATGGGCAGGACAGCCGTCGTGCTGGAACCACTCATACTCATTATTTGCGTGGGCTATTTCCGGTCCCACTATTTCTCGTAACAATTCTAAATAAGTGTTTCCATTTAATCGTTTAATAAAAAAAGGACCAATAATTTTGTTGCCTAAAATTCCTGCCCATACGTTTACTGATTGTCGATATTTGTGTTCTGGATTCAATAACAATGTGCGAATTTCTCTGAGACCAGTGTCGAAAAATATTTTTATTTGGTGCACCATTCAGCGTAAATGTACACTCATCTGTAAATAATATGTTTTTTAAAAACCTCCTATCATTGTTGGCCTTTTCCATAATTATTTCGCAAAATGTTGCGCGTCTTTCGCAATCGTGTCCAAAAATTTCTTGGTGGTTTTGTATTTTATAAGAATAGTATTTATATATTTTTAATATTCTATAAACCGTCATGAAACTAATATTTAGTTCTTTTGAAATTTCTCTGACACTGAGATTTGGTTCTATTTCTATTAATGCTAGTACATTTTCTTCATTATTATTATTTCTATCTCCATGCACAGGTCCCTGTTCCTGTTCCACTTGATTATTAAATGTACCGGGCTTCTCTAATTTGATAATAAAGTTCTGAATTGTTGTTTTACTTGGAATGTTATGATGCGGTCAAATAATACTGATTAAGTGTAGAGTAAATACGATGATCGACTGTTTGAATAATGACGAAAACTTTGATAATCGGAATAACAGTCTAATATATTTTGAAAAAGTTACAATTCCAACGTTTCGGTGATAACAATTGCCTTCTTCAGGGATCTACAAAAAATTAACAGGAACTTATTTTTTATAATAACACAGAAACAAAAAAACTTACATGTAACGTCTAGTAATTAATATAAACAAAATGTTGAAAAAAACTGAACATAATAGTCATAATTTAAAATAATAAATAGTCAAATAGGTTTAAAAATTACAACAACTCTTAACATAAACAATAAAACACATTAATAAGAACATTACAAAAAATCATGATCACAGTTTTAAATCTAGTCACAGAATGAGAACAAAAATGAAATTAATTGTTACAACCAAATTAAACAAACGAATCAAGCATGGAGTGGAAAAATAACGAATTAAAAGAGAATGATAAAAAGTAGTTAGGCAAAATAAAATACAAAAATGTATTGTGGGAACTATAATTACACACACTGATTTTTTATTAAATAGCAATAAATATTGCTTAAGTTTTCTATGTCCGTTTGTGCATTAATGTTGTTTTTATCCGACTTTATATATAGCATCTCTAAAGTTAATCTTTTATTTAAAATTTTCTCATTTTTTAATATTTTAGTGTTGTCGAAGTCGAACTGATGGTTGTTAGTTTTTGAATGTTCCACTAAGGCACATTTTATAGTTTTATTTTTGTTTTTACAATTTCATTTATGTTCTGTTAGTCTAATTTTTAAATATCTTTTTGTTTGGCCTGTATATTGTTTGTTGCATTGTGAACACGGTATTTTATAAATTAAGTTTGAATTAAATTCTTTTTTAGTTTTATCTTTGATTTTGCTATATAAATCATTAATTGTTTTATATTGTTTGTAAGCTATGGTTAATTCACATTTTTCTTTAAATAGTTTTTTTAATTTTAGGAGTTAAACGTTGAATATATGGCATAGATATGTATTTTATTTCACTTTTATTATTTCTTATGTTAGTGGACTCAACTTTTGTATGATTTAAAATTTTATTTATTGTTTTATTAGGAAAGTTATTAGCTTTTAATAAATTTTTAACTATGTTATTTATTTCTGAGTGATAAATACTGGATGTGAGTTGAAGCGCTCGATTTTTTAAGTTTGTGGCAATATTAAGTTTTTGATGAATTGGATGATTTGAATTGTAATTTAAATATCTTGTTGATGATGTGGGTTTTTTGTACCATTTAGTGGAGATAGTGTCGTCATTGTTGTGTATTATTAAGATGTCTAGGAACGGAATTTGATTGTTGGTTTCTAATTCTGACATAAATTGTATATTTTTGTGAAAACTATTAAAAACATCTTCTACTAATTTAATTTTATTAGCAGGTACAATTGTTAATATGTCATCTACATATTTTTAAAAAAATGTGATTTCAAATGGTAGCTTATGTGGTATGGAAGAAACCGCATGATCCATAACAAGATTTGCTAGTACTGGTGATAGTGGAGACCCCATTGTTATATTAAATTGTTGTTTGTATACTTTGTCGTCATATACGAAATAGCTATTGTTGTACCAAAATTCGCCACAATAATTTTTTTTTCATTTTAAGAATTTAATTTTACAAGCCGTCAGCGTTACAGGACATCAATAAATGTTTGATTTAGAGTTAAAAATTCGAAGAGCGAGCGTTTTTTCTGTTTTTTCGCACATAACCGGCAAAGTGACATTTTGCATTGACAAATGCAAGCGCAAATGCATACTTTGTATAGCGACTGTAAAAAATTAAAAATCGCACCACGTGTCATGAACAATTTATCTGGGGTGGTCACACTACGGTCACATCTGTATGACAAAATTATATGAAAATCTATATTCTTGTTACATGTTAAATGTTGACAGTTTAAAACGATAATATTTATATTTGATTTGTTATCCAAAAAACTTTCCTAAATTTACATTGATAAATATTGATTTGATTTCAACAATTCTTAAATATTTACATATTCAATTAAAAATATATATTTTTAACATTTTATTTCCCAAAACATATTGAACTATTTTCGTACTTGAAATAATATTTTTGTTTTTTAAAATGAGAACAAATAATAGAGTGAGAATAGGGGACGTGAGATCTTTAAATTAAATCGAATAGAACATATACTAACAAAATAATAGATGAAATACAAATTTCAAAAAGACATACCTGTTACTTATCCCGTATTATGAAATATCGCGAGAAAGTTTTTAATTGCTTTTCCATCCTCATATCTAGTGGAAAGGGGTTTCAGCGCGGTTGCCAATCTAACAAAAAAAGAAACAAAATGGACATCACTAACCGAGGAGTTTTGAGATTAAACAAACTAAATTGATTCCAAATGTTGAAAATTAAAGCATAAAGTACATCCCTCCCACTAAATGTATTTAGTTTTTACTTAGCCATTTTATGTAACAGATACTAAAATTTCATTTGGTTTGTTTTAATTATAATTTAAATAATAAATGTGTTTTTTTTAGTTTTTCACACTTCACTTCACTACAAAAAAATCTGTTTTAAAAAGGTTATCATTTAATAATAGTATATTATAAGCCAAGGTTGAGAAGACGATCATTATTGACATAGCGCCAAGATTGTACCCCGTGGTGCAACCGAGGGGTACAAGGGTACATCTCTGCAATAATAATCCTTAATAAAAGTCAAATTCTACTTGGGTATATTTCAAAACACAAATTCCTTTTGTGACATTTCTGAGAACGTCACAAATTATGCATACATAAAACTTTACCAAATAGAAAGTTCACCCTGACGACAAACAACTTACAAATTCAATTTTTTATAAATTAAATTCCAAAATTCACAAATATTAAAAATAAATAACCCACACTTTCCACGGCCATTAAAACCTGATTAGTAGGCGCCGAGCTCCTTAGGCAGGTCTGGTCTGGAGGTTCCCCGTTTACTACTAATATCCGCTGATTAGTTAATATTAAATAGAGCCCTATAAGTGATATTTACACAATGTTATGTCAGATCCGCGACGCTGACCGACGCTTACCCATGGTAAATATATTATGACTAATACAGTGCGTGCAAACATATTCCACTCCGTTAAAAATCTATCTACAAGATGCTAAATCTGGCACTGCGGCTAATTTTGAACATCTTTTTAGTTTTAATACTTTTGTTTAAAAACTTTATATTTATATATGTGGTAGGTGGCTCACTGGTATCGAGTCGACGTGTAGATTTTGGAACCCGGGCTCGATTCCAACTGGCGACAAACAATTTTCACTTAAAACTACCCCTGTGGCTCCCTCTCCACTAACATCTTTGGAAGTCGTGATTTGACAGCTCGTATTCGTACTTCACGCGAATAAATACATTACTTAGGTATCGAGATCTGCTGCGGCAGAATGTCACTCTAATAGTATATTCCGAAAATGAACCGCACTCACAGTGGTTAGTTTTTTCAGTAACCGGTTTCATTACGGAACATGGTTTCTGAAATTTGTGGTTAGTGTCTAGTAACCAAACTAACCGTGCTACGGCGGCGATTAGTTTGGTAACTACACTGTAGTTGACAAGATTGAAAAGGGTTTGGCGGTTTGCAAAAGAAAGAAGACACCGAGAACGAATAATTTTTATGATGACTTAATATAAAAAAGACTGATATGTAAACATGTGATACAAAATGTATTTTAATTTTTGAGTAGGCTACTGTGTTTATTATTTTATAATGTTTTTTTGTTTGTATATATTTAAGTTAAGACAAGTGTGGCGCAGAATGCAATATATTTTTAAATATAAACGTTTTTCTATATTACATTTTATAAAACTTATATTTTTAATCATTTTTGTTCATATTTGCACTGTTTTAACATAAACATAAAAACATTTATCAATATTAGATGAATGTATGACTTATAAAACTCAGATGATATTCTGCCTCATCTGTTAAGTACAAACTGTCATCGTTGTTAAGGTCAAACCGTTCCGTTTTACAAATAAAATGACGTCATTCTAACCATAACCGTGGTAAAATTGTACTGCACCGTGGTTCATTTTCGGAATATACTACTAGTAATGGGTAAAAGGAGTCATGATATATTTATTTTATTTTTATAGAATTAGCAGGCAATAGCGAACAAAAAATTTATGACTATTGCCCCTTGTTTAATAAAAATATTCGCATTTTTAAATTGTGGAATATACAAAACTTTTATTTATATGTAAACATTTTGTATGCAACTTTTAATTCTGAATACCGTTACATTTTAAAATTTTATCTGTAGAGTAGGAAATTATTTAAATCTCTCTATTCACCCCTAACCGGAACCACCCGATATGTATATAGCGTAATTTATATTGCTGTTAATTATCATTTTCCACTAATAGTCCATTGATAAATGGAGCATACAGGAACTGCAGTATTGGTTCTTGAACACGATTCGGTAACCATAGAAAACACAATTACAATTGAAATTGTTTAACAAACACAACTAATATTATTTGTAGTTTCCTTGGAAACTTTGCATATAACACATATTGATCGACGAATTATACCTACTACATCAAATGAATAAGTTTTTCAAATTTGTGCGCTCTTGTTTTGGCTCGAAACAACAAACAAAATCTAAATTGAAATGTAATAACAATGAAGCTGTAATATCTCTGCAAAATTCCAAGTTTTATACTTATTCGTGGGAAAATCATGGTATACCGGCTACAAGAGAACGTAAGTCGTATATAATTTCCACTTATTTAAGTAATATATTATTATTAAATTTCTAGAAATTAAACAAAATGAAGCTTTTTTGGAAAATGGTTCGTTTGGTAAAATTTGCAAGTGCCTTTCTTCCCTAACTAATGCGAACAGATTCGGCAATATTCAAGATACAAAATTACTGGATTATTTTTTTTGCCATAGAAAACTTTTGATTAAAAAGCCACTATATCAAAATTGGATAAATGAAGCGGTCGTGACGTTTTTCAATAGATTTCGGCTCCCAATCAGGATAAAATTTTACGTAATTCTCATTGGAGATACTAAATTTAAAAGTGAATCTACAATATATTTGGATAAATGCATCAAAATTTTAACCTTACGTAGTTCAAACAGCCTTCTGGAACTGAATGATATGGTGGTGGCGGGCCAAATTATTCAAGCTATAAACGGATTGATCAAAATTAAAAAGTACCATAACATTTTGACTATCCTTTCAAAATCAACAAGTTTAGAAGAAGAAATTTTCGAAAAACAAAAGAACAAAATTTTAAGGGAATATTTTAAATCATTTAACAAGTTTTGTAGCCGGTTCAAAATTTTCCGTTATTTAAAGAAATTAAAATAAATTATTTTTGAAATGTATTAATCACATTTATTTTTTATTTTTCTCTCTCTGCATCACGCTCCTAGTTGGAGCTTGGCATCCGGACACACGGAGCCGCAGTTTATACACTGCCGTACTGCCGGTTTTCGTAGTCGAATTATTAAGGCGTATAAGTGACTAGCTTTACTTTTAATAGTACTTATTACTTCTTATTAATAAATTTTTTACTTACTGCGCAAGTGTAAACAGTGTCTTTCAGTTCAACTAGAAAATTTTTTCAGTGCAATGTGATCTGAGGTAAGTGCGTGCAGCATTTTAACCGCGGAAAATTCGAGTTTATTGTATAATATTTATTTCTAGCCTGTGATTATATAGATTTAACGGTTTTGTAGAAGATATAACAATTTGTATTGGTTTTGTTGTACTAATCAGAAAATAAACTGCGAGCCATGCAGGAATACGATTCTTAATAAATAAAAAATAAATATATCTGCACGTCATTTACCCATTACTGGGTGTGGCACTCTGCCATAGTCGATTTCAGTGATATATTTTTTAGCGTGAAGTACGGTTACCGGCCGTCAAGTCACGACCCCAAAGATGTTAGTGGAGAGGGAACCACAGAGGTAATTTTAATGTGATGAAAATTGTTTGTGGGCTGTAAGAATCGAACTCGGATTTTCAAATACACAGTTCGACTCGAAGTGTGTAGAAAATAATAAACAAAGTTGGACTTCTCAGTCTGTCAGTAGACGTACAAATCTCTACAGTGAATGTAAAAATGTGTACGGATATTATCATATATCTGATTAATACAATCATAGTGATTTAAATTGTATGAGTGCAATTAAACTGATTAAATAGCGATTGTAAAACAAATATCATAGCAACTATGTTTGTGTGATGAGCGATTCTACAGCTGCCCGCTGCAGGTGACATATGATTCGCTATCTTTTGGTTACTATATTTCTCTCTGTTCGCGACACAAATCTTAAACGTCGGGCAATAAACAATAAAAACCATCAGCATACAATAATAAGTTCCGTTATTATTTATTCAAAAACTAATTATATTATATTTATAACAGAAAAATATATTTCTCGACTGACTAATTGATAACTTTTCTTCATTCCAACCACATAAAAAGTTCCATAATTCTTCCTAGAGGCCATTAAACTCTTTTCTTTTTGTTCTTATCTTACCAATACTAGGCCGTTCATGTTAGGGACAGAACCTTCTCATTCATTCTTTTTTTGAATCAATACACATAAATATTCTGATTGAAATCCCCCGGTTAAAGCTTGCTTTAAGTCTTAAATTGTTTGATAACTTTGTTATAGATCCTGAACTGTAATCAAATGAAACTCTGAGAATAAGAGATCTCTCAGGAACATTGTTAGGGTTAAACGTCTCAAATCTTCAAGATCTTCTGTTAACGTTGTTAGTGTTCTATTTTTCAGTATATAGGAAACTCGTCAGACACCTCGTTAGGTCCTTGATCGATAATCTGGCCTTTCTTAACATTTTTGATAACAATTCTTTACGGATTTTATTTTATTAAAAAGTTATTGACGGTTAAATGCGGTTTTTGTCGAAGATATATTAATTTATATTAGTTTCGTTGTAAGACAAGTATATCAGAAAATAAGCTGGGAGCCTTGCAGAAATACGTTTCTTAATAATTATGTAGAAAGCGACTTTATTCAAATAATAAACAAAGGTGGACTTGTAAACCAGTGAGTAGACTATTCTTACATGTGAATGTGAAAATGTACGGATATTACAAAGAAATATATTAAAGTTCAAATTGACACTAATTTACATTTTCCTTTACAGTTAAGGATAGCCTGGTAAGATACCTTAACTTGTATTCTATTACCGATTGAATCCTACTTCTGTTATAGTTTGTTCAAATGAAGGATAAATGGCCGAAATTTTATGAGTTCGTTACGTGGAATGTTAGTGAAAAAAAATTAATTAATATAATGCATATCTACCTATGTATATAATGTGAATGTTTTGTATGAAAGTAAGGCAGAGGTGGATGGAATGTTTTGCTTGTGATCGATTATGGTATAGAATAAATCCGTAAAGTTTGGTGTGTGGGTGTAATTGTTAGTAAAATAAATATATCATCACACTTGTTAACCACAACTAAGTGTGGCACTCTGCCGTAAAAGATATATTTATACGCGTGAAGTACGGATGCCAGCCGTGAAATCACGATCTCCAAAAATATTAGTATTGGGGTAGTAGGGGTAGTTTTAATTTGGTAATAATTGTTTGTCGGCTGTGAGAATAGAACCCGAATTCTCAAATCCACACCTGTGGATACCTCATTAAAGGTAGACTTTTATAAAATGTTTGTTGTGTCAGTTTTTGATCCAATTGAATACGAAAGTGATCTTGATAAAATATATTTTGGAATTTGTTAGTGTTAGAAAGTTATGGTATGTGTTGATTTGAATGGCTGAACAGTTTAGTTCAATTTGCTCATCAATCATGATCAATGTGTAAAAAATTATTTATGTCAGTAATTTTAACGATTATAAATTGTGTCAAGTCGGAAAGACGGGAATATCTCAAGAAGCTGGAGATTGTGAAAAGTGGATGACTTACAAATGTTTTAGGAATGACTAGCGGTCGATTTGGCTTTGCCGACTCTCGCACTAGGTTCCGCGGCCCACGAGGATAGGTATTTTTTAGATTTATTACTTTATAAATCTCTCGGTAGTCGAGTACTAAAATTGTAAAGAATTGTTCTTTACTAGTTTGTAAAAAACAATAGTCATTTCGTCCATGTCTGATTCAATTTTAATTTGTTTTAATCACCAAACTTTTAACTTCCATTATAAATCAACGGTTGTAAACTTGGATAGAAAGTTATGATATTCTTCTCGATCTTGTATAAATAACTTATTTGTTTTTGCCACAATTGTTTTATCAAGATTTTTAAATCACATAGAGGGGATGTCATACACCATTCTCGATGACTCTTAGAAAGCTTTTGACAGCGTTACCCATCAAAAACTATGTCAGAATGAAGAAATAAATACTACCACCTCCTATGTATACTTGGGTGTTACGTTTAGAACATCGGGATGTTTCAACGAAAATGTAAAATCATCAAAGGTTACAGATGGAATCAAACATCTAACATATGACAAGTTACAAATAACTTAGAGATAATCTTAAAATAACGTCACTATTAAGTTTCACTCATTGTTACTTGGGTAGCAAACTTTTAAACAAGTTTCGGTTACAATATAATTATAAGAATCATTACAATTTAAATAGTTACATGTATAACTACTATTAAAATTCAACAATAATAGTAGTTTCCTAGAAACCAGCATTAATTATTTGTGTTTTTGAACGCAAATAAAATATGCTCAATATTAAGATTTTTTTGCCGCTTATTTAGAAGAAAACACAATTCAAAATTTGATAGTGATGTATTAAAAGTCGGTAAATCTAAATTTTACACCGGCAGCGCTATTATTTCCCGTGAACCAGGTAAATCTAATTGAATATTTTTTTTGCAATAAAGTTAAGTGTTTAGTTTTCTTGTTGTAATAATCATGAATCACGATCTACGTTGTATAGTTTGGCCAAATCACAAAGTGGATCGTCAAATCTCAATGTGGTTAATTTCGGGCTTGAAACAAATACAAGTACATTATATTTGTAGACCAATTAAAAACTCATTCTTGATTTATCTTATTTATTTATTTACTTATTACTCTATACAACAGAAACATAATTCCAATTACAGTACAAGGTCCGGACTCACTGAGCCACAGTGTGGTAGTTAATATATCTTTAGCTTGAGTGGGTTTCGAATTCGGAATTTTCGGAGTGGAATACCGTAACGCTAACCACACCATCGCACTGCTGGACATTTCTTTTATATGTTACGGCTAAAATCCAAAAAACGCCCATTTTTCGAAATGACTGACCATTATTAAATGTCTTTAAAGACAAATTATAACATATTATGAAACATGTTATATACATGAGAAGATGTAATCTAAATTTTTAAGTCATATCATTTAAATATTAATTAAGTACATTATTATAATTTTCAGTTATTCAACAAGGACATTTTGGAGTAAAAAATTATCTGCTAAAACAAATTGGAATTACCGGACTTCAATCAAAATCATCCAAATTAATTAAAATTTTGCAGTACCGTGAAGAAGTGCGGGTTCCAACACCCCTCATCGCTGATTGGCGAGAGGAGTATGTTGGACCCGCACTTAGAAGATTTAGGGCTCCTGTTAAGTACAGTTTTAAATTTTTTGTTATTATGGACAACACCTTCATGGACTATACGCCGGATTTAATTGAAAAATTTATACAAAATTGTACTATCATCATTAATATATCTGAAATTCCGAGTTCTCTACTTCTTCAGACACATCATTTGGACATTATAAGCAAAATTACTCCGTTAATGGATATGTTAAATTTTAGAAAATATTTAAATATTATAATTGGCATGTACAAAATTTCCAATAACCAGTTTTAAATACATCAGTTATTTATTTTCCAAATTGTGTATTGTATTTTATTTTAAATTTAAGTTTCAAAAAATATAAGTAACGAAGCTAAACATTCTAATGTTAGCCATTTGATCTCAGACAGTTCCCAGCTCCAGACTCTAGATTATTAAAATGTTGCGCTTGGAATAGAATTTTTATCCATGCTATCTTATCGAATTTCAAAGTAAATGATTTCAAACATTGTGTCCTAATTTAAACAGAGAGTTAGTAAAAACTAATTAGTGCTGTGAGCCAAATTAGTTAAATTGATTACCATCGCACCTTCACGACAATATCATCAATTACCTGTGTGTACCGTTGATAGGGAGGCAGTACTTCCAGTCGTAAACCTTGCGAGGTGAACAACATCGCTGTGATAAATACAAATGAGTAGACACATATTCGTTTTTAGTACATAATGCCATCTGGATTGCAAAATGATTTAATGGCAACCAGTATACAGAATCATTATTACGGGAATGTGCTTTGTTTATTGAGAAATAACTGTTTACTTTTATAAAATTATTGTGTATCGCCCAAACATAAAAATATTGAATTTGAAAAATTATTATATGTTTGAACAATCCGAACAACATACACATAATTTAATCTTGTAATTCTGTACAAAAACATTTGTCTTTCAGTATAAATTTGTGAAAGAAATGGTATTAATAAATTATAAATAGTCATATGCTTAGTGTTAATATAACGCTAAAAAAGCATGTTAAATTTTGATAAAATGTTGCGTTTATGTTCAATTTGGAAATTAAATCAAATTTACTTTCTTTAGTTATATATAAAAATGTTTGGTTTTATTTCACTGTTTGATATTTCAGGTAAGTGAGTTGGCGGCCCCGGATTTTGAACAAAGTGCTAGAACAGTGTGTAAACAAAGATGTCGATGTTAGTTATATTAAAGTAAAGATGTAAAGAAAAGTGTATTTCTATAGTAAATCATAAACATAACATAAAACATAGTTTAATATCAATCTGAATTGAAAATTATATTGAAATGTTGGCAACACTTAAAATGGCTGGCGGTACAATATTGCAATGTAAAATTTGTAAACAAACAATAGGAATTTATTTTATATAGTTGTGTTTTGTAGATAATGTAAAGGTTTTTTTTAATATTCATTGCTCGGAAACGAAAGAATTTGAGTCAAGGCAACTAAATAAGCAAAAATCAGCGTGGTATTGTATCTTTTGGTAGGAGAGCCAAGATCAGGAATTGGAATCAAATAATGTTATAAAATTAAAATTGTTTGTTCGTCAATCAATTGGGTAGATGGATAACTCTAATAACATGGCACATAAATATTACAAGAATTCCATTCGCAATGACCCGTTTCAAATTACCACAGCTCACGGCACGTCCACTGAGCTACACAGTACAAGAGTTCCCATTTCAAAGATATTTAATAACAAAGATAAGAAAATGTCACATCTTCAGTATCATCTTTTTAACTTTCACGAACAATTTTACTTACTTTTAAGTATTGATAATCTAAATTTATTAAAAATTCTAATTGATACGGATAACGATTTCATTATAATACCCAATGCAAAAATCAAAATACAATTTCATAAATTATTAAATGATTCTAATGTAAATAATATATCAGTCATAAATAAGACTATTGTAGAACCAAATTCTGGAAAGATTATTAAAATTAAAGTAGAAATAGAACAAGGAACTGTATTAATACCACAAATAAAAACGACACATTTGAGAATACCAGAGTGCATTACGGTCGCAGACAACTACCACGCATTATGTTCAATTGTTAACAATTCTGACCAGGCAATAAATTTTAATCTCTTAAAACCAATTATCGCAGAAAAAATTTATAATTATGAAACTTATACCGGTCCAAATCTGAACATGACACACGTTGAGAAAACACATTTGGATTTTTCTGAAATAAGAACAGCACATATGAACTGACGATCAAAAATTGACTGTTATCAACCAAATAAAACATAGTATTAAAACTCAAGATGAAATCCCAATTTACACAAAATCATATCGATACCCAACGTATATATGGAAGAAGTAAGAAATCAGGTAAACAAAATGTTACGAGTAGAACAAAACATTACTAAACCTTCCAACTCCCCGTGGTCCTCCCCTATTTGGGTAGTTCAAAAAAAGATTGATGCATCCGGCAAAAGGAAATGGCGCATAGACACAGACTACCGAAAATTGAACGAAAAGACCATAGGTGACAAATACCCACTACCAAACATTACTGACCTCTTAGACAAACTTGGACGTTGTCAATATTTCACTACACTCGACTTGGCAGCACGCTTCCATAAATAGAAATGGACAAACAAGACATACCCAAAACTGCATTTAATACTGAAGACGGACACTATGAATTCTTGCGAATGTTGTTTGGTCTAAAACACGCACCAGTGACATTTCAGCGAGTTATGGACAATATTTTACGCGGACTTACACACGACAAATGCCTCGTTTACCTCGACGACATAATTGTGTTTAGCACTAGCCTTCAAGAACATTTGCTTAACTTAAAATTAGTAATTTTTTTGTTACTACTTCACCATTCATTGCATATTATTTAGCAGCAATTGTTAATTAAATCATTATTATAGATCCGTCGCTACTCCCAAAATATATGCCCTAGAAATTAAGAAATTACGTATAAAGCTACAGATGTGACCGGAGCTGTATTTTTATGAACGAGGCTAGATTATAAAATTATATTTTCTAGTTTGCGTTTATAAGGAAGTCATTACGAAACCCAGTTGCGTTCATAACGATACGCAACATTTTATTTTAGACAGTTGGTAGTAGCGGCTGATATACTGAACCTATCAAGCTGAGAACATCAACATTTCAATATAACCTTAAAATCTGAATATTTTCCTAAATGTCAATAACAATTACCAACCACAACATTTCAATACAAACTTCCCTAAATTTACCCGGGTTAAAATATCGCAGATTTTGTAACTTTGTAGCAGTTGGCCTCGTTAGAATATCGTCATGGATATTATTACAATTGTTATCGTTGTTATTTACACAGTTCTGACATATTTTTCTCAATAAAACCATATTTTCATGTGACAAAGCTATTTTTACTTTCTTAAATAAAAGCATTCTCGACCTACTCCGACAAGTCTCGTAATAATTGGCGCCCAAACGTGTAGGGCCAGAGAACGCTAAATTCCTGGAAGTAAAATTGTATTTTCGTTATCCTACTCTTTACGTGTTTCACACAACTCGCTGCGTCTTCTGATAATCAGCATTCACTACAAATTTAGTGCAAGTGTTAAACATGCCTCCAAAGGTAGATAAATCGGAACCGGTAGCTTCAGTGCAAGCTCCAGCTTCAGTCACATTGACGAACGAACAATTTCAGGAACTGATGAAACAAATTAAATTAAATACTGATCAATTGAGCAGTGCTACTCCAAGTTCAGTGAATATGTGTAACACAGGAACTTTTGCCAAATGTTCAGCTCGATATGACGGTAGTCAAACTGCTGATGTTGACGCCTTCTTAGACGCCATCCTCACATACAAAGACTGTATGCAAGTGAATGATGCCAACGCACTTAAAAGATTGTCGATGTTATTGGAAGGTTTTGCTGCCACTTGGTGGAAAGGTGTTAAAGATAGCGTACAAAATTGGGACAGTGCTGTCAAAATTTTACGTGATACGTATTCCCGTAAGTTGCCGCAGTATTTATTGTTTCGTGAACTTTTTCGACGTGAACAGCGCGATAGTGAATCGACAGACATTTTCGTGTGTCATATTCGCGAACTAATTTCTCAGCTACCATATTCTGTACCGGAGAGAATGCAGTTAGACACGATTTACGGACTATTGCGGTACACTATTCGTAAAAGACTTAATCGCAGTGATTTTAACACGTTTGATAAATTACTTGCGCGCACGCGTGAAATCGAACTGTCACAACGTGATCTTGTTAGAAAATTGCATACTGACTTTACAAACACGACAAAAGATGTTCAGAAGAAACAACGACCCAAATGTTCATTCTGCAAGAACTTTGGCCATACTGACACCGATTGTAGGAAGTCGCAAAGAAAGAAGCAGGAAGGCGTGTCATCCTCGAAGCCGTCAAATAATGAATTTTCAGCAGGAGGGATACAATCTAAAACATTGTTAACATGCTTTGGCTGTGGTACCCCAGGATATATTCGGAGCAATTGTCCAAATTGTTCACGTCATAAAGAATCCGTTGATCCCTTTATTGCAGTCCAGGTGGAAGGATTTAAAGGAGTCGGTTGTTTAGACACTGGTTCAAAAGGAAGCATTGCTGGTGCGCAACTCTACAAAATATTAACAAATCTAAATTGTTCATTTATTGAGAAGACAATGGAAATTCGATTAGCAGATGGAAAGCTCAGGCAAGTCCTTGCAAAAATCTTCACCATTGACATAATTGTGTGTAAACGTGCAGTAAAAACTAATTTAGTAGCAATACCTGAGTTCACTGAATGTCATACGTTACTTGGCATTGATTTTATTCAGAAAGCGCGCATGGTTTTAAACTTTCCGAATAACGAGTGGTACTTTTCTGATAATGACAAACAGCGTTATAAGTTTTTTTCAGAAGATGTTACAATTGCTAGTTCCTACGTCATTGATGCAGCTTTACTCCAGGGGGAGTCAAATGATGAGCGTCCTGTAGAATATGCCAAGCGACGACAAGGACCGACGTACAAGGTTGGCGATAAAGTCCTAGTTGATATTCATGCGCTGAGTAACGCTCAACTAACGTATATGTCAAAATTTGCACCACGACGTGATGGCCCATACATAATTTACAAACAAGTGTCATCTACTTCGTATCAAATAGTTGCTCCTAACAATCCTAAGACTGTTTTAGGTGTATATCATGTATCCTCCTTAACTCCATTTGTTAAATGTTCCTGGGCATCAGATCCAGAACCTATTCGCCCTCTTCGACGAAGAGGACGCCCCAAGAAGAAGCCCTAAAATCGAGTATCTTCTTGTCTGGCACACGAGGTCGTATGTGCCATCCAAAGGGGGAGGATGTAGCAGTTGGCCTCGTTAGAATATCGTCATGGATATTATTACAATTGTTATCGTTGTTATTTACACAGTTCTGACATATTTTTCTCAATAAAACCATATTTTCATGTGACAAAGCTATTTTTACTTTCTTAAATAAAAGCATTCTCGACCTACTCCGACAAGTCTCGTAATAACTTTAATTAATAAAAAATGAAAAATAGAAAAAAAGATACTTTTATCGCACTTGTCCTTTAGAAATCTTGCATGCGGCTCGTTCTCTAAATGTGGACGTGTGCAAAAATAACATGTCTTATATAACTTATTCTTTAATATACTATTGCCTTTCTGTCAAAATTTGCGCTATATCATGTAGATTACAGTTTTACTACTACAAATGTGAATGAAGTGGATTGTTACAAAAATATGTTCAACTAGTTGTGTTTTGTTTATTATGTAAAACTTAATGTCGCTTATCCGGTTTTTTCGTACGAGTATGAAACGTAAATAGAAAATTAAATTGTGCAAAAAAAAACAACGACGTATGACCACACTGTTATTTCTAACATGGCAACACTACATTTTGCCAATCCAAAAACTAAACTTCCACTAAATATTTGTTGTTGTTTTCCATGGGAGATAACTATTGTCATGTATAAGTTTATATAAAAAAACCCAGACGCTTCTAAGGGATGAAATACAAAGATCAAATCTATCTCAGACAAACTCAGCTAATAATTTACCCAAATACAGGATCGTGACCGCGACACCGGACTTTAACATGTAAAATAATATTTTTATATTTTCTTGCTTCTCTTATTACTTTAGAGAAAAAAAATAAATGTTGTAAAGCATACAATTCTACATTATAATCAATAACCAGAATAATGAATTAAAAATGTTAAAAATTAGCTTAAAAATAGGGCGAGGCTTGTTTAAAATAAACTAATAGGTAATACGATAATCGTTGTTGCTATGACTCCCATAAAAGTGTAATAATAAAATGATATAAATATAACGCTATCACTTTCCATGTAGTTGTAAAATAAAAACAAAATTAATACAATTATAAATATTTATAAATGATACAACTATTTATTCTTACGTTTCTAAAACTGTGTACTTCTTTCACAATGTGATATTTGAAGAAATTAGACATGCATCCGTTGAAACATCAATGTTATTTGTTATTAGTTGACCATTTATTGGGTAATATTTAGCAGTATCTGATAACCAAACTAATATTATAGATCCACTAGTACTACCATAAAATATTTCCTAAAATTTAAGAAATATTATACAAAAATTAATAAGTTAATTATTTTTATGTCCCAGCTTAGAGTAAAATATGGTGTTCCCTTCTCTGTCAACACCTGCTGTATGTGATTATTTATTGGCAACTGAGTATAACGGCTTATTTAAATTCTATATGCGGACTAAAGTTTTACTATTAAAATTATCAAATGTAATACCCCGAGAGCTTGAAAATTATCGGGTATTTCCCGATTGTTACGTTGCGTAGCAACGATTGAGATAAATTTTGCTTAAAAAATTTTTGAGCAAAACTAATCTCAATCGATGCTACGCAGGGAAACAAGAGGGAAATACCCGATTAATTTTCAAGCTCGAGGGGTATTCGGCTGATTATTTTTTATGATTCTGAATAGCGCATAGGTTACAACTGTCAGAAAAATGATTGATTATTGCCTAGCAACCTAGCCGGAAAATTATTGAAAAATTATCGATATAATTTAGACCTAGTTGTACCACGTGATGTTAAATGCCACGCTCTTATTGGTCGAAATTGGGGTTGAAAAAATAATCAGTATAATAGTTATTTGTATACCATGGTTTGAAAGTAGCTTTTTGCAGACCGAAAATCTACAATCGTAAATTAAGAATAACTGAATTTTAATTGTAGTTAATACAAATTTTGAATGTACGGAACTAGGAAAACGATACAAATAGAACAAATATTATAAACTTGAGCGTTACAAAACAGCAATGATTTGCAAAGGAACATGGTTGTTTACACGACATTCGAAAAAGCTAGAACAAATTTTTCAAGTTTGCCACATACATTTTGTTCATTTACAGAGGTGATAGTATAAATTCGGGCAATACATTTCGTATATTTATAATTTGTTTGTAAAAAAAAACAGTGAACAGGATGATTTATATGTGTACACAAATTATCATAAACCTAGTAATTTGAGGCGTCTTGTGTTTCGTACTTTGTAACACTATTCAAGTAGATAAATATATCATCTCGCCTTTTACTCATTACTGGGTGTGTCACTCTCCCGTAGCAGATCTTGGTAAGTGATATATTTCATCGCGACCCCAAAGATGTTAGTGGAGGGGTAGATTTAATTTGGTGAAAATTGTTTGAATCGAACCAGTGTTCTCAAGATCCACAGGCCAACTCGATAAAAACAGAAAGAATAAACATCTCTGATACATCGCAAAACCCTTCAGTCATCCTAATATGTTATTTATTTATGTTACGCTGTACAACAGGCACTTAATCTCAATTACAGTGGATCCGTACTCAACGAGCCGTAATATGGTAATTCATATAGTATACAAATATACAAAAAGACAGATAACTTAAAAAATTAATACTTATAATTTTCACTATTTCTTTATTTGTGATGATGTGAATGAAAAATTACGTATTCTTAACAATATTATTCTTAGACTTTTTGATGAATTTGCTCCTTTTAAGACAATTAAAACTCGTTAATATCATCACCATGGATTACGGATGTCATTAAGATAATGATAAAATTAAGAACAATGCATATCCACAACACAAACGAACCAAATCCACAGCATATTGGCACTACTTAAAACATATAGAAATATTACTACTGACGCGATTAGTAGAGAAAAGAAAGTCTATTTTGAATTTAATTTTAAAAAATACAAGGGTAATAATATTTGGAAAGCTATAAAACAGTTTAATATCAACACAAAGCCTGAAAATAAGATACCGAGTAATTTGTGTAATGTTAATATGTTAAATTCGCTCTTTGTCAACTCTGTTCCATCGTCTCAGCCTGATGTAGATTTGTTACAATTTTATCAGTCACAAAGATTGCTTAACAACAACATCTATATTTCTTTTTCTCTTGTTTCAGAACATGAGTTTCAAAAGTTATTCTTTCGTTCCAATCTAACTCAATAGGAGCTGATAAAATAAATTTCAGGTTGCTTAAAATAATATTTCCTGATGTTGTTTCGCAATGAACACACATTGTAAATGAATGCCTTCTACAGAATAAATTTCCCGATATCTGGACACAAGCGGTGATCACGCCTATAGTCAAATGTAAATATCCAACATCCTTGTTATATATATACAGGGTGAGTCTGGGAAGACGCCCCCCCATTTAACTTTTTTATTATGAGTAATAGAAAAAAATGGTTCATATGAAAGTTTTATTATTTTAAATATACTATTTGGTGGCAGATGTAGATATTTTTATAAAGTCAGGTTTACAAGATACGACTATCAACTTTTATTTTTTAAATAGCAACCTATAATTATTTTACTAAAATAAAAACCGCCATTTTTTTCTCTTTTCAACGGTGTATTAGTTTTTATTAATGTATCTGAAAAAATTCGAGAAAAATAAGAAAATTGAGAAATACTAGAAATAATTTTTATACAAATATTAGGTGGCTATGTGAAAATAATTTGTTTCAAGTTGTTTTTGTTACTGAATTTGTTGCTTTAGTTTGTTAAGTTGTATAACACTGTTACATTTTGTTTATTTTCACATAGCCACCTATAATATTTGTATAAAAATTATTTCTAGTATTTCTCAATTTTCTTATTTTTCTCGAATTTTTTCAGATACATTAATAAAAACTAATACACGGTTGAAAAGAGAAAAAAATGGCGGTTTTTATTTTAGTAAAATAATTATAGGTTGCTATTTAAAAAATAAAAGTTCATAGTCGTATCTTGTAAACCTGACTTTATAAAAAATATCTACATCTGCCATCAAATAGTATATTTAAAATAATAAAACTTTCATATGAACCATTTTTTTCTATTACTCATAATAAAAAAGTTAAAGGACTCACCCTGTATATATATATATCATCACGCCTTTTACCCATTATTGGGTGTGGCACTCTGCCGGAGCAGCTCTCGGTAAGTGATATATTATTTCGCGTGAAGTGCGGTTACCCGTCGTCAAATCACGGCCCCCAAATATATTAGTGGAGGGGGAGCCACAAGGGTAGATTTAAATTGGTGAAAATTGTTTGTCGGCTGTGGGGATCGAATCAGGGTTCTCAAGATCCACAGGCCAACTCGATACCTACTTCGTAAACCGAAACCATAAAAAATTGATAAAACCAAAACCGTAACGAAATCAAAATTTATATTTTAAAGATACCGAAACTTGAAGGTATAATATTTTTTTTAAACCGTAACTGATAAACGAAACCCAACTTTTAGTCATATAAAACCGTTAACTGTAACCGAACCACCAAATTTTTCGGTTCGACTCCCTGTGTAGGGTGTCAGTTATGATAAAGATATATTTTTAGGATCCTTTCTGTGTAATCTCGTCACCCATTTGGCCCTTAACTTTGCATTATATGTGAAGCAAAATAATTTCCATCTTTTATCCTCAGCTTCTACCTACAATTGTGTGAAATTCACTTTCAATAACAAGAGCAGAGCGACACTCCCTTCTTTTCTAACCTTTAACCTTATTTTGAGCTTGTACTATAGTGTCTAACTGCAAATGTGTAGAATTTACTTTCAAGACAAGCGCACGCCGATGCTTTCTTCATTTCTTTATAGGTTCGTTTTTTAAGAAGTAGGCATAAGTATATGTGTATAGTATAGTTTATATTAATTAATTACAGTTTATATTAATTAACATTTGACATTAATAGTCGAGAGATAAATGTGTTCAGGAACTGCAGTATTGGTTCTTGAACACGATTTAGTAACCATGCAAAACACAATTACAATATTATATGTAGTTTCCAAGGAAACTTTGCATGAAGCACATTATATTTATCAAAGAATTATATCTACAAGATTAAATGAATCAGTTTTTAAAATTTGTAGGCTCCTGTTTTAGATCGAAAGAACCTAAATTCAAACGTAATAATAATGAAGCTGTTATATCACTGCAAAATTTCAAGTTTTATACCTATTCATGGGAAAATCATGGTATACTGGCTACAAGAGAACGGAAGTCGTATATAATTTCCACTTATTTAAGTATATATTATTAATTTCTAGAAATTAAACAAAATTAAGCTTTTTTTGGAAAATGGTTCGTTTGGTAAAATTTGCAAGTGCTTTTCTTTCTCAACTGATGCAGATATATATGAAAATATTCAAGATACAAAACTACTGGTTTATTTTGTCTGCCATAGAAAACTTTTGATTAACAAGCCACTATATCAAAATTGGATAAATGAAGAGGTCGTGCCATTTTTCAATAGATTTCGGCTCCCAGTCAGGTTAAAATTTCACGTAATTCTCATCGGAGATAATAAATTTAAACGTGAATCTGTAATATATTTAAATGCATCAAAATTTTAACCTTACATAATTCAAACAACCTTCTGGACCTGAGTGATATGGTGGTGGCGGGCCAAATTATTCCAGTTATAAACGGATTGATCAAAATTAAAAAGTACCATAACATTTTGACAATCCTTTCAAAATCAACAAGTTTACAACTTGATAATATTGTCAAAAATCAAAAGAACAAAATTTTGAGGGAATATTATAAATCATTTCACAAGTTTTGTAGCCGGTTTAAAATTTTTCGTTATTTAAAGAAATTAAAATAAAGTAATTTTAAAATTTAGTAATCATATTTATTTATAATAGTATTCATTATTTCTAATTATTAATATACATATATTTTTTACTGACTGCGCAAGTGTAAACATTTTCATTCTGTTCAACTCGAAACAGTTTTCAGTGCAGTGAGATCTGAGATAAGTGCGTGCAGCATTTTAACCGTGGAAAATTCGATAATATTAATTTGCAGCCTGTGATTATACAATAAATTTAACAGTTTTGTAGAAGATATAACAATTTGTACAGATTTTGTTGTAATCAGAAAATAAACTGCGAGCCATGCATAATAATAAAAATATATCAGCACGCCATTTACCTATTACTGGGTGTGGCAATCTGCCATAGCAGATTTCAGTGATATATTTTTTAGCGTGAAGTACGGTTACCAGCCGTCAAGTCACGGCCTTAAAGAAATTAGTGGAGAGGGAACCACAGGGGTAATTTTAATGGGATGAAAATTGTTTGTGGGCTGTAAGAATCGAACCCGGATTTTCAAATACACAGTCCGACTCGGAGTGTGTAGAAAATAATAAACAAAGTTGGACTTCTCTGTCTGTTAGTAGACCTAAAAATTTCTACAAGGAATGTAAAAATGTGTACGGAAGTAGATAGAAAGCACAGCTATCACTCCAGCAACCGCAACATTTTTTGATCTCGATTGACCCCGCTGTAGATGTTGAATAAAATTACGATTCCGATTTGGTGACCTTCACAAACAGGTTTGAGGTGAACAAGATTTGCAGTTGCTTCAGACTAATTAAAACAAAATAATATGAGACCGAAAGTAAACTGAAGCAAGTATTACACGATATAAAAAGGAACTAGAATGAATTTTTGTTTTATAGACATTATGATATACTTATTATAAGATATAATTATTGTAATAATAAATACTTTTTATATATAATTGAATTATTAATTTGCTTACAGACAGGATTAGGATAATTAAAACAACAATATTATAGTTTACAAATTTTTATTAACATTAATTGAATACATTTACATTATTACAAGATAAATTATTAGTTAATTAATTGTGTAATGTCCCCATGCTAATGTGTCTGTAGAATTGTGAATTAGATATCTTTTATCAGCATTGGCAGATAAAGCGTTTTTATTTTGAATTTGTGTATACATCGTATGATTTTTCGATTTAAACAAATTTTGTTGAACATAAAACGATTCGTTTGAATTTAACGTATTTTTATAATCTTCAAAAGTAATTTGATTGTTTACTACCCATTCTTTAATTCCCTTTGATTTTTTAATTTCAAAATTATTTGTTAAAATGGAATATAATTTTGATCTTAAACCAACAAATTCGGAAATAATTTCACCGCTTAATTCATCTTTAAATTTTCCTAGTACAGCCTTATTTTGCAACGGAATACAATACGGATTATTTTGCGAGAAGTTTGAAGTGTCAAATTCATTTAAATTTTGCATCATGTCCTTATAAATATCATCAACAGAAAACTCATAAATTAAAGAATCCGTATCTGTATATAATAATTTAACTTTATCTTGATATTTATTTTTTATGAAGGAATAATGAAAATCATACATATGATATTTTGAAAGTTCTAAAATACAAAAACCTAAGTATGTAGGTTTGTTATACAAAACATTTAATTTATTCATTTGAATAGCTACCAACTTTTCGTTAAATATAGATAAACTGTGAAAGTTTGGTTTTGATATATAATATTTTGCACCTCGTTTATTAGCGATATTTTCCCAACTTGTAACTAATTTTACTGTAACATGAAGATCAACATTTTCTAAAGTCTTTCCGTACGCTGCGTTATTTAAAAGTTTAAAAAAATCTTTTTCGAACATGTTTGTTGCTTTCATTCTCATCTCAGTATTAAGATCAATGTAAACTTTCATCCAATTTGATTGATTGAAACTTAACACTCTATGTATTTTAGTTAATTTTAACCCATATTGCAAAACTTGTTGCAAATTTCTATAATATATAACATATTTTACTTTATTATTTAAATTTGTAATAAGTTTTATATTTTTTGAATTTGGTGGAGAAATAGATTCAACGCAAAACGGTAAATCGTTATGATTCTCATGTAAACTATGACAATATTCTAAGTCAACTTCAAAAATATAACCTTGTTCCGAATTCTCAGGAATATTTTCAATATTTAATTTCAAAATTTCTTCATTTGTAAGCCATTTAAAATTATCAGTTGGCAAGTATTTTGACATTGCATGACTATATAAATTATTAGCGTCCCAATAGACTATATATTTGGAGGGTAAAGACGTATCGTATGAAGACATATATTTATTATTTGCTTTTGAGTATCGATTTGAACATTGTGAAATACCTCCTCGGATTCCTTTCTTAATGAAATTTATCATATCAATATCTGTTAATAGTTGCAATTTAACTTTGCTTGTTTTTAAAAGAGCATCCCAGCTTAGACCGGGCGCGGTAAAGAATTGACACGGGTCTAATATATATATTTTCATACATAGAATTCTAAAATTTTCGAAAACATCAGTTAAAAGCAAAACATCCGTTTTTAAATAAATATCAGAATAGTCGCCTAATGTTTCACAATTAAACTCCCTCCAAACTTTTTGAGCATGTTGATATTCTTCGTCAGATATAGAAGTATTATTGAGTGTATTATCGAAAAACGTTTTATCGGGTAATTTAGTAACAGATAATTTTTCAAGTGAATCCATATACATGTAGGGAAATACACCTTTTCTAGTTACAAGATTAAATTGATTTAAATTTGAGAAATAGTTTAAAGTATTTGTAAGCTGTTCTGACTTTAAATTTCGTGCTAAACTATCTAGAGGCTTACTCATAAATCGGTATGAATCTAAAAATCTCAATTTCATGTAAACACTTTTACCATCAATTTTATCAACTAATAGATGTTTTGTAAATGAAATATACTTTTCCTTATTTTGAGGTATAACATCAATTTTCTCACCATCAAATGCAAGATCTTTAATAAATATATGACAATCATAATTTGTTAGATTGTGTAGAAAAATAGGTACAAACTTGGGTATTTTAAAATTTAAATTACATGAAGAGTGAGCTGGACCGATAAAGGCGCCATTAAGGTGATTGTGGTCATGTACCCGATCAGTACCTAATTCTTGTTCACAAATATGACAAATGTTTGAGGAATTGTAAAAATTTTGTTCATCATCTGATAAAGATGTCATAGGTATTATATTTTTTAAATGGTCCTTATAAAGTTCTTTAACATCGTTTGAAATATATTCAACAAATTTACATGAAGCGTCTTTACCAGAATATGTTTTAAATTTACTAAGTTCATTGTTATATGAACATTTAATAAAATATGCAAAGCTATATGGTTCATGCGTGTGAGTCAAGCTTGTAAATGAATGAGTTGTTGCGGGCAAACAAGACATAAAAGGAATTTGTAAAGATTCAAAATCAGCGTATACAACAAAGGGAACTTTTAATTTTCGCTCAAAATGAGTAAATTGCAGAATATTTTCGTTTTCGTTCGGTAAATAAGTAACTATGTGTGCACAATCGTTATTTTGATGATTAATAAGTTTTGATTCATTTGAAAACTTAACTAAACATCCGTCACAAATCCATTTTTTATATGTTGTTTTGTTAAATTGATAACTGATTAAACACGATAAATTTTTTATCCAAACATAATGATTCCTATCTCCGTTTTCAAAATATGACCTACTACATTGTGTTTCTTATTTTTATAGTTAAAGTCGAGACCAAATACATTGATAGATAGATCGTTTATTTGCTCAAATTTTGAAATATGTTTAATTTTCATTGGGAAACTTAAACCACTTAAATTTAGTTCGTTTTCGTACGGAATATATTTTGATACTCGTTCTGCATAAACTGTAGAAGGGTGTAGCGCTGATAGAACTGCCCACTGGAAACATTTTTCATCGATGTTTTCAACGTTAACACAAGCTCGCTTCTTTAAAATATCATTTGGTAGTGGAATGTATGATGATGCTGAGACTGGAGAATATTTATTAATGTTTATTTCTAAATGTTCTACTTTGACTAACGTCCAGCCAGAACCTTTTTCCTGCAAACATATATTTTTTGTAAATTTGTAACAAAAATATATTTGAGTATATTACCTGAAATTCATTGCTGTCTGTTTCGATTCGTGACGATAGGCTATCGTATATTTCTGCCAAATCCGTAGAATGCGTAATTTCTTGAAATTTTGTGTTGAATGATTTTATGTCCTCGCTGTTCTTCTTTGCAGGTAGTATATATGAACAAAATAATTCTATATTCAACTTTACTGAATGATGAAATTCAAGCTGTTTTTTAATTAGATTGCACACTTTAGGTTTTAAAAATTTTAAGAATTATGGAATATCTGTTTGTAAATTCCTGTTGATGTGAAACATCTATAGGCTCACTTGTAAACCGAATTGTTGGCGTGGCGACGGGTCGCCACGCTATACTAAGGTATACATATATATATTTTATGTGTAGTAGAGTGTACGGTGTGGCGACGGGTCGCCACGCTATACTGAGGTATACATATATATATATATATATATATATATATATATATATATATATATATATATATATATATGTATATATATATTTTATATGTAGTAGAGTGTACGGTGTGGCTTCTCACTCAGTTCGACGTTGTTGTTTACTACGGTACACATAACCTGCGTTTTATTTAATTTTTTATTTTAATTTTTGACAATAAAATATGTGTGATAGTGATAACTCAGAAGATCAAAGTGATCAACCTTGTGCAAAGAAAGTGAAACTACACTATGGCATACTACCAAGTCATCAGTAAGTAGATCGTATTTTTCAAGTGTCCATAAATGTAATTATTATATTTTTATATTTAATTAATTATATTCATATTAATCATATTAGTAATTATATAAATTATATTAAGATTAATAATTATATAAATTATATTAATATTAACTTCAATTAATTATTTTTTCCTTATAGTCAAAGAGGTTCAATAATTTTTAAAACGAATAAACATAAACTACCATTAATTTTAGCTGGAGATTTTAATGTAAATTTTGCAAGAGCTGAATCAATGCCATTAATGACATTTCTTCAAAAATAATTTCAATTGCAAATCAACAACAATCCAAGAGAATCTACTACCAAATATGGAACAACAATAGATGCTGTATTTGTGAGATATCTTGATAATGTTTCATCCAATACTTTTGTAACGTACTTTAGTTATCATCGACCAAGCGTCACAGTAATACCGGCAAAGGAAACATCGAATATAACTATTACTGAAGTCACAGATGAAAATATTTAAATTGTGGCCACTTGATATTAATATCGAATTTTTATATCACATGTAAATAAATGTTTATTAAATAAAGTTACCATTTTCTGTAAGAAATTCGTAATACTTCATTTTTTCATTAGGCTATATTTAATTCCTGTAATAATATTATCTTTTATGCATATTACTTGTACACACACGATGTTTCACATCTGCCAGGCGTCCCATGACGGCTCACATTTTTTTAAATTTGAAACGATATAATTCTACACTTAAAAGCGGTTTTAATAATTGAAACATCGGGTTCACAGTCAACACAAGCTTTCAATTTATGTTCACTAGTTTTTTTATGAGAGTTGAATAGAGATTTCTTTACATCAATTCTACAGAACTCACAAAATATAAAATCGTTTGGATTGTTTAATTTTATTCGTTTAGATGATTGATTTGATTGTAAACTTTTTTTTAACATTATTCATGTTATAAATGTGAGATATATGTTTGTTAAAAGTTAGCGGACTATACAACTTTCCACAATATTCGCAAAGTGAATGTAAATTTCTGTTGCATTGATATTTAATATGTCGATGTAAACTATCTTTCAATTTATAAATTTTGTTACATATATTACACGGAAACATGTTTGTATTAACCACTAATAATATTTCTAAACCACTATTTTACGTATTTAAAACAATTGTATGTAATTAATAACTAATTTTATGAAATAAGAACGTTTATTTCAATTCAATTGGTTCTTCTTCTCCTGCATTGTTACTATAACAAAAAATTTATAAAATAGTATAACAAAATTATTGTTTACTTGAACTCACCTGATGAATTTAAATTTCGCAAATTGATCACCAGGTTTCGTTATGTTAACTATGAACTGTCCAACTAACTCTTTAATTTCCACCTCAGACGCAGATTGGAACCTCAACGGTAAAAAAACCTTATAATCTTCTATGCCCAAAATATATTTGGGACCGTGTATGGTTTTTATTAATTTTGAATATTTTATTAAATATCTCTCTCCAACTACTAAGTCAGAAATTTTTTTATACGCTGCACCTTCACCGAGTTTGTTTAACATATTCAACGCCATTTTAACTTCAATACTAAGGAATTAAATAGTGTGTATGCTTTTATAGTGCAACATTGTCTTGTTGCTTATTTTCGTTTCCACAAAATCACAACCATTTAATTTTAAAATACAGGTTATTCTACATACAAGACACATTTTTAATTACTGTTTATTTATTATTATTGTTGTTTTAACTATATATATTTAATTGTGAAATGTTGTTATAATTCCTTAACCTTTTAACTGAAGCTATTATTTTACTTGTAATGGTTTCACATAATTTTTTATTTGAATAATAAATTTAGTTTAAGGTTAGTTAAGGAGTAGGGTTCTTAGTATAAATATTGCACGAGAAGGTATTCTGTTTTAAGAATATTCAGGTAAGATGCCATTGTTAGGCGGTGCTGTTCGAAATGATATGTTTAGAAACATCACTTTGAATAATTTGAAAGCAAATCATAATATCTGTGTGATTAAAGAATATGTAGAAATTGAAAATTCAAATAATCTTAATATTTGGATTGGAAGAAATTTTAATGGTGATAGATATTTGAGTTATAACATTATATGTAAACCATGCTATAATGGCATTATATTAGATAGTGTTCAAAGAAATATTTATAATATAGTAGCTGATAACTCAAATATATCATACGTTCATTTTGAACAGCATAATATAAGTTTATACTCACTAGCTGATGCTTATGGGAATTTATGTTGTGCAAAATGTAATGATTTTGTTGTGTACACAATAGATAGACAGGATTGTGTAAACTGCATCCAAATAATTAATAATAATCAAAGGTTTTAGTAAAACTCTTTTAATGATATAGATTAATTATGGTTTGCTGCGAATATTATTGTTCAATGTCGAAAGAATGTGCACATATATGTTACATATGCACCGTATTTTCAAAATTATTTCAAGATAAATTAAAAATTAAAAACGAATTTATGGAGAACAACAGGTAATATTTTTTTGTTACTATAATAATAATTGTTTATAATTATATATTGTTTCTTAGAAAGAAAATAAAAATTGAGGATAGAAATAGGAATGAGGAATGTAAAAAACGTAAAATGTAAGAATATAAATTTATTTTTATTTTATTTAAAATATGCAGAAATAAGTTTAAAACAAGTTCTTATCTATAAAATCTTCCACTATATATTCATTTGTTTTACACATATTACAATTTTTTATTAATGGAGGTGATCCGTCGATATGGTCTCTTTGCGTAGGTAAATTGTAATGTTCAACGCAATGTAATCTCTTTATTATATTGAGATTTACTTTAAATTTGTATGGCAATTTCACCCACATTTTTTCTAATTCAACTCCTTCAAACATTTCTAATATATATATGAATTTTTTTTCATTTATTCCCTTGCATATGTACACTGATGGCGCCAATTTCCTTATAATATCACGAAAATTGCAATTATCGTGAAAATTTATTTTATATTCGATAAAACATTTTTCATTTATAATATCTAAATTACGTGCTATAGAGAGCAATTCACATGCAACTACTTTCTCAACCATTGTATGACTAAAATTTGTTAAACCAAACGTGAGTAAATTTAACCCATATGCGAATATCTTTGTTATTTTAACCAATAAGAAAGAGTTTTATTTTAACCAATAAGAACAGGTTTTATTTTAACCAATCATATTTAAGATTTAAAGTATATATAAACTCCTTAGAATTCAAGAATTTTCAATAGACTGTGAAAAGTGATCCAAAGAATTTCGCTAACGGAGAGTAAGTATAATATTTAAAATATATAATTATTAAAATTTATTATACATATTATCTCTCTTAGATGGCTCAATCACGAAAACTTGACGACTCAACTGCTTCTAGCACATACTATTACGATTTTGCAGACATCATCAAGAATAGTGAACTGCTTACATCTTTATATAAAGAAGATTCTCTTTTACTTTCCTCAAACTATCCGTTGAATAAGAGTAAAACGAAATGGATAAGTATAGGCTTGAGTGTAGTTAGGAAGTATACACCTGTTATAAAATTTAGTACAAGTAAACCAGACAATTCTGGAATTCAGTTTACTCTAGCAGAGTGGAACGAATTAAGTAAATATAAAAATATGATTTTAAATTATTTTGATTGTGGTGTGGATATGACGTGTCAGACTAAACAAGGAAATCATTGTTTTTTTTTTTAAATGTTAATGGTAAAAAAATGTTAACATTAACATGGAATAACAATGAATATACTATTGTTTTAGAAATATCATCTGTTCAAAATATGTTTCAAATTAATAACATAATTGATCATAAAATGGAGTTATTAAAATCAATAAAATTTGCTGAGTATTACGGAAAAATTTTAACTCGCGTGCGTGATTATTGTAAGATAAATAATTGTACAACTAAGCTACCATGTATTGAAACTCTTTTAGATGAGGATATTAATATGAATGTACTAGCATTTAAGGAATTATTATATGTGTGTAAAGGAACAAAAATTCATGATGAACTTTATAATAAAAACATATTTTAAATATAAAATTTTATTTGTCAACAACCTTACAAAACAAGTTCCTGTGCAAGTAAATCCAACCATTTTTTAATTACAAACACGTTTCGCTTTGCACAAATAAATGGTGGTGAATGTGAGAAACATGAAAAATTAATTGTATTCGCATTTTTTAAACTAGGATACTGTACTAAATCAACCACATCAACACACAATTTCAGTTTATTTTGCAGATATTTCTTCTTTCTCTCTCCTTTCACATAAATTTTTATAGCTTTCGAAAGTTGACATGTAATGTTTTCGAGTGTCTGTGTGTAAGAACAGGAACCGGAATCCCAATACAATCCGTGATAATTATTCAATAACCATTGCGCTTCTTTTTGACGCGATTTCTTTAAATTGTTCCACTCGTAAGGTGCTTCGAGAATGAAATGTTGCAATTTCTCGCCATTTCTTGTTAATATAGTAATTTCTTTAGGCACAAAACTACTATTGTTAGCAGTGAAACCTTGTATGTCCACAATAAACTCCATTATGTTACTAACCGTTTATTGTATTACACAAGAGTTTTAACTGAACTGTTCATTGTGTTATACTCTACTATACGATCATGAATAATGAGACAGTAGGCAGTAGTTTTAGCAGGAAAGTTTTCATTAGCTTCAAATTCAAGTCTCACATCCACCGGAGCTGTTTTTAAATTATCATTTTGTCTAGAACAGTTTAGTACTGTAAGAGGTGTTTTTGTAATAAAATCATTTTTGCTCAAAAGCGGTTGAGGTAACACATCTTTATCATAATAATCTCTTTGAAACTGTGTATTATTATTATTATTATTATTATTAATACATTACCCAACAGACAAACGCCCAATTCTAGGGTAAGGAAGAAACTCAGAATTAGAAAGAAGTAATAGATTTCTTTATATCATTAATGATGTTATGAAAAATATCAATTTCATCCTCAATGACATTGTGAGAATTGATCATTTGATGAATTGGTGACTTCGATAGCATAAGAGTTCTTGCCGCGTGCAAGTAGAAAACGTTCTTATAACTGGATGACACTCTGGAAACTTGAAATAGAATTCTAGTCATGATGAATATGCAATCAATTGTATTGTGAATAATCTTGTGTAAAAATGTTACAGCAACAATATGTCGCCTCTGCTCGAGTGAATTTAATCGAAATGTATCCAGTAGTAAGGATTGCGATATCCCTCTAGGAGGATAATATCCTTCCAGGATAAAAGGCGAAAATTTCAGAAACTTCCTCTGTACATACTCTAATGACTCAATTTGATTACTATACAGCGGATTCCATATTAAAGAGCAATACTCCAGATGAGGACGAACCAAAGTCACAAATAATAGACGTAATGTATTTGCTGCGAGAAACGAATCAGAATTACGAATCAAAAAACCAAGGCACCTCAGGGCAGTTGATACTTTTAATTCAATGTGCTTAGAAAAAGATAATTTAGAATCAAACATAACTCCTAAGTCAACTATCGTATCTGGCCTGCCTAAAACAGAATTGTTTGTATACATATCATACAAGATAGCATAACGATTATTTTGTATATTTAAATTTAAATTTTCATAGGAATAATTATCGGAATTTAAAAACAGTTTCACATTAGAAATATTACAATGGTCAAATTCACTACTATTTTTACTATCTTGATTTTTTCTATCAGTTTGAAATGCTAAAATTACATATCGAGGTTTTTCAAACTGTGAAGATGTTTTAATGGTCCATGTTTGCTTTTCGGACGTGGGCAGTAGCGGAAATTCGAATAATGACCATGATCGAAAGGGGATTTGTATTTGCTTATACCTCTCCTGTTTCTTTAAAAATGATAACCGTACTTTATCGTTCACATAAATGTAAGGCATTCGCCAATCTATTTTTGTAATTTTCAATTTTCAATCTTCTGTTGTAACGTATGCATTTGAATCCAATCTTGATCTAATTAGAACAAGTTCTTGCTTTACATTCATCAGAACTTTTTTGTAATCCTCTGCGAAACCAAGAATGGTATTTAAAGGTATCAACACATTAAATTGCCCTTTAGTATCAGTTATAATGGATCCACCCCCCCCAACCAGCATTTTCCAAAGTTCTTTTTTGTCCTTCATGAAACGAACAGTACCCTTTAATTGTGGAGGTTATACCAACATTTTTACACCTGTCTATTTCGATGCCATTTAACTCATATCTTATTTCATCAAACAAGTGTGCAATACCATTATTGATTAAATATGATGATGCCGCAGGCGGAGTTCCATCCTTTTTAAGTAATTCACCTTCAATTACGATCGAACTTTGACTAGGAAGTGTGAAAACTGCTTGGTCTTGAATGGGAATTCTGATTTCATCGCTATTATTGAATGTGGAGGCAATGTATGGTTGATGTGAATGAACTTCAACACGTGTTATTGATTCATCAAATAACACTTCTTCTTCAATATGCAGAATATTATTCATTTCCTTTTAGTCTGTAACCTTGACTCTGAAGAAATTTTATATTCTCACTTGTTAACTTTGTGATGGGTTGCAATCATTTATATTTAATATTTATCACTCTTTTTCTATTAAAATTAATTGCCATTGACTTGTTTTAAATGCAGTCTAACTGTAATTTTTTCGTTACGAAAGTCGATAATTTCGTTTTGTTGATCAACGATTTTTACAGTTATGTTGTCTATGACTCTAACGCTCACTGGTAAATAAATGATATTTGTTGGCACGTTAACTATTTTATACCCTGGCGGTGCATGTGGGAAAAAAACGTGTAATACATGTTCGTTTAAATTATTTACATACGATCCTGTGCAAATATTACATTTTATTTGAATACTATTTACTTTCATAATGTTTACAATGGAGTCGGAATCATGTAATACATTTTCGTTCAGTATTTTTTTTATTAAATCCTAACATACGTCCTATACTACGAGTATCTTCCATTGTAAAGTCTATCTTGTTTGAACATGAAATTTGACACTTTCAAGTATTTACGTTCGCTGTGAGTAGAAATGTATTTTTTTTCTTTTCTTCCTGATGATGATGATGTTCAATGTCATAATCAGGATCGCCTATAACGGATCGTATGTAATCGTTTAAATCTTCAATATCATAGGATCCTGGTGGAATTATTATGGATTTTAAATTATTATTTTTCTCATAATAGTATAATTTATTATTTCCTTCAGTAATATTCGGAATGGAGTTATATGTTTGAAAATCAACGAGACCAATAACCTATTCTCCACTACCACCAGTTAAATGTAGCGGTGGTGAATAATCAGCACTCAACACTGACTGTTTACCGGTGAGTGTAATTGTTAACGACATTATTTTTTATACAGAAACTTTAAACACAAATGACCACAGTTAAATGAATTAAATTTTTGATATCGACGATAATTATACTTAATTTTCACTTTTTCACCAAAATAATTAATTAATTCAATGGGTGGTCTTAAGTTTCCAAAACTGTCGAAATATTGCACACGATTTCCTCGTTTCTTGTAACATACCCAGTGTGATCCAATGTTGTTTTTACTGTCTAAATTAACAATTGCAGATTCGTTATATAAAGGTCCTGATTTTGGTAAATTGTCACGCATGTAAATTCCACGAAAATATGGAATGTTTATAGCATACTTTTGCAAATCTACATCAGTGAGCGCTCTTAACGGAAGTTTTTTTTTTGTTTAAGAAATAATCCTAATCCATTTTTATGTTTTCCAAGATATAAACCGTCTCCTCGTTTTCCAACTGCAATAGCCTCCAGCGTCTTGTTATGTCTCTGAGCTTCAAGCAGTTGTTGTTTTGCAGATTTTGCTTCATTCACAGATTTTGCTATTCCCGCAGCTCCACCAGCCAAACCTCCAAGAGCAGACAAACCAGCAAACAATGGAATAAGGAATGGCAAAAATCCTCCGGTTTTTGGTATTGGTATGACTCGCGGTAGTTCATACGATTCATTTTTACGTTTTTGTACACTTTTCCGTGCAGCATTCAATGTTTCCGGAATTATGTCAGTTACATTACCCCTTCTTGTCTCCGTTAAATATGTTCTTCTAGCGTTCTGAATCGCATCACGAAGTACACTTTTTCCTCGTGACTCCATGTTACTGAATTCAATATGTATACTATACTAATACTAATAAATATGTGCACATATAATTTATTCACATCATACGCAAGATGAGATTTGAAAAACAACAATGTGCTATTCAAGTGTTGAACATTGAGGGTGAACAACAAAGTGTTGGTAAACATGGAATCCAAATCGCTGTTTCAACCAAAATATCGAATTTTAGAGAATATTTTAAAGTCTATAAGTGGTATAAAATATTTTCCATACACCGATAATGCTAATTTAATAATAATAATAATAATTTATTACCTAACAGAACAATCCATTAACAAGGTAAAGTATAATAACCGTATAACATAAAAAAAAATACATCATATTGATAAATAACAACCATAAATATAAATAATAACATTACATTATTCTGCAATTGTATGTACAAAAGTGGATTCACTGACTCTACGAATTTCTCTCAGCGAACAATTAAAAATATCACAATTATTGCACATCAAATTGTAACTGGAAGTGATAACGAAAATGGGCGATCTAAGCAGCATGTTTGTGTTGACTTTAAATGTGAAGAAAGTATTAGAATATCTAGTGCAAAATCTGGGCACTGAAAAATATATCTTGGAAAGTAAGTAACTGCAATCAATTTGGTTATGCAACAGTTTGTACAAAAATACAATACCTTGAACAATGTACCTAGTATCCAGAGAAGTTACATTAAATGTCATCAGTAATGTTTGCTGACTGAAACCCCTAATGGGATAAATATGATGTACTTTAAACCACATAAATTTTAAGTATTTACGTTGAATATTTTCAAGCTTATCTTTGTAACAACGGTATAGCGGATACCAAACTAGAGAGCAGTATTCAATAATTGGACGCACTAGGGAACAAAATAACGATCTTAAGGCATTAGTACTATTAAACGATCTGCTGTTTCTAATTATGAAACCAACTGTCCTATTTGCAGTTTTGACAACATTACAAACTTGGTAGGTAAAGGAAAAGTTTTCTTGGAAATACACACCTAGATCTTTTATCATTGCGACGCGTTCAAGTGAATTGTTATGAATAGTATAAAGATGATGTATAGGAGTTCGTTTTCGACTATATGATATTACTTTACATTTACTAATGTTTAGCGCTAATTTGTTAAGTAAACACCAGTCTTGTAGCGAATTTAAGTTCATTTGTAAGGTTTCACAATCATTACAGAATTAATACTTTGAAATAATTTGACATCGTCCGCAAACATAAGTACCTGACAGTTAAGTAGACTAGGTAAGTCATTTATGAACAGTAAAAACAACAACGGACCAAGATTTGAACCCTGTGGAACTCCGGATTTGGCAGTAAATAAAGTGGAGATATGGCTATTATATATCACACATTGCTGTCTATTATGCAGATATGATGAGATCAAAGTTAAAAGTTTAGCATGAAAACCTAAGTTTTTCAACTTAAGTATTAGTATATGGTGATCTACACGGTCAAAAGCTTTTGAAAAGTCAGTGTAGATCACATCTACTTGACCTTTTGAATCTAATACTTCAGCTGTGAACTGTGAAAATGAACTTAAATTTGTTAATGTAGATCGCTTGGCTATAAATCCGTGCTGAGCAGGAGATAGATGATGTTTAATTTGTTGAAATACGTTACTGTACAAAATAGATTCAAGCACTTTCGTAAAATTTGACAAAATTGCTATCGGTCTATAGTTCATTACATCCGATGAATTTCCAGATTTCAATACTGGACATATTTTTGCAATTTTCCATACATCAGGGTATGTACTGGTATGTAGACACATATTAAAAATACGAAGTAATGGTTTTAATAAAACACTCGAACAATCTTTAATGAAGAAGGATGGTATTTGGTCTAAGCCCGCTGTAAGTTTATTACCCAACTTTGCAATAGCAAATTTTATGTCATCTTCAGTTATAATGTTTATATTAACGCAAGAATGGTTATATATGTCGTAGTTTATATCGTCTAAATAATCATTTGTAGCCGAATCTATGTAGACACTACTGAAATAGTCTTTAAAAAGATTTAAGATGTCCTGAGGATCATGAGCAGTTCGATTATCTAGATACATAATGCCTGGGATCCTGCTTTTGTTTTTTTTAGATTGTATATAAGACCAAAAAGTTTTAGGATCCGCTACAACACATTGTTCAACTTTGCAATGTAAGTTTCGTAAGATGATTTAATTTGTGATTTAATTAAAGTTCGGTATCGCTTGAAATTTAGAAGATCTAGCTCGTTATGATCTCGTCTGAATTTTGTATAAAATTTATGTTTAATTTTAATGTTTTCAATAATTTCTCTCGAGAACCAGGGCGGATAATGTCTTTTAAAATTTTTATATTTAGGGACGTATATGTCAAGTAAGGCGTAAATAGTATTGTAGAACCTATTGCATAATTCATCAACATCATTAATTTGATCTAAATCAGACCAAGATACATTTAAAAGTGCTGCATAAAGGCCTTGATAATTAGCTTTGCGAAAATTATAGTTAGTACTAAGCACAACTTTGGGAGAGTTTGGAATGCTGTCTGTTCTCAAGTTAATGTCAATTGACAAAGTAGGATGATGATTATCTTCCTGAACAAATGGATTAATTTCTCTGGTAACACTACATGTTAAATTAGAAAAAACTAGATCAAGAAGACGCCCATTTTCATTATTAACATTATTATATTGCATGATATTTAATAATACAGAAAAGTTATGTAACATATTTGTAAGTGAATCAGTGAAATCATTTTCAGCAAAGGTGGGTATATTAAAATCACATAAGAGAACAATATTCTTATAATACAAAAATAATTCTTCTAAATATTCCAACAGATATTTTAAATTAGTCACCGAGGGTGTGGTTGGAATATAAAGAACAAATATGTAGAATGTAGAGGACTGAAATGTACATTTACAACCTAAAATATCAAAAGCAGGTAACATAATCAATATAGAATCTAAATTTATTTTTTCAACAACTATATTGTTTTTTATAGCCAATAGTACTCCACCACCTCGTGATAAATTAATAGCCTCAAAATTACGATCTTGCCTATATAGAGTGTACATATTTAGTGGAATAATTTCCGAGTCTAAAATATCATTTCTTAACCATGTTTCCGTTATTGCTATAATTTCAAATTCACCATCAGTAACAGATAATGTAAGTTGATCGAGTTTATTTTTGATACTACGAGCATTTTGATAGTAACATCGTACATTGCTTAACCTGTTTGTGATTTGCTGTCTAAAAAAGAGTTTTTTTGCTGTTTACGAGGAAACCAAAATCTTTTAACAAGTACACCTACAGGCCAAAGTTCTGGGTTAAGCAATGTAGGTAATGAATTATAATCTAAGCCTAATCTGAACGAACTATAATCTCCACTATGCACAATTTTGAGACAATTAAAATTTTCAGTTAAACCTTGCGATTGCAGATAATCAACGACATCTTCTGGTGTAGTGTCTTTATTGTTGATCCTGCTGATATTAACCCCACTCTGTGAAGTATTACCAAATTCAATTTTCATATTCGACGATATTGCAACTGATCGACAAGAACATTTGTGTAGTTACTTTTGTCAAGGAAGACATAAAGAAATTGATACATTCTGCCTTATTCAAACTTATGCGCGGGTATGTAAACAACTTATACGTGATAATGTAAATTTACTCGTTCTATTTAAGCAAGATGATTTAAACCTAAAACATGTGTATAATGATCATGTGAATACGGATATGACATTTGCTGACTTTAGAAACTTTTGTGCAAATTGTTGGATGGATAGTTATGAATTTGTTGTGATAAATAAAGAATGTTGTTTATTTAACGGTCGTTACAGAAAAGGGTTTGATAATTTTTTAAAAAGTTTATAGACAATGGATATGTGTAATTTCACGTAATTTTTGTTTGTGACATAATGGATGAAACACGTACGTTGCAAGATATAGTTAAAATAAAAGATATTATTAGAAATAAATTGTTGACTCTTAAAACGTGGTAAACAAGAAACAGAACAATTATTGAGGAAAACTTTTAAGCCTGTCGTTGCACCTTTATCACATTTAAGTGGTACATTAGAAAAAATTCGTTTGCCTGTAACAAAAGAACCTGAGGTATTACATGGTGAGGTGTTTGAAACACCGAGAAGAAAAATTGCTCCTAAAAGAGTACCAACATTCTTAAAAGACGATGAATCGCCAGCTATTGTTCCTAAAAGAGCGTTAGATTTTTTAAAAGATGATGAAATTAGTGAATCTCCAGGTATGTCACCACTGCAACAACAAATTAAAGAACAATTTCAAACAAAGGAAGACTTACAACAATCTTCTCAAAATATCTTGGGGGACATTGCTGGCAAGTATATGGCACCTTCCGCAATTAATAGTTCTGAACTAGACAATGTGTATGGAATCCGACTTGAACCAATTACTGATAAATTTATGATTGGAGATTCTGAAGTTGAAATAGATAATAACGATCTAAATATTAATGGCAAGTGGTATGAAGGTACGCCCGGATTATATGAACTTTTAACATTAAAAGTACCAAACCCTAACATATATAACAAAACCGATAAAGATAATTATTTGGAAATTGTTCAAAATACAAATGCACATCGAAAATATTATAACAGGTTGGGGAATATAATATCTCAACATAGTATAAAGTATAAAAATATTATAAGAGATATAGTTCCACATGTGCGAACAAGATCCACATCAAAGTTGAAAACACCAATCGGATTAGGATTTCCAGAATTGAATGTAACAAACAAACGAGCACAATATATTTATTGGTGTGACCTCAACAAACTTGTATCGAGGTTAAGGTTGTTAATTGCTTCAAAATTAGCTGGACACACAGGACATGATGATGAAATTGTGCAAATAGAAGAAACATTACGAGAGGCACAAATTATAATTTAAATGAAAGAAATAGAATATGCATTCCCATTGTTAAAATGCATGTTGATAAGTTCGGAACTCATATAGTTAAAGGTATACAAAAACGTGTAAAAAAGAAAATATTAAAACATATACAGAATAAAACATTTGAACTAAAAGCTGTTCGTTTGACGGGAATTCCCACGGTTGAAAATGATGTTGTGAGTGTAAAATATGTTTCAAATTTAATTAAGAATCTAGAAAGTGAATTAACACTTAAATTTAATGATTATGTTAATCAAAGATTGTTCGCTTTTGATGATAGCATTGATATTAAAATTTCAAAGTATCATAGCATACTTATAATAAATTTCATTTTAAATTTACATGGTGATGAATATAAATTTGAAAATGGTGAATCTTTTTATATATTTCCATGTGAAGGAATAATAAAAAATGTGCAATATAATAAAAGTGGAATATTAATTGGTACAAAAATCAATGATGAATCATTATCGTTATTAGAACAGAAGCTTTCAGTTAATGATAAGTTAACATTCTATCATAATAGAAGGACGAAAGAGTATACAAAGACTTTCAGTGGAAATTGTTCTAGGAACTAGTTTAATATGAGTAAAAGAGAAATTGTAAATGAATTACATAAAGATGTGCGACGAAACTTTAAACGAAGACATGTTATTGTAAAAGGTTTAAACGATTTATTTCAGGCCGATCTTGTTGAAATGATACCGTATGTGAAAGAAAATCTAGGTTACAAATACATTCTAACAGTTATTGATGCATTTTCGAAGAGAGCATGGGCTGTACCAGTTAAATCAAAATCTGGCAATGATGTAACAATCGCTATGAGTGTTGTGTTTCAAAACGAAATTATTCCTAAAAATCTACAAACCGATAATGGTAAAGAATTTTACTATAAAGAATTTTCAAATTTGATAAAAAAATATAATGTGAATCATTATTCAACATACAGTATTATAAAAGCAGGAATTATTAAACGATTTAATCGAACTTTAAAATCAATGATGTGGAAAGAGTTTAGTTTTCAAGGTTCATACAAATGGGTTGATATGCTAGAAAATTTTATATTAAAATATAACAATACTAAACATAGAACAACTGGTTTAAAACCAATTGATGTAAGTGAGAAACATGAGAAAAAATTATTAAACATTATTTACAATCGAGTTAACTACACCTGCGCGATATAAAGTTGGTGATTATGTTCGAATCAGTAAATACAAATCAATATTTGAGAAAGGGTATCAACCATCTTGGACCACGGTAATATTTAAAATAGTCAAAATACAATCCACATCTCCGATCACATACTTGTTGCAGGATGAAAATGGACAAGATATTGCAGGTGGCTTTTATGAGTATGAAATTCAACGTACAAAGTATCCTGGTATATATCTAATAGAAAAAATATTACGTAAAGATAAAAATCGATATTATGTTAAATGGTTAGGATTCAATGATAAATTTAATTCTTATATAAATAAGGAGGACTTACTATAATTATGGTGTATATGTAAATTTTATGAAACTACTATGTAATATTAATTAGTAAATAAATAAAATTCTTACATTAATATTAAAGAATTGTTGTTAAACTGCTATATAATATTAAGAATAATAAATAAACTAAATTATATTGATGTTTTTAATTATCTCAAACCTGTTGGAAGATTTAATTCAAACTGCAAACATTGTCAAGGCCACCAAATCGGAATCGTAATTTTATTCAACATCTGCAGCGGGGTCAATCGAGGTAAAAAAAGTTGCGGTTATTTTTTTCAAAATTTTTTATAGGTCAAGATTCCGCACACGCGGGGGGCTTACTATGAGTGTAATTAAAACACACGCGGGGGTATTATAAGAAGTATGTAAACCTGTTTCATTTTTTTTGCGCGTTTGTTTACGTTTCGACGGCCAGCAAAATTTTCCCACACGTAGTTGCCTAATACCTACTGACTACGTTCTACGGTGGTGAACTCGATATCACTATCAAATATTTGAGAGGTATTCCCGCAATTATAAAAACTGAATCTCAAAGTAACAACATTCACGCATAGCATCTATCAAGCAACAGTAATTTTATGTATGATGTTACACTATTCTACCAAAACATTCAGTCTATTCGTAATAAAATTATAGACATAAGTGCGTTTATAAATGATTTCGAACACAAACCAAACATTCTATGTTTTTGTGAACATTGGTTATTACCTGATGAAATAAACTCTACAGCAGGCATGTCAAACTCGTTTACCACCAAGGGCCACATCAAGTAGGTATTACACATATGCCGCGGGCCGCATTACCAAAAAAAAACTACAATTGAAACCAAACAGATATTTTATTAACATGGTAATTACATACAAAATAATGTATAAGTATTTTAAAAAACTGTAGTTAAATAAAACTGCGTAAATATATCATATCATTTTTTTGAATAAACTTGGCAACGTTTATCATGAACCAAATCTTCAAAATTTGGTTGAATTTGTTGAGCTGTAGCTATTTTTAAAATGGATTGCACATGCTGGTTTGTTAATCTCAATATTTCCGCCGATTTGTTATTTTTCAAAGTTGAAAATAGTTGTTCGCACAAATATGTTCTACCAAACATAGCTAAAATACGCCTAATACACATTGGGATATCGGTCCACTGATAAATAATTATAGAAATTTGGTATTCCAGCTTCCATATATTTTTGTTTCAATATGGAATTAAACTGAATTTCGATTAATTCCAGTTGTAAATTATCATCAACAGTTTCAACATCAATTGATAGAGAAGAAGTAAATAAGTGAAACTGATTTTCGCATTTTTGAAATCCAAAAATCTTTTTTCGAATTCATTTTCTAATAATTTAATTTGTTCGGCATATTCTGTGGGATGACCCAAATGTTAAGTTAAAGTGCCTAAATCGATGCTTATGCGATACCATAAAAGGCATTGGTAACTTAAGACATTGTATTTATTTACGTGTTTCACTTTACAGTATTACACAGGTTTCCCTTATACTTATTACTTCTTCTCTCTTATAATTTTGATCCTTATTTTCTTATGACTCATTATCTTTTTATTGGTCTGTACGCTAATTTTGATTAAACCTAGTATTTATTTCCTCGAGATTACTTTCTATATTTGTATTTTGCTTATTGTGGGTTTTCTCTTATTCTAGTCATGCACTCTTACAGTCCGGTCCCTATTTATTTACATCTCACTTATTTACGTTATTGGTCTTATTTCTAATTAATTCTACTTTAACATTACTTATAGCCGTTTGCACCGGTTAGACTTAAAAGTTCCACTTACTAAAGGGGTACTTAATATTTAAGGTTCACTTATACTTAGCCTGTTTGCACGAGTAGTACTTAGTTCATATTTAGTAAAGGACACCTTATTAAAAACAAGAAGAAGAGATTTAGTGACTTTTCATTTTAGTACTGGTGGATTTAGTTATTTTACTGTCAACGAAAGAAAGATAACCTCTTAGATTTTTACATTTAAAAATTATTATACAGCAATTACAAAATATAATTGTACAGCAATATTGATAGGTATTATATTTTAATTGTTTCTTACAAAATATAAATTGCATAATGCTTTTATAAATAAAATGAAAATTTTAGAATCATGACAAGCGCAAGAGAAAGAGGGCCAAACTATAGCAATGAAGAAAAAATGGTGCTATTTAATATAATTGATGAGTACAAACACATAATTGAATGTAAAAAAACCGATACGATAACATGGAAGGACAAAGAACTGGCTTGGATAAAAGTAACAGAAAAATTTAATGCAATGGTTCCGAATTGTGTTAGACGAACCAAAACCTCAATCCAAAAATTTTATGAAAACGGAAAGAAGAAAGTACGACAAACAGTTGCAAACAATAAAAGAGAGATTATAAAAACTGGAGGAGGTTTGCCCAACTTGATAAACACTGATCCAGCACACGATAAATTGTTGAATATAATGAATAAGAAAACCGGAATGGATTAAGAAATCCATTTGATGGTGATCATGATTACATAATCAATTAATCAAAATTGTTATTAGATACCACAGAGGTTCGTTTATTAATTGAAGTATATGTGTAATGATTAAAGTTTATCTCTGAGGTAGTATTAACTGTAGACCGATTTGCTCCTTAAAAGAATATTTTATTTATTAATATCACATAATAGAACAATATTATTATAAACAATTTCAAATTATATAAAATTATAACAAACAATAAGAAGTCTTACCTTAAAAGAAAATCGATTTTTAAAGTCAATACACTAGTATCTTTTCAAATAATTAAAGGAGATTAAATTTAAATGAATGTGTCAAAATATCTTGTACAATTCTCTTGATATTTTTTTATGACTCAGTCACCATAGTAACAAAAATGATTATTCATTTTTACATCTCTAAGTAAATATAATGGCGAGAACTTAGTCACACTGTGAATAGTACAATTGTATTCCTCTGTACATTCTATAGCAAGCTTAAACCATGGGCGTTGCGGTTGTTCACTGATCTTGCAACGGATACGGTTAACTAAAGTTTGATTTAACCGTTCATTTAAACCATTTGAGAAAGGGCAATCTACTGCTGTGAACATCAACGTTATACCATAACAACGTAAAAAAATTTTAAATTCTTTTGAATTAATACCGGTATACTGATCTGCCAATAAAATTTTTACATTATTCTTATTAAAAATAGGACGTAAGAATTGAATTAAGTCTTTAGCTTGTTGGCCTTTGGAAGGATAAGTATATGCAAACCGAGTGAAGTGATCAACCAGTAAATGAAGATAACGTTTTGACGATCGATTCCCTGCAAAACCACCAATAGTATCAAGTGACATAATTTCAAATGGTTTCTTTGCTGGACCCAATTGTGATAAATAACCAATCTCTCGATTTTTTCTGGATTTGTTCTTCTTACAAATATCACATTGATTACAAAATTTCCTTATAAGTGAATCCATATGTTTAAAGTAATAAAAAGGTCGTATCTTGGCTGTCATATGACCTACTCCATAATGATAATGTATTTTTTTAATTAATGTTAAAGCAAAATCTTTAGATATAATAATACGTTCTTTGTTTCGTAGCCTCTTATATAATAGATCACCTTTTTTATATATTTGTTTTTCAATTGAAAGTTCATTCTGATTGTTTTCTTGATCACGCTTTAAGTCTTCAATTGTGACCAAATTCACAATTTTAAGTATGTCATCAGTATTTTCAAAAGATTCTAAAACAGGATTTCTAGAAAGAGTATCTGCTTCTTGATTTGTCTTTCCTGGCGAATATTTTATTGTGAAATCAAACTGAGACAGATAATACACCAAATCCCCCAGTTCCTCGTCAATTCTAGCCTTTACTTTCAAATTTTCTAATGGCCTATGGTCAGTAATTACTTGGAACTTATGCCCTAATAACCAGTATTGCCAATAACGTATAGCTTCTTTTATTGCAAAACACTCTAGATAAATTGCTTTCTTCTTTGCTTGGGATGGAGTTAATTTCTTCGAGAAGTATGCTACTGGATGTAATTCACCATTGTCTTGGATCTGTTTTAAAACTGCTCCAACCCCAAGAATACTCGCATCTGTAAAAATAAATGTCACCTTTTTTGGATCAAAAATTGACAAAATAGGACTCTGGCATAAATATTTTTTAATTCTTATAAACTTTGTATCACATTCTGCTGTCCATTTAAACTCCGTATTATTTCTTAGAAGATTGTGAATTGGTTCTCTAGCATTCTGGTATAATCTGGTATATATTTATGATAGAAATTTATTTTCCCTAAAAACTGACGAATATTTTTCTTATTTTGTGGTGAAGGAAAATCTTTTATTGATTTTAGGTTATCATGATGTGGTCTAACCGAATTATATCCTAGTATATGTCCCAAATATTTTACTGAAAATTGTGCGAAATTGCACTTTGATAATTTTAACCGGAATCCTTCTATTTTAATTGCTTTTAATAGTTTATTTATATGACTTAAATACTCTTCGAAGTTCGTGGAAAATATCAAAATGTCATCGATATAATTTATGCAAAAATCCTGTAATCCATTACGACGAATTGCAGTAGCCAGAGCACGTTGAAAAATTGCTGGTGAAATTTTCAAACCAAATGGTAGTCTTTTCCATTGATAATGACCAGCCTGTGTTACAAAAGCAGTCTTATGACGATCTTTTGACCTTATTGGTACAGACCAGAAAGCAGAATTTATATCAAAAACCGAATACCATTTACAATTTCGTGTTTTTACAATAATATCTTCAATTCTTGGAAATGGTTGAGATTCTGGTACTAAAATTTTGTTCAATTCACGGAAATCAATACACAACCGTGAACGTCTACCATCTTCTTTCTTGTATGCCAAAGTTACTGGCGCTGCAAAAGGAGATTCAGATTTTTCTATCAGACCTGTCTCAAGTAACTTCTTTATTTGGCTCTCTATTTCTTGTTCATCTTGAATCGAGCATCTATAAGGTTTTTTTGAAGTATATTTATTTTCCATTAGTTTAATATGAGCTTCTGGATTTTCAACTTGCCCAACATCATGTTTATGTTTCGCAAATACTTCTAAATTTCTATATATTATTTTAGAAAGCCTATTTTTATTTTCTTCTTTTAAATGTTTTATTTTATTTAAAAATATAGATGTTTCTTCTGCATAATAGTTTCTTTGAACTGTATTTTCCTCTTTAAAATGTCTTACTTTTTCTATATTATTATTATTAACTCGTTGTAGAATATTTAAGTTATCATCTTGAATTAAACGAAATTTCCGAATAGCATCTAATCCTAATAATATATCATAAGAAAAATTATCACTTTTAATTACATGAACTTCTACTTCTTGTTCAATTTTATGAATTTTCATTGGTAATTTTATCTTATTATAACTCTTTTGCACACCACTAATTGTTTTAAATGTTTGTTCACTCTTGAACATGTTATTTTTTTCATTTTCTATAATTTTTGAATTTATTAATGTTATATTGGATCCACTGTCATAAATTCCTGTAACTTTATTTTTATTTACTGCGACAGTTAATCGAATTAGTGCTGTGTAACCTAGTTTTTTGTCTCTTCCTGAGTGTTAACTACAATCTCTTCCTTCCCTGTTAAATTTATATGTTTCTCGTTAGTACTACGCCTCTTATTTCTACAATATTCAATTGGATGAAAACGCCCGGGAAAGCCATGTGATTCACATATAGTACATGGTCGTTTTTCTATCATTTTTTGATTTTTTATCTCATAATGACGAGTATCATTCTTATTATTAATATTTGATGATCTTACTTCACTCTTTTTTGTAGGATATGTTTGTGAATATCTGCGTAACTGATTCATAAGCTGTTCTGTTGTTCTTATTTCTTCCTTATCTAGACGATCTTGAATATAATATGGTAGACCTACAACAATATGATTAATACGAGATCTATCTGACATGAATGGTTCTGTTTCTAGCAACAATCGTTCTTTTTTCAGTGCATAATCTAAAAATGATCCATTTATGAACTTAAAAGTATAAGCATAATGTACAGACCGCCAACTTTTATCACTATATGTTTGTAAAAAAGAATCACGCCAATCTTTCCATTTTCCTTGTATTGTCAATTTACACAAATTTGAAGTATACCATTCAGTAGCATTTTGTTCTAAAAATAGGCGCAAAACTTGTACTTTATCTTCATCCTTGTTTATTTATCCATTCTATAGCATTTTCTTTTCCTTGAAACTTGGACAAAATAAACTGTTTCTGAATGTTACATATATTTACTGGTTTACTGTCTTTAGCATCCAGTCTTTCAGTTAACTTTTCAATGAGTTTTATTAACTCTACTTGATTTCCAGTTACAGCTACTGGTATATCTTCATCTTGAAATAATTTTGGATTCTCTACTTCTTCTTCTGGACTACGCCTATGTAACGCGTTTGTGAAGTTCAGTTTTTATGAGCACCAGTGATATTCATCCAAAATACGGAAATTACTGTGTAAATAAAAATAAAAGTGTGCGTTTACAGTAAGTGAAAAGTCGTGGAACGCGGATAAGTGAAATTTAACTTTAATACGTAAAATATAAAAACGTTTTCGGGGTGAGTGAAAAGCGAGTTGACAGTAGTGATTTTGACCTGACATTGAGGAGACAATAGCAGTGAGCGACAGAAGCGCCGGCGAAGGCGCACTGTGCTGTAGGGCAGTGGCGTAGCAAAAGGGGCTATGAGCATAAATTTCAGAAGCCGGAGCGACTCTTTAGAAAAGCGGAAAAGAGAGGAAGAGGTAAATAAAAGCAGCGAAGTTATTTTTAAAAAGAGTAAAACCACATTAAGGTCACCAGTAAAACAGGATAACAGAGAAGCAGCGGAAATGGAGGAACTGAAAAGTATGATGATTGGATTGACGGAAATAATGAAAGAAGTTAAAGAGCAAATGGGAATTAATCACGCAGAACTAAAAGAAGAGATAAATAAAAATACGACTTCAATAGATGAACTAAAAAGAGAATATGATGAAAAAGAAAAGCTATGGCAAAAGGAAAAAGACGGAATGAATAAAGATATACAAACATTACGGAAACGATTGGAAGATCAAGACAAGAAAGCCAGAATGAATAATATAGTAATAAGGGGTTTGAAAATTGAAGAAAAGAAGCCAAAAGCAGCAATAAACGATTTACTGGAAAATAAGTTAAACGTCAAATGCGCAATCAGATCAACTACGGTTTTTAAAAACAAGGATCAAACCACAATAGTCATAGCGGAACTGGAAGATTATCAAGATAAAACCACGATAATGAAAAATAAATTCAAACTTAAGGGTCAAACTATATACATTGACAATGACTGGACAAAAGAAGAAAGGTATATGCAAGCCATAATAAGGAAGAAAGCGAAGGAGGAGAAAGATAAAGGCAAAAGAGTAAAAATATATTATAATAGGCTTACAGTAGATGATAAGATGTTAATATGGAATGCGGAGACAGAAAAGGTGGAGGAGCAAGACGCTGAAAATGTAATCGAATCAAAAAACTGAGTTGCGGACAGGAAAGGAGATCAGGAAGGACTCGGCTAGGAACATGGTTAGGGAAAGGGAAACAGAAAGAACTAATTTTAAGCACTTGGAACGTACGGGGTACAAAATCAATAGGGGCATATAAGAATTTAAGTATAATATTTAAGGATTATAATATTGACATAGCGGCAATACAAGAGACGAAACAACAAGGGAATAATATATCAGAAGTTAATGATTATATAATTTTTAACAGCGGGTTTGAAACAAGGTATATGGGAACAGGTTTTATGGTGAGGAAAGAAAAGAAGAATATGGTAATAGACTTTGAACCAATATCCGATAGAATATGTAAATTAAGGATTAGAGGTATATACAGGAAGATAAGTATTATAAACGTACACGCTCCAACGGAGGCGAAGGAGGAAGATGAGAAGGACAAATTCTATGAAGAACTAGCTAGGATAATGAACAGAATACCAAAATACGATGTTAAAATAATAGTAGGAGACTTAAATGCGAAAGTAGGAACGGAAGAAATTTATAAAAATATAACTGGGGGACATAGCAAACACGAGGAATCCAACGAGAATGGAAAGAAACTGATAGAATTTGCCACAGAAATGAAAATGAAAATAATGAGTACAAGCTTCAAAAGGAAAAACATTTATAAAGGAACATGGATATCGCCGGACGGAAACACATGCAACCAAATAGATCATGTCCTAACAGAAACTAAATATGCCAAGGTTATTAAGAACGTAAGAACGCATAGAGGAGCGGATTGTGAAAGTGACCATTTTATGGTCAAAATTACACTGAAACAGGAAATCCCGCGAGCACAGAAGGATGCCAGTGGAAGAATGGAAAGATATGATATACATAAATTACAGAAAAACGACGTAAACGAAATCTTTAGTGATATGTTGGAAAGAAACTTACGGGAATCAACCGACAATGGAACGATAGAAGATAAATGGAAAGAACTAGAAAATACAGTTGGAATGGTGGCGAAACAGATCCTTAAGAAGAATAAAAATTCGAAAAGTAAAGACTGGTTCGATAAAGAATGCAGGATAGCGATGGAGGCGAAAAACAAAGCGAGAAACCAACTTATACAAAATAGCGATGAAAACAGTAAAAAATCATATGAAGAGAAGAAGAAAGCTTTCAAAAAGTTGTGCAGGAATAAAAAACGAAAGAAAATGGAAGACATGTTAATAAAAGCAGAGGAAAACTATAGAAATAAATCGATAAGAAATTTTTATCAGGACGTTAAAAAACAAAAGGACGGTTGGCAAAGTAAAGCTATTTATTGTAAAGATAAAGAAGGGCAACTTGTAACTGGAGAAAGTAAAACTAACAGATGGAAGGAATATTTTGCTGAATTATTAAATGAGGGAGAAATTTATGAAGAAAACGAGTACACCATAGATAGAGGACATAGAATAGACACAAGATATGAAGAGCTGACAAAAACGCCCGAAATAGAAGAGATAATAAAAATTATAAGAGAACTAAAGAATAATAAAAGCCCGGGGGAAAATGGACTCACATCAGAAATATACAAGAATGGCGGAGAGCAATTGCAAGCACGAGTATGTGACTTAGTTAAAGAAGTGTGGGAGCAAGAACAAATGCCAGGTAGATGGAGGGAGTCAGTAATTTACCCGATACATAAAAAAGGGGATAAAGCAAAATGTGAGAACTATCGAGGAATTGCATTACTTGATGTAGCGTATAAAATATTTTCGATCTGTTTGAGAAATAGGCTAGGTAAGATTGTTGAGGATACTTTGGGAGAATACCAGGCAGGTTTCCGAGGTAATAAATCAACAACAGACCAGGTATATATACTGAAACACCTGATAGCCAACAGTTATGAGCATAAACTGGAGCTAGACATGTTGTTCATAGATTTCAAACAAGCGTACGATACAATAAACAAGAGAAAAATTCTGCAAATATTAGAAGAACTGGAAATACCCGCAAAACTAATTAACCTGATAAGAATGACACAGTATGATACAAGCTGCAAAGTGATAGTAGAAGGACGAGTATCGGAAGGCTTCAAGGTGGAAAGAGGATTAAGACAAGGTGATCCGATATCTCCCATACTCTTTAATCTAGTCTTAGAAGGTATAATAAGAAGAAGTGGACTGTACAGAACAGGAACAATTAATCGTCAGAAACACCAACTATTGGCGTATGCGGACGACATAGCAATCGTAACAAGGAGTAAGACAGAAACCCGGATCGTTTTTAAGAAACTAGAGAGAGAAGCAAAGATAATCGGGTTAAAAATAAATGAAGAAAAAACAAAATTTATGCGAGTGAGAGCAGGAAAGGAATCAAGAACAGAGGAGCTAAAGATAAAGGTTGAAGACGATAAATTATACAGTTTTGAGGAGGTGAACAGCTTCATTTATTTGGGAGTATCTTTGTCTGGCGAAAATGAAGAACATACGGAAATCAAGACTAGAATACTGAAAGGCAGTAAATGCGTTGGGGGTTTGTACAATTTTCTCAAGTCCAAATCAGTGTCCAGGGCAGCGAAAATTAAAACTTATAAAACAATTATACGACCAACAGTTTTGTACGGTTGTGAACTATGGGTGTTAAATAAAACAAACCAAACAAGTCTAGAGATCTGGGAGAGGAAAATTTTAAGGACAATATATGGTGGCAAACAAGAGGGTAACTTAATGCTGCGTAGATCGAATGCGGAAGTAATGGAATTGTTCGGTGACGCGAATATAACCGGTGTGATAAAAGCACAAAGACTGAAGTGGCTGGGACACGTAATGCGCATGTCCGAGGACAAAGTGGTAAAGACAGTGTTTAAAGGAGGTGTAGTGTCGAAGAAAAGGAGAGGGCGTCCAAAAGAAAAGTGGCACGCGGCGGTTCTAAAAGACATTGAACAGTTGGGCATCAGAAGATGGGAAGAAAAAGCCACGGACAGAATGCAGTGGAGAAATGTGGTACTCCAAGCCATGAGCCTACAAGGCTTGTAGAGCTGTTAAATATATATATACTTCTTCTTCTAAATAATTATTTCTAAAGACGAAGTTTAGTTCATCATCCATATACAAAGGAACTATTTCAGACGGTAACGTAACAGTTATATTTCGATACTGGCCTTTTTTCTTTAATACTTTGCATGCATTTCTAACTGTATTAATACTAAATAGTTCATTATGGTGTTTTGAACATTGATATTCTATTGGAAAAGCGTATGTTACTTTTTCTGATATTAATCGAATTGATGTTACTCTGATTAACATAGATTCGTCCTTCTCTTCAACAAATTCAAAGCGGATTCGTACTTTTACTAGTGCCATCTTCAAAGTTGACAAAAATCGATTTGTAATGATTAAAGTTTATCTCTGAGGTAGTATTAACTGTAGACCGATTTGCTCCTTAAAAGAATATTTTATTTATTAATATCACATAGTAGAACAATATTATTATAAACAATTTCAAATTATATAAAATTATAACAAACAATAAGAAGTCTTACCTTAAAAGAAAATCGATTTTTAAAGTCAATACACTAGTATCTTTTCAAATAATTAAAGGAGATTAAATTTAAATGAATGTGTCAAAATATCTTGTACAATTCTCTTGATATTTTTTTATGACTCAGTAACAAAAATGATTATTCATTTTTACATATGTTTATAGTGATCATGGTTCGTAAAGCTCACTTTCTTTTTAGGATTCACAAGAAACTCACAATATGGATTTTAATAAACTGATCATATAATCTAGCTATTGTCTCGGACACTCGAATAATTATTCGACTAACGCTAGAAGTATGCATTCCTCCAAAATCCCCAATACTTAACAAATGATTCCCAGTTGCATAATATCTTAGAGATATTAGTAATTGGTTTATTGGTGAGATGCAATTGTTCCTGGATAATACATTAAAAAATATTCTCATTCTAAAATGTAAATTGTAACCAAAATAAAAATATTTACAAATCATATGGAAACTCCAATTCGTGTTCAATTTTGGCAATCAAATATATTACACTATTTTTTGTCAAACGAAACCGTTTAAAAAAGATTAATTCATCTAACGAATGAAAATAATTAGCACGCTCGTATATTTGACGGGGAATTCCAAAATTTATTAGGTCTACTACTTCTAAATCATCATCTACAATATCTAATTCTAAATCCAAATCCATTAATATCAAAATAAAAACTTATACACTTAACCTGCAACTCATAAATATTTTATTTTCAAATGTCAGTTTACTCTGACGCATGCGCAAATACAACACTTATTTTAAGGTTACCGTTAAGCGTCACCCAGAGTACAACTTAAATTTAAGGGCAGATGCAACGATTTAAGGACACTTTAAAGATTGGTGCAACGCACTTATTTTATCAAGGAGTACTTAAAAACATAGTGTAACCGGTGCAAACGGCCATTAATTATATTATTGTCTGTATGTTTTGTGTTTGTGTGCTTCCCGTGTCTGTTTTCTTGTCCATTGTGGTGCCTGTGTGTGAAGGGGTGGAGTGGGGCCGTCCCTTGTTAGTGCCAAAATGGGGAGGAGGTTGGGGAGCTCCATGGCTTGGCTGTCTTTACTTGTTGTTTTTCGCGTTAATTCTTGTTTCTTTTCACTTGGTGCCCTACTGGCTTTTCACTTTGCTTTTAAACAATCCTCCTTTAACTTTTTCTTATTTTCACTGTCTCACTTTACTCCCGTTTCCCTCACTTGTTGTGTTCCCGCTACTGTCTCTTGTTGTCATTTTCCCTCCCACCATTGTTACAGTTTGAATTTACTCATTTCGTGAGTGTACTTTTTGAGCGCCTTCCACCATTCCTCTTGTTCGGCTAGCGCCCGAATTTCTGCCGTGGTATTTGGCCACTGTAGGCCCTTTCTTGCCATCTGTATTGTCGCCCTGCCTCTTGTCTCCTCGTGCACCTTGCAGTGAAAGAGGATGTGAACAGCGTCCTCCGTTCCCTCACCCACATGGACTAGCCCACCGGAGTAGAAGTTCAACCTGACGTTGAAGATGGTGGCCGCCAGCGATGTCAAACTCTGTTGTATTACAAGCTTTTGCTGAGGCATGGCATTGATTAATCCAATAGAGAAGAAGCGCAGCACGCCAAATGTACTAGCCGGTGATATTATTATTATATTTTAATAATGGCGCGTACTAAACAAACTGCTCGTAAATCTACTGGTGGTAAAGCACCACGTAAACAATTGGCAACAAAAGCTGCCCGTAAGAGTGCTACAGCTACTGGAGGTGTTAAAAAACCTCACAGATACAGACCAGGCACAGTAGAGTACTGAACTTTTGATTCGTAACTTACCATTTCAACGACTTGTAAGAGAAATCGCACAAGATTTCAAAACTGATTTACGTTTCCAGAGTTCAGCTGTTATGGCACTACAAGAAGCACGTGAAGCATATTTGGTTGGTTTATTTGAAGATACTAATTTATGTGCTATTCACGCTAAACGTGTAACAATTATGCCAAAAGATATTCAATTGGCCAGGCGTATTCGTGGTGAACGTGCTTAAATATATCATTGTTTTGTCATTTAATGACTTAAACAATAATTAAAATACCGGCTCTGTTCAGAGCCAACAAATAAATATTAAAAAGAGAACTTAATTTCTATCATACATATAAAATATACAAATTATTTTATTCAAAAAAATAACATAGAATTCATTTAATTTAAATAATTAATTACGTATAAATGTCTATCTATAGTAATATTAAATGTATTTAAAAATTATTAATCATCTTAATTTACGTATTATATTTATTTGATATAAAATTGAATTTAATAAAATTAATTTATATATAATTTTTTTATAAATTTATTAAAACGATATAAAGTTTAGTTAGATTGTTATATTAAATAATTATGAAAATTAATTTTATTTCGGATTTCAGGTAAATAAATAATAATTGCAAAATATAAATTAGTTAAAAATAAAATTAAGCAAAATATAACATTTTTTAAATAATTTATTAAAAATTATTATTAATAATAATAATAATAGAAAACGTTGACAAAATATAAAATAAAAATTTTACTGATGTCCGAAATAAAATTTATTAAGTATGTTATTTTATTGTTTATTGTTATTTAAAAACAAGAGCATAATGAAAAAAATTCTCAAATTTAAAATAAATGATGGTCCTGAAAAGGACCGTTTAGAGTAAGTGATAAAAAACAAATAGATATAAATCTATTTCTTTTTCGGCGAAGCTTTTTTCTTAACAACTTTTGGCTTTGTTGTCTTCGGTTTAGGTGATTTCGGTTTTTTAGTCGGTGCTTTAGTTGTTTTCTTTGCTTTTGATGGTGATTTTGGTTTAAGAACTTTAACAGATGTTGCTGTTTTCTTCTTCTCTAGAGCTACTGCGGCAGCAGTAGATTTTCTCGATTTACCTGCAACTGTCTTCTTCACTGTTGTAGATTTAACATCAGCTTTTGCCTTTGTTTTTGTTGGTGATTTTGAAGCTGTTGTTTTCTTTGGTTTAGCAGTAGATGATGATGGTGATTTTTTAGTCACTGCAGTTGATGCTAATTTAAATGAACCAGATGCACCTTTACCTTTTGTTTGAACAAGTATTCCAGATGCAACACTTGCTTTTAAATATTTCTTAATGAACGGAGCGAATTTTTCACCCTCAACCTTATATGTTGCTGAGATATATTTTTTGATTGCTTGTAATGATGAACCACCGCGTTCTTTTAAATTTTGAATAGCATTATTTACCATAACAGCAGTTGTAGGATGAGTAGCTTTCGGACGTTCAGATTTCTTTTTATCTTTTTTAACACTCGTCTTAGTACTTGATTGCGGTTCAACACTTGTTGCAACGTCAGCCATTTTAATTAGTTAAGAAAAATTAAATCACAAATACAAATAATATCGTTAATAACAAAATGTGATTTAGCAATAAAATTTTAAAAGTTAAATGTTCAAGTTATGTGTTATGTATCGTTATAGTTAACGAACGGAATAGATATATGGTATACGTGCTATGTTCAATGCTAAGTCTGAGTTTGCTTAGTTTTCGTGCATTCATTTTGAAAAGAATCACTAATTATTCATTAATTATTATATTTGCATAATATTAATATCATTTAATCGTAAGCATGTAGTGTACAGATTGAAAATGTAATGTTATTTTTATGCAATAGGTAATTATATATGGTAATTAAATTTATTTAAGATATCTCTTAAAAATTATAAACTTATTATTCTTTTGTTGTTATAATTTAAATTGAAATTTAACTATAAATAAAATATATGTTTATAAGTAAATATAAATATTTTACTTAATACTTTGTTTAAAATTATATATAAGAATTTGTTTTTCTTTTTATTTATATCATCACGCTTTTTACCTATTACTGGGTGTGGCACTCTGCCTAAGCAGATCTCGGTAAGTGATATATTTTGTCGCGTGAAGTGAGATTACCAGCCGTCTTTTTATTTAAGATATCTATTAAAAAAATACAAACTCTTGTCTATTATAATTTGAATTTAACTAGTAATAAATGAATAGAAACTCAGATAATATATGTACATGAATATTTAAATAAATGTTATTATAGTTATAATAATTATATAATTGAATAATTTTTTTTCCTAACTTTAATTATAAACATGATTTATAAAAATTCTTTTATTTAATGAAATTTGTGGCCCTGAAAAGGGCCTGTTTTTTTATAGCATACTATATAAAATAATATGCATTTAACCACCAAAACCGTACAAAGTACGACCTTGACGTTTTAGTGCGTAAACAACATCCATAGCAGTTACTGTTTTTCTTTTAGCATGTTCAGTGTATGTTACAGCATCCCTGATAACATTTTCAAGAAATACTTTTAATACACCACGTGTTTCTTCATAAATTAAACCAGATATACGTTTCACACCGCCACGACGAGCTAAACGTCTAATTGCTGGTTTTGTGATACCTTGGATATTATCACGTAAAACTTTACGATGACGTTTAGCACCACCTTTTCCTAACCCTTTACCACCTTTGCCACGACCAGTCATTTTTGTTTGTATATAAAACTTGAAAAAACGAACGAGCACCAAACACAATGTTGAAAATTTTAACTCGTAATCGAAATATATATAGCCTGTATTCTGTTAGTGGTGGGGATACATTCTAAACCAATGACGCATATATATACAACAGCTGTAAGCGGGCTCGCACGTTATATAAGCTGAGATTATCTCAAAAATTTTCCAGGTTCTGCTACTTTGTTAGTTGGTAGTGATATTATTATTATATTTTAATAATGGCGCGTACTAAACAAAATGCTCGTAAATCTACTGGTGGTAAAGCACCACGTAAACAATTGGCAACAAAAGCTGCCCGTTAAAGTGCTCCAGCTACTGGAGGTTTTAAAAAACCTCACAGATACAGACCAGGCACAGTAGCTTTGCGTGAGATTCGTCGTTATCAAAAGAGTACTGAACTTTTGATTCGTAAATTACCATTTCAACGACTTGTAAGAGAAATCGCACAAGATTTCAAAACTGATTTACGTTTCCAGAGTTCAGCTGTTATGGCACTACAAGAAGCAAGTGAAGCATATTTGGTTGGTTTATTTGAAGATACTAATTTATGTGCTATTCATGCTAAACGTGTAACAATTATGCCAAAAGATATTCAATTGGCCAGGCGTATTCGTGGTGAACGTGCTTAAATATATCATTGTTTTGTCACTTAATGACTTAAACAATAATTAAAAAAACCGGCTCTTTTCAGAGCCAACAAATAAATATTAAAAAGAGAACTTAATTTCTATCATACTTATAAAATATACAAATTATTTTATTCAAAATATAATGTAGAATTCATTTAATTTAAATAATTAATTACGTTTAAATGTCTATCTATAGTAATATTATATGTATTTAAAAAATATTAATTATTTTATTTTCTTAATTTACGTATTATATATTTATTTGATATAAAAATTGAATTTAATAAAATTAATTTATATATAATTTTTGTATAAATTTATTAAAACGATATAAAGTTTAGTTAGATTGTTATATTAAATAATTATGAAAATTAATTTTATTTCGGATTTTATTAATAAATAATAATTGCAAAATATAAATTACTTAAAAATAAAATTAAGCAAAATATAACATTTTTTAAAGAAATAATTTAAAATTATTAATAATAATAATAATAATAATAGAAAACGTTGACAAAATATAAAATAAAATTTTTACTGATGTCCGAAATAAAATTTATTAATTATATTGTTTTATTATTTATTGTTATTTAAAATCAAGAGCATAATGAAAATAAAATTCTCAAATTTAAAATAAATGATGGTCCTGAAAAGGACCGTTTAGAGTAAGTGATAAAAAAAAAGTAGATATAAATCTATTTCTTTTTTGGCGAAGCTTTTTTCTTAACAACTTTTGGCTTTGTTGTCTTCGGTTTAGGTGATTTCGGTTTTTTAGTCGGTGCTTTAGTTGTTTTCTTTGCTTTTGATGGTGATTTTGGTTTAACAACTTTAACAGATGTTGCTGTTTTCTTCTTCTCTAGAGCTACTGCGGCAGCAGTAGATTTTCTCGATTTACCTGCAACTGTCTTCTTCACTGTTATAGATTTAACATCAGCTTTTGCCTTTGTTTTTGTTGGTGATTTTGAAGCTGTTGTTTTCTTCGGTTTAGCAGTAGATGATGATGGTGATTTTTTAGTCACTGCAGTTGATGCTAATTTAAATGAACCAGATGCACCTTTACCTTTTGTTTGAACAAGTATTCCAGATGCAACACTTGCTTTTAAATATTTCTTAATGAACGGAGCGAATTTTTCACCCTCAACCTTATATGTTGCTGAGATATATTTTTTGATTGCTTGTAATGATGAACCACCGCGTTCTTTTAAATTTTGAATAGCATTATTTACCATAACAGCAGTTGTAGGATGAGTAGCTTTCGGACGTTCAGATTTCTTTTTATCTTTTTTAACACTCGTCTTAGGACTTGATTGCGGTTCAACACTTGTTGTTGCAACGTCAGCCATTTTAATTAGTTAAGAAAAATTGAAATCACAAATACAAATAATATCGTTAATAACAAAATGTTATTTAGCAATAAAATTTTAAAAGTTAAATGTTCAATTTATGTGTTATGTATCGTTATAGTTAACGAACGGAATAGATATATGGTATACGTGCTATGTTCAATGCTAAGTCTGAGTTTGCTTAGTTTTCGTGCGTTCATTTCGAAAAGAATCACTAATTATTCATTAATTATTATATTTGCATAATATTAATATCATTTAATCGTAAGCATGTAGTGTACAGATTGAAAATGTAATGTTATTTTCATGCAATAGATATATCTTGGTCATTTATTTTGTTTACAATTACAGTATATTTGTAAACCTAGATGATGTGACATCATTAAAATGTTAATAATTTATTATTAGTAGTATATAATAAGAAAATATATCTTAATACATATAATGAACATATATAAGTTTATTTATTAAATAATATTTTCATCTAATTTCATCTTGTTACAATAGAAATTAGTTAAATAAGTTGGATTGTTATGTTTGACAAATTCATATGATACACTTCATATACTATGTAACAGCAATAATTTTATAATTTGATAAAATACAAGAGATAGTTAGTAATGAAATTAATTTAACAACAATATTTAAACTAGTTATCATAATATTAATATCTAAATACTATAATGATCTTTCGAATAATAAAACTGTAAAATATATGATGATTTATTTGTCTATTAATTTACACCTGTGGCCCCCTTCCACTCTACTAACATCTTTTGGGGGCCGTGATTTGACGGCTGGTAACCGCATTTCACGCGATGAAATATATCACTTACCAAGATCCGCTACAGCAGAGTGCCACACCCAGTAATGGGTACAAGACATGATAATCACTTTAAAAAACAGTATTTTAATAATAAAAATATATCTGTCAACGGCCATATCATGTTGAAAAGTACCAGTTCTCGTCCGATCACTGCAGTAAAACAACATCGAGCGTGATTAGTACTTAGATGGGTAACTGCTTGGGAATATCACGTGTCGTTGATAATTTTAATTTGTTTTAAATTAAATAAATAAATATATCATCACGCTTTTTACCTATTACTGGGTGTGGCACTCTGCTGTAGCGGATCTTGGTAAGTGATATATTTCATCGCGTGAAATGCGGTTACCAGCCGTCAAATCACGGCCCCCAAAAGATGTTAGTGGAAATGAGATCTGCAATTGTACAGCTAGCGTATAGATTTTAATTTGCGAGAAAATAAATGTTCTATGAATACCTTAAAAAAGAGATCTGCAATTGCAGAACTTCAAATGTGATAATTTTATTTAAAAAAAATAAATTAAAATATCTATTAACATTATTAAAAACAAAGACAAAAAAATACTTAAATGGAGTTCAGAGTTTTAAATGCGATTTATGTTTAAATTAAAATACCTATAAAAAATATTTGGAATTTTTTATTTTTTTTCAATAAAATATATAAATTAAATACCGGAGATGCCGACTAAAGATGTATTTAAAAAACAAAGATAAAGAAAGAAAAAAAAATACTGGAAAATGAGATCTGCAATTGCAGAGCTCCAAATGTGATAATTTGAAATAAGAGATTTAAATATCTATATAGGGAATATTTAAAAACAAACAAACAAACAAAAAATTAAAAAAAAATAATAATTTGAAAAGGGATCTGCAATTGCAGAGGTCCTAATGTGATAATTTACAATAAGAAATTCAAATATCTATATGGAAATTATTTAAAAATAAAACAAACAAAAACCCTGAAAAAAAAGGATCTGCAATCGCAGAGCTTCAAATGTGAATTATTTAAAATTAAAATCCCTATTAATAAAAATGACTTAAAACATAAACAAAACAAAACAAAACTGGAATAATTTGCCACTATTACAAAGTAATTACAAAGTATTTGTTTGTGAAAGAAGTTCTATAACTGCAACACGGCAATTGAAAATATCTAAGAAATATAATTAATTACTCTCTAAATAGGTATTTAATTTATAATCTCTGGCATTTAATTTACTGTTACAATGTAAGTTTAAATTTTAATTATTTATTTCTTCACGAGGCTTCGTTGTCGAGATATAACATAAACGTATTACTTTTTTATGAAAATTATATTTTAATATATCATAGTAAAAATATTTTAATAATAATAATAATTGACATTGATGGCATTGTTTCGATCATAAATAAATTATTTTGTTACAATTATATACGTATCTTTAAAATACACATTATAAATTCATTTACCGTAAATTCATCAATCATATTATAATTCGCTTTTCAATCAATAAACATTCATATAAAATTTGCAAAAAATTATTCTATAATATCACAAGGATCGAACTAACCATCTATAGGTTCATATAAAACAATTTAGCACACTCGCATATTTTGTATAATTTATTCATTAATTAATTAAAATAAGCATAGATAAAATGAATATAAGTCTCTTTTTAAGAATATATTTTGTGGTCCTGAAAAGGACCGATTAGTTCATAATAATTATTAAGAAACAACAACAATCATTTATGTTGATTTCTCAGTTTTCTTCGGCAATAAAACAGCCTGAATATTTGGCAATACACCACCTTGAGCGATCGTAACACCAGATAACAATTTATTCAATTCTTCATCATTACGGATGGCCAATTGTAAATGTCTTGGAATAATTCTAGTCTTTTTGTTATCACGTGCAGCGTTACCGGCAAGCTCAAGAACTTCAGCGGCTAGATATTCCATGACAGCGGCCAAATAAACTGGAGCACCAGCACCAACACGTTCTGCGTAATTACCTTTACGCAATAATCTATGAATACGACCAACTGGAAATTGTAATCCAGCACGATTGGAACGACTCATTGCCTTTACCTCGTCGATGACCATCGATGAACTCCTCGATGAAACAACAGAACGCACCCGTCATCTAGGAAAATTAGAGGCTCCTCTATTTCCATCGAAGAGCTCATCGATGAAACGAACGTATCTCATTTCACTCGTAGCTTTTGTGTCTCACTTCACGTTAGCATATTTTTGAAATTTAGTTTTTCTTTCACAACTTTAGAAGCTTTTATTGTTTGTCAATGAAGAGTGCGTTCTGTTGTTTCATCAAGGAGTTCATCGATGGTTATCGACGCTCATCGACCAGTGTGCCATAGGCATTAAAGGCGTGATAATATAAATAAAAAGAAAAAAAAATTCTTATATATAATTTTAAACAAAGTATTAAGTAAAATATTTATATTTACTTATAAAATTATATTACGAGACTGATGAATTAAGCAAAATTCTTAATTTGAAATATATTTAATTAATGTACCTATATATTTTATTTATTTATTATTAGTTAAATTTCAATTTAAATTATAATAAAAAAAATAAGTTTATAGTTTTTAAGGGATATCTTAAATAAGTTTAATTATCATATATAATTTGAAACAATGAAATACGTTATATATTTACTTAAAAATAAATGAAAGCATATTATTAAGTGATTGATTAAAATTCTTTAATTGAAATATATTTTGTGGCTCTGAAAGAGCCGATTTTATTATAAAAATGTATTATTAAAAATAAATACATTTACTTTGAACTTGTATACTTTGTAACAGCTTTTGTACCATCACTAACAGCGTGCTTAGCGAGTTCACCAGGTAATAATAGACGTACAGCTGTTTGAATTTCCCGACTAGTAATTGTTGAACGTTTGTTATAATGTGCCAAACGTGAAGCTTCAGCAGCAATACGCTCAAATATATCATTTACAAAGCTGTTCATAATACTCATCGCTTTACTAGAAAAACCAGTATCAGGATGAACTTGTTTTAATACTTTGTAAATGTACATTGCGTAACTCTCCTTCCTGCGTCGCTTCTTTTTCTTATTATCTTTGGAAATATTCTTTTGTGCTTTACCAGCTTTTTTTGCTGCTTTACCACTTGCTTTAGGCGGCATGTTGTTAATAATAACAGACACGTAATAAATTTAAATAATGAAATCTGAAGTTAAATATCCTTTTCTTCCATTGTTTCTTTTTTTAAGGATTTTGAGCCTTCGGCTCTCTTTTTCCTGAATAGTTATTTATATTGATAGTATTTGGCTAGCCAGATCCTCTGGCTGTCTTCGTTGATGTTGTGCACTTAGTAGTCGTGAAGTGCATGTTTTGGTCGGCGATACCTTGCCGGCGCGGATTCGTCGTACTGGACTGCTTCTCGTACTTGTCTCGTCCGCGTATTGTGCTGTCATTGTCTGGTTTGATGCAGGCCGTGGTATGTCACTCACGTAGATGTTGAACAGGAGTGGAGAGATCAGTGATCCTGCTCCATTGCTACCGTAGCAAAATCAACAACACGCACCAGCTGGTGTGTGGTGGAGTGTTTGTGACGAAAACCAAATTGCTTCTTGGGAAGATTGTCGAGTTCGTCCGTGTGTGATTGTAGCTGGATCAGTATTATTTTCTCCGCAACTTTTGCTAGAAGATTGAGCAGACTGATCGGTCGGTGGTTTTGGGGAAACTTAGCGTCTTTGCCCGGCTTTGGAATTGTTATTACTACCGCCTTCTTCCAGCTTGTTTGGAGGAAGTGCTCGAAGCGCTGCAGCAGGAATTTCATCGGGCCCTGGCGCTTTCTTGATTTTTAAGTTGTTGAGAAGTTGTTTCACCGTTGCCGGAGTGGTAAACGAGTCGTTTTTCTCTATTAATGAGTTTAATTGACGGCGTACAGAGCGGTGAGTGCGTCCGATGAAATCGATGTCTGCGGTCTTGTAGTTTGGAGAGCACTGGTGTTCCAAACTGGTCGCAATGGCTTCCGCTTTCTGCTCCGCTGTGTAGGCCAGCCCTTGCTGTCCGTGGATGACTCTAGGAAGTGCTATTTCGTGCGCAGTGCCTTGCTTAAGCGCCAGTACTTTACCTCCTCTTCATCGGCTGCTGTGAGCGCTTCTGCCCAGTTGTTATTTTTGATTTCTCGGAGTGCATCTCTGAGCTTGGTGGTTAAGCAATTGTAATGTCTTTTGTCGGCGGGGTCTAAGTTTCTTTGCCAGTTACGTCGGGCTGTTTGTCGGTCGTGAATAATCTGCAGAATTTCTGGAGGAAGTTTCGGCCCTAGTTTTCGCTGCTTTGAATAAATGCGGCTTACAGCTTTGATTGTGGTTTTAATTTTTTGTGTTAAAATTTCCACCGCTGAGTCTAGTTCTTCTGTTGTGTTGATGATCGGCAGCTGGCCAAAATCTCGCTCTAGGGCATCGTGGAAGGCGTCCCAGTCTACTTTAGATTTGAGTTGAGCAGTTGAGTCTTGCTGCTCCTCGCCCAGATCTAGTACAATTGGATTGTGATCCGATGATAGCTCATTGCAGGTGTTGATGCTACAAGTATAAGTTATGTTTCGTAGTATAGCAATGTCAAGCACATCGGGTCGATGTCCGTTGGCACTAAAATATGTTGGTTCTTCCGGTCCGATTACTGTTAGCTGCTGATCTGTGGCGAACTTGAATAACACTCTTCCTCTCGTGTTGGTTACTCTGCTCTGCCAAGCCGTGTGTTTGGCGTTCAGATCGCCAGCTATGATTAGTGGGAGATTGTTCATTTGTAGCAGTTTCATTAGGTCTCCTGACACTAGTCTTTTGTTTGGCGAGTTGTAAGCTGCCAGCATTTGTATGGGTCCCTGTCGTGTAGTGTTGATAGTTACTGCACTGGCTTCTAGGTTAGTGAGAGAAGGCAGGTCTTCGATGCAGTAATCCAGCGTGCGTTTTACGTACATCGCTGTACCACCGCCGGCCGTGACTTCTCGGTCATTTCGGTGCAGATAGTAGTTTCTCATGTTGCGTAGCTGAGTGTTCGGTTTCAAAAATGTCTCGCTAATAAGAAGTACGTCCGCCTGTAAGCGGTGTGCGAATTCTTCCAGCTCTTCGAGTTTATCAGGCAAGGAATTTGCATTCCAAGCGATTATTCGCAGGTTATTTGCGGCGTGTGTATTAGTTGCTGTCATATTTTTGTGTTTTGACTAGTGATGGTAATGCCTGGAGAGCCATCTTGATTAATTCGGTTGTCGGATTTTTTTCGGCATAATTATCCACAACATTTGCTATTGTTCTGCACACATTTTCCAACGTAAAGTTGGACAGCAGTTCGAGTATCATACTCATATCAAAACTTGAAGGTGTTTTTTGAGTTTGATTTGCTATAGGTTGCTTTTGCTTTTGGTAAATATCCTTCACAGCTGACTCATTTATATATACATGACCATATTACACTAAACCACACCTACCGTTAAATGTATAGCATCTGCGCGGATATTGTACACTGATGTTTGGTACATTTCAATTAGTTACCCGCCTGAATCGACACAAGACTGCATGGGACTATGCGTGAGAATGTATATAAGCATTGATGTTCTGAAATAAATATAAGTACGAGTATCTCGTTTTATTTACGTACTTACGTGTTTGTTTAGTCGGATCTTTACGTAGTGGAGTCATTCAGTTGTTCCTCCATTCTGTTTTTATATTCATCCCTATACATAATGACAGTGCATTTACTTTTATCAGAACTTGTTACTATTAAATTAGGGTTATCTTTTAAAATTTTTTTGGTTTCTTTAAAAACTCTATTTATTACACTAACAGATTTGATATCTTTGGTCCGGTTTATGTGATTTGTTGTAACATTCGTTGTTTTTGCTCTTAATTCATTTTTCTCTTCTGAGCTACAGTTTTTTCGGGAATTGATACAGTATTCGACATCTGTTATGATTCTAATAATTGGTAGTTCATCATTATTTGGTGTTAGAGCAAAATTAGGTCCAAAAGCTAGTAATGATTTACAATTGTCAGGTATTTTTTCTTAGTTAAATTTGTAATACATTTAGTTAGTTATAACATTATATTTTGACCATAGGTTGTTAATTTTCTTAACTTGCGTGTTTTTTATTTTTTCAAATCTGTTATTGGAAAAAATATCTTGGTGATAAAAAAATTATTACAAATATTCATAGGTAAAGACTCCATTAAACTGTGTTTCAACTTGTTAAATTTTGTTTGTAAAACACTAATATTGTTGAAGGTTATCTCTAACTCTAAAATATATAATTGCATTCTATTTTTTTAAACAAACACTCTGTAACATTATTAATATGTGATGGAAAAATTCGGCGGTATCGACATTGTAATAAAAAACTTTTCTGGACTCCATAGATATAGGAGTCTTTGGGATCGATGCTACGTTAGACACTATGAAAGAAGAATTCGGTTGAAGCCATACGTCGGACACAGGTGACATGGTGTAGCGGTTAGCATCTCTGCCCGGCAAGCGGAGGGTCCCTGGTTCGAATCCAGGCGTCATCCGAATTTTTCTTTCATAAAAATTTAACTTTAAAATTATCTTCATTACTGTACGTTCAGTCGAAGTCATATGTTAAAAATTAGTTCGTGGAATGATTCCCTATAAATCAGAACTGTGTCGCTGTAGACGAAACCCGTTGTCAATACCTATCATAGATATAGGAGTCTTTGGGATCGATGCTACGTTAGACACTATGAAAGAAGAATTCGGTTGAAGCCATACGTCGGACACAGGTGACGTGGTGTAGCGGTTAGCATCTCTGCCCGGCAAGCGGAGGGTCCCTGGTTCGAATCCAGGCGTCATCCGAATTTTTCTTCCATAAAAATTTAACTTTAAAATTATCTTCATTGCTGTACGTTCAGTCAAAGTCATATGTTAAAAATTAATACAAAAGTTTTTTTAAATATAATCAAATATAAAAATAAATTTCAGACTTTAAACAATGATTAATAGTACATATCTTAACCGTCGTTGAGTTGTAATGAATTGATATTCGTTAAGGTATGTACTATTAATCATAGTTTAAAGTCTGAAATTTATTTTTATATTTGATTATATTTAAAAAAACTTTTGTATTGTTTGTAGTTCTGAAGATGGTTATAAATTAACCGAAACGTTAACGAAAATATCATGAGTGTTTTGATTATTTTATTGTCCGAATACCGACTATCTCGTTCCTTATCAATCATCGCGTGACACGATCAACATATCCAATATCATTTACAGAGACAAGAATACAAGATAATAATATTTATCATCGTCAGTAACATAAACAAAAAAGCGAATGATCGAAGTTACGCCAAATATTAGGTGTCACTTCATACACAATTGCAGGAAAATAAATGAACATGTAGGAAAACAGGAGAATCCTGCTGGAGTTATTTGGTGCACAATTATTCAAAATTATAAATGGCTAAATATGAATTTTTGTTTCTAAAAGTCAGGAAAAACATGTGGTGTTTGATATCAAATAAAAAAAATTAAATGGAGATTTCGAGCAAAATAGTCAAAAATTGTGACCGATACATTGTCAATTGTTTTTCCCAAAAGTTAGTAGTTAATAGTATTAAATTAAATGTATTGACAAGGATGTGGAGTAGAATAATCTAAAATTATCATCGACTAATTGTTAATTGTTTTTTTTTTTGTAAAATTAGAAACCTCCTCGTGTATGTTCAATAAAATAGCCAAGAAAACGAGGTGATAGCCAATCAATTTCTAAAAATTAGTAAAACAGTATTTTCTACAATATCAACACCCGACTAGGTGGTGTATAAAGCAACAGATTTTAAGAAATACTATTCTTCAGGATCCGTGGAGCCTAATAAATTATCTAATTAAATTAACTAAATGTCATTTAATTCTTGTCAGATGTGTGATGTTTTCAGCATATTTTATTTTTATAAGTTTGAGGGTTAAATTTTATTGTAGGATATTTCAGGGGGGCTAAAAGTTAAAGCAAATATGAATATTTTATAGTTCAAACATTCTGTAAGTATTTACATATTTTATAGATGTTATTGACAAGAATATTTATCTTCATTCATACTTGGATATTTTATTTTTAAATGAATGAATATTTGTTTCTCGAACACAGTAAACTCTTGCAGATATTAGAACAACAGTTTCAGGCTAATTTCAGTTATGAAATACGAATCAAGTAGCATAAAAAATATTTACTTATATTTCAATTATATTTATTGGTTAAATGACATACGAAAATGCACGCCAATTTTGTCAAATGAAACTATTTTATTTTGTTGAAAATATCTAAAAATTGTTTATGCTATTTCTTCATGTGTTACAAGTATTGATTCCGCAGGTCAATTACAATTAGCATATATTAAATTGCATAATATTCAGTCACAATGGAATATTTTAATTTATTATTATTTTTTAAAAATATTTCTTTTAACGACTTAAATGTTGAACATTTGGGCTTTACGCACATCTAGAATTAAAAAAATATTCTAATTAAAATAATCCATTTATTTATATTACTATTTATATTCTACATACAAAAAAAGAAAGAAATGGCCACCATTGCGCATGTTGCTCATTTTACACTTCAAACACGATATAACGCTAAAATAGAAACATTAATTAATTTGTGGAAAATGTTTTCATATAAAAGACACATTTTAATTATTATTTTTAGACTTAATACAAAATATATAAATTGAATTGGCATCTAAAGCCGTGTTGTAGTGGTTTGATGAACAGTGGAAGTGCGAGGCAGGATGTCCAGAGCTATCCAGTCCGACGTGGCTGTGTGGTTAGCCTGACCGGCAGCGAGCATGCTGGCTGCGGCGCTAGATGACGCACACTCCACTTCAGCAGACAAGCGCTGCAACATACCAACACGTTCACAAATTATTGCAAAATATTCACATAAGTTACCCTTAGTTTATACAGTGAATTTATTTGTTTATTTATGCTGCTCTGTACAACATAAAATTTACCCAAATTACAGTATAGAAAAAGAGGAGAGAGCAGATTCAATAATGACATATGTTCAACCACAGGCCGTTACTCATTTACTGTTTGAATTAAGTAAGTAAGTAAGTAAGTATTATAGGAGACTTCTTGTTCTTCATCATCATTCTCAATATAGTTTGAGACACGTTGAAGTAAAGATGTTGAGAAAAAAGAACTGCAATGTTTGTGATTCTACGGTAAGTCTTTTATATATCATTAGTAAGTCATATGTGGTATGTATAAGTATTTGTCATCCTCAAAAATCAATGGTTTGAAACTGTTCTAAGCTTAAAATAATACATGTTGGTATAAAGTATGGGGTACATTCAATCACCTCACTCGGGGCACTTTCAACCGCTGGTTCAATCAGCTTCATACCTTGGCCAGAAATTTAAAGTTAAATTTATTGAACTTCATTTTATTTTTCAGTTTGTAAGAAAATATAAAAATAAAACTAACAGAGCGATTATACATATAGATGAAAGTATTATTAAATATGTTAATGTGGTGAAAACTGTTTGTAGATTGTTGGAATCAAACTCAGGTTTTCAAATCCACAGACCCACTCGATACCACTCAGCCAGCTACCCTAACATACGTTATCTAAGTATGTATTTAAGTGCAACATTAATTGATATTCTGAGCACTCGTTTAAAGTTCTGGTTAATTAGTTTAGACTCTGCTGTATATTTGACAACGTAACGTTAACTGTCAATTCAGAGAAATAATTCCGCTATATTGTCTATGTATTTAAAATTTTTGTAGTGTTTTATACGTTAAAAAAAGTTAATATTATTGAAGTATAGATATCAACGTTTAATGTATAGTTCGCATTTTAATAAATATACAATGTCTTGGTTTGTTTTTAGGGTCTCTGGCTAGATCAGCGATACTATTAAACAGCCATTTTACGAACTATATAAAACATAATTAATCACCTTAAATATTGTTATTACCAATCTAAGGGCAGGTTGTTTACCTCATTTGGATTGTGTAGCAGATCTTGGAGCGTGCCGACAAGACACGAGAACGTGGGCCTGCTAGACGGCCGCTCACACCAGCACTCGCGCATCACTTGGTAGCTGCACACATAAACACGGCTCATACAATGTCACACACACTATGTACTCTTCTCTTACATTTCCCTTGTGGAGTACTCGGGCCGCTCCAAGCGGTAGCCACTCTCCAGCTTCCGGTAGAAGCGGAAGTCCGCGTCCAACTCGGCGTACGGGGTCCGCGCTAGGCTGAAGAGCTCCCACAGCACTACGCCGAATGCCCACACGTCGGACTGCGTGGAGAACGTCTTGTCTCGGATGGACTCGATCGCCATCCACTTGACCGGCAGCGGGCACTGTTGGAACACATACAATACTTGCAGCTGCACACAAATAACACTATACAACTGTTGCTCACTTGAGATGTCTTCTTGTAATAACCACTAGAGCTTAAAGTCTTCGACAGCCCGAAGTCACTAATCTTCACCACGTAATTCTCGTCCAGCAGAACATTTCTCACCGCTAGGTCTCCATGCAGGATTTGCTTGGAGGCGAGGAACTCCATGCCTCGCGCCACTTGCAGCGCCCAGCGCAGCAGCTGCAGCGTGCTAACGCCGCCCGAGCCACGACTAGCCGCGTCTAATGCACACACACCCAACATATGATGAATATTTAATATTTAAACTTAAACAGATCGATTCCGAAAAGAATTTTTTTAGCCAATCTTCAATTTTGGCTAAACTAACCTTACTCAAATCCGACATTGAAAAGTTTTCCTAAATCACATTTTAAAAAGTTAACTGTAACAGAATTATATTTAGGTTTATTGAAATTATTTAGAGAATATGGTTTAACATAATTTGTCTTAATCAAAATTTAAGATTAACTAAAACTTTTTAAAATATCGGGCTGTATATGAATACCTTGTAGGGAATCGTTGTCATCATCGGGGAAACAAATTAGTTCCGTATCTAGATCTATTAAATTGACGAAATTACAACGGTTTGCCCTGAGATAGTTGCTAAGACTGCCATGTTCACAATATTCAATTACAACAAGCAGATTTCCTGAAAAAGTTATTGTGAAATTTGAAATATTTAATATGAAATTTAATTTTTGTTTACCTTCCGCAATTTTGTCTGTACACGCACCCAACAGATTGATCAAGTTGACGTGCTTCTCAAGATGACTCATTATTTTGAGTTCACATATTAAAGAATTTAATTCAATGACGTTACAGTTCCGGTGAAGCATCTTCACAGCAACAGTTTTTTCTGATTCTCCGTCAAAAAAATTTGTAACTGTTGCTTCGACCACAAGTCCAAAATAACCTGAGCCCAAATTACATCCTGCAAATAAATTAGTTTTCGTTGTTTCTTATAAATTAATATATCGGGGGTCTACTTTTTTTTTGTTATATAGGAAATTCAATGGTAAAATTTTCATTACGCCATAAATTTTTCCTATTAATTTTAGAGCAAAAGTTTAAATACAAAAGTTGTTCAGAATTAAAAACTGAGTCCAACGAGCCCTTATATAATGATATACGACGATCTTGTCACGAGATTTCCATCTTTAAGCTGTTTACAGAGTGCCATGAAAAATAAAACAAATAATAGAGTTGTTTAGTATTGTTTGAGTTTGACAGTTTGAGTTCTTTTAATTGTTACTTTGGTTTCATTAAGGTTAAAATAATGGAAAGATTTACTACAAATGAAATTCTTTCCATTATTTTAATCTTAATGAAACCAAAGTAACAATTAAAAGAACACAAACTGTCAAACACAAAGAATACTAAACAATATTATTATTTGTTTTATTTTTCATGGCACTCTGTAAATAGCTTAAAGATGAAAATTTTAATTTACCTGTATCTCGTGACAAGATCGTCGTATATCAATAAATAAGGGCTCGTTGGTTTTTAATTCTGAACAACTTTTGTTTTTAAACTTTTGCTCTAAAATTAATAGGGAAAAATTTATGGCATAATAAAAATTTTACCATTTAATTTCCTATACATAAAAAAGTATAGACACCCGGTATAATTACTTACCTAGTGCAATTAAATGTCTTGGAATTTCCCATTTTGTATCATATGACAGCAGCGCTTGCTCGGATATGTTTAAATATGGATTTACACGTTGTAATTCTCCAGCTTTAAACTTAATGATACCAGCTTCATTTAACACTTTTCGCAATTTCTATAGAATAAATATACATTCAGGTAAGTATTACTAATTACAAATTAATTTGAAAACTGTACCTTGTATTTATTTGTCCTTCTCGCTAGTAAAACTGGTGCGACAATAATCAGAATAATCAAAAATAAAACTATTCCATAATAGGGAATGAATGAAACTGAAAATAAACATGCAAAATCCTTGATTTTAGATAACTGATAGCCTAAACCGAATTATTAAATATTTTAAAAGTAGTTTCGGTACTCCCAAGGTAAGAGCAATGCATGCCTGCTAACATTTGCACGCTTAGTTCCCGGGATATAAATAATATTTTGAAAACGAATGTATTCTGATGATAAAACAAAAAGTAAGATATAGTTTGGTCATACATTAAATTAAATTTACTATAAGTACTACAAATATTTTGATTGCGCGCGAGTTTACACAATACCTGTCTGCAAACGCAGGTTCACGGCGCGAGAATCTCGTCCAAATAGATTTTCTGCTATGCAAGTGTAGTTTCCAGCGTCAGACCGGTGTACATAGTAAATAGTGAGTTCTGAATTGTCAGCAGCGAAGTCAATGTGCTGACCAAGTCTTTGTACTTCAGTGGTATCCAGTAAAGGTAATTATTTCTGTTAGAGATTGAATGTATCGGGACTGGTTAGTGTACCTTTATCCAGGTGATCACGGGTTTCGGATCACCGGCAGCAAAACATGTCAGGTTCACGGTGTCCTGGGGTACCACGGTGATTTCTTCCTGATCTTTGAAGCTACTTGTTACAATTCTGGGTTTTTCTCCTTCTAAAATTACCACAATTATTTATTATTAATGTTAGTTAGTATTTCATGAAGATAAAATATTAACTTACTTTTAACCAAAATATGTTTCGTTGTATAATTTCCTCTATTTGTAGAATAAAATACATTACATGAGTAATTTCCTTGATTTTCCTCCGTTATGTTGTCAAATTTTAAAATGATTTCACCAGTTGTATTCCTGATGTCTCGGATATATTCTATCTTCAAGTTCTGTGCGATATAAAATACATTAGAGGAGTCATAAAATGATTATTATAAACAGAACCATTACTTGAATATCTGTATGGTTTGGTGTTATCCAGGACATTCGGAAGCCAATATTGTGGTTAACAGCCACTTTACATCGTAGAACTAATGGTTGTCCAATGTATGCGTAGTCGTATGTCAAATTCTGTATGACTGGTCTTCTTACACCAAATTGATCTACAAATATGAATGTTTCTACTGAGTGTTTGGCGACTCCTCCATGGATTTATACTCGGCAGACTGGTATAGGCTTGATTAGTCAGGCGCACAAATTCCATTTGTTTGTAATGTATGTAGGTTGAAAGTGTATGCTCACAAATATTCAGTTTAGTGTATTATTAAATATGCATACCTACTTCTTTCATAAGGTAACAGTTAGAAGCCAAGTTACATTGTATTTTGCACCACATTTCTTTTTAAGACAAGTTTCATGTTAAATGTAAATATACAAGAATACTCGAAGTTTTATTTTTTCTTTATTTTGTGGAGGTAAATATGTATATTATTTGTCCAAAATAAATAGAAACATGGACATTTAACATGGAATAATATATTGTAATATTTGTAAGGAAAGAGTTTTGCCTACGTGTGTTACATACATTTTTTTTCAACATTAAACGTGAAATTATTATATGTGTATTAAGAGCGTAAAGTGTTTCTTTGTTATTCGAACACAGTAATTGCAGGGTGAGCTGAAGGGCGAGTGAGGGAAATGACATTTTCACAAGTAATATTGACAAAAATAGATTTTTGTCAAATAAAAGATATCCGGCAAACATTTATGCTACCTAATTGCACATGATAATAGTAAATCTCACCGACACACGTTACTCACTACAGATTACCTAATTTTATGTTCACAAATGAAAGCAAATCGACTGTGGCAATAAATGAGGTAGGTAATGTCAAGTGTGTAGATAATGCTAATGATAATTTAAAATATTGTGATAAAAATGCTCTAATTTTTTATATTTACAATAACTCCAGAGGTGCTAGCCGAAACCAGAATCCAAACCGTTAACCGAAAAAAAAAGAACTGAAACTAAAACGCGCCAAAATTTTAAACCAATACGAACCCGCAATCGAAAGCAAAACCGTTTTTATTTATCGGTTAAACCGCATTATACTAAGCGTATTTTTCTTTGTAATTGAAGGTAAAGTGTAAATTTGAATGTTTAAAATAATTTACAAGTATTAACTTTATTGCATATTGATTGAATTCATCCCGCGACCTTGACATGTTGTATATTTTTGTTTGTTGCTGTACCTGGGAAAGAATAAAACGCTGATTAGTGCTGATTGCTGATCGACGTTAAAGAACGCTGAAACCCGCAGACCCATAGTTGATATCCTCTGATATATAGTAAATAATATCAAATTAAGCCAAACAAGTAATATTTAGAATATTTTATCCCTCCATCGTAACCCGCCGACACATGGTTGATACCCACTGATTTGAGATGATGCTAATTACAGTAATGTAAATGGTGACATCCGTCTCATAAACTGTATGTACGTGTTCTGTATTTTTAAATGTAAAATGGACTTGCGCAAAACTTTCCTAATTAGTTTAGACTCAAAATACCTCAAATCAATGTTGTAGAGATTAAATAAGTTAGCATCAGATTTGATTTTAACATTTCATAAATGAAGAAATACGGGTTTAAAGTTTATTGAAAATACGGGTGGGTCTACACCAGATCGACATTGACATGATAAACATCCGTTGCCTATCGCCCTAGTTTGATTTACACCATTTTGAACAGAGACAACGATCAAGATTAAATTTTTGTGATTGGATTTTACAACGTACAGAGAAAAATAGAAAATGTTATAAGAACCTATTTTACATTGATGAAGCTGTATTTACTACAAACAAAATTTATGTTTGGTGTGGAATTATGAATAATAAGTCATTTGAACCAAATGAATAGGGAGGAGAACAAATAATGATTTGAATATAATGTTTTTCCTGCCCACCAGATTAAACACCAATGGATTTTTGTTTGTGAGGTTACTTTAAATCAGGTCTATTAAAGGAGAGCGAGAGATAGAGTAGAACTAAGGCAAAAAATATGTGAAGGGTGTAGTAATATTCCGCCTTTTATGTTATAAATTGCAGTTTAAAGATTGAGAAAATTAATTCAAGAAGCCGGGGACATGTGAAAATTTCATCATTTAATCATAGTACTCAGAAAAAATACGTTATTTTTATGATTTTAGTGTGTTGTTTCTCTGATTATAATTATATATTTAAAAAATAAACAATTTTAATAATCTTATTGCGCATTATTTACTAACAAATTGCCGATCACTTGTATACATATCATATTTGAGTGCTGTACTGGTCTAAGTATTTTTCTAAATAAAATTATTTCCTATATTTAAAATTAAAGGTACTTTACTCTCCAATTTTTTTTGTTTTCGAGTCGCCAATGTACAGAAAATAAACATTACAAATACATTTTTAGAATATCATGCAGAAAAATGCAGTAAAAAAGTTCTTTACTTAATCGGAGTGAAACTGAAAAAGGTACCCATTTATAAAGACTTTTTTCAATCACTCTGTATCATTTTAAAATATGTACATATTTTAAAATGATATAATATTCAGAATAGAACTATGTATTTTTAATTCAAATATTTCTCACGATGTACTTAAACGTGTATTTTGATTTGAAAACTAGTGGAAAGGTAAATTAGAATCTTCGCGTCTTTGTATTGTGTGCATGCGTGTATGTCAGCCAAAAAATTAGTAAGAGAAAAAAAAGTATTTTACCTAATTCCGTTATGAAAAGTTCTGTTTTACATAAACTTTTGACGTTATGAAATGTCAATATTTTCATAACTGTCACTCAAGAGTTTTGTAAAGAATTCTTTTCATAACTAGTTAGGAAATAAATGTTGACAGTTTGAACTTTCTCGCAAATAACGGAAAAAACTACTTATTATAATTTTTAGGATTTATATACAAATTATGTATTAATTTACCGTATATTAAATTAGATGATGTCATCTTACTGTAACCGTCTGGTACTTTTCCATTAGAGATAAGAGAACTGTTAAAAAGGCATGTAACGAAGATAATGCACTCATTTTGCTATTGTCTTGAGACAGCTTCACTTAGAAGCATATTTACATATTGTATCAACTATATTAATTAATAAATATTTTGTATCACAAATAAAGAGTTTTTTTAAAACGTTTACGCAAGGCTACGATACAAAATTTACATTTAATAATTTTTCTGGCATTAAACAGTTCACGGCCAAATTGGCAGATTCTTCGATATCAGAAGGATGGTCTGTTTCGGATTCAGAACTCATTTTCAATGATAAAAAATAAGCATTAAATTTTAAAATTTTATTTATTTATTTTCACAGCAAAGCTTTGGTAAATTGATTTTGAAATATACTGCGCTGTCATAGATATAAAATGTTATGTATTTAAAAAATTATTTTAGTGGAATGTGCAAAACTCGCTTCGCTCTTCTCATAACCTATTCATATCTGGATACGTAAATAACTATTGTTTGACGTTTGACAGATAAAATAAAAATAAATATATCATCACGCCTTTTACCCATTACTAAGTGTGGACTCTGAGATCTCTGTAAGTGATATATTTATATACGTGAAGTGCGGTTACCAGCCGTCAAACCATGTCTCTCAAAGGTGTTAGTGGAGGAAAAGCCATAGTCGTAATTTTAATGAGCTGAAATAGCCGAATAGCAGAACCGTGCTCGGATCCGGATAGGGCCAAAATTTTGATTTGGATAATCGATTCACGAATCTTGTTACGTTGTAGAAAGAAGTAAAACTGAAAACGAGTATTGTATATTTGCATTTGTATCTCCTTTGGAATATAATACATGTGTAACAATATGAGCTATTTCATTGTTGTTATGTTGCGTTTAGATAAGATTGATTTCGTGTAATTTGACACTCGTGACCACATGTGCCATTAAGGTTGAGTGTGAGATCTTTTGGTTTTCGAATATAGGGCATTAAATTATAAAAGAGACAGTTATAGTTAATATTCTTAGAATTCCAACAAGATTTCATGTTCGCGTTATCTGCAGGGCCAGAGTGTCAGACTACATAACCAAAACACTTGAGACATCTGTGTTCACCCCGATGCGAGAGGGATGGATTCCAGATGTGGGTATCGTACCCAGGACAGCAAGTGTTTTGGTGGGAACCATCAGTCTCGTCCATCGACTCAAAGCGTAAAGATGTAGTTCTTCACATCACGCGGTGTTCGCGTTTTATTTAATTTTAATCTAAATTAGTGAATTCAGTATTGTAATTTAATTAATAAAAATTTAATTCAAATAATTATTCTGTTTCCATCGTCATATTAAATTATAACGTTTCGCGTTTAATTAATTTTAAACTTTAATAGTTATATGTTTAATAAAATTTTAAGACTGCGTTTTATCGGCTCGTTTTACAATTGACGCAGTCCAGAAAAAGATCAACTTATTCACCCGCTTTCGCTCGTGGTAGATTGGCGCAGTCCGGTAAGATTGGCAAAAAGATTTGATTAAGTTAATCAATTCTATTCTAGCGTTTTAAAGTTAGTCACATTTTTTTGTTTAACTTTGTATCCGTGAGTCAATCTCTACGAATCTTTTATAAGTTGAAATTTTGTAAATTGTTTAATGTTTTGTTGCAAGTTTGTGTTTGTTAAGTGTTTTGAAGTTTTATTAAATTTTGAGAATTTTAGAAAATAGTTTAATTTAACAAATTTTTATTTGTTTTTTTTTTGTTATCAAATATTTCAATTTTGAATTATTTTGATATTTCGTTGTGAATTTTAGTAATTTTTTTTAATTTTTGAAAAATATTATTTTATTTTGAACGCTTGGTTCAATTTTATTAACAAAAATGTATGGAGACAGGATGATTAAATTAAAACAAGTGTATGTGCGTGATAAATAAATAGATATGTATCCGTACGTTCCGCCAACATACCCGTCGCCACCTGGATACCCGCTAAGAGTACCTGGCTCTTGGTTTCCGGTGATATCGCCGTGGAGTACGATACCAGCATCGTATCCACTAGCGGCAGTGCAATATGGCTTGCCACACCAGCCTTCGCTACCTGTGCCAATGCCGTATCACGTGCCACCTCAGCAGATGACATCGCCGTGGAGTACGATACCAGCATCGTAACCACCAGCGGCAGTGCAATATGGCTTGCCACACCAGCCTTCGCTACCTGTGCCAATGCCGTATCACGTGCCACCTCAACAGCTGACAGCGCCGTGGAGTACGATTCCATCACCGTATCCACCGATGGCCATGCAGTATGACGTGCCAATGCCATACTTCGTGCCACCCCAGCAACCGACATCCATGCCAGCTACCTGTATTCAGCCGAACGGGTATGCACCACTTCCAAGTATGTTGCCTTCTGTTCTTCAGCCTGGTAGCCAGCCTTTGCAAGTTGCAAAAATTACTGCGGCTGAGTTTGATTCATTGTTGCAAGCTGAAGAACGCGTGTTAGTGGACATTCCGCGTCCAAAGGAAGACAACAGCGAAATCGTGGCTGTATCAGAAGTAGCTGAGCATGAAGAAGAAAATAAGGAGGAGGTAAGTGCTTTAACTTGCGATGTAGTGTATACTGAGAATGATAAAATGGGCAATGATGATAACATTTTGGATTGAACCTTAATAAAAGATGGCATGCTATTAGGAGAAAATAATCTTGACATGGGCATGGAACAAGTCCCCTGTAGCGTACTTGGTTCCAGTGTTGAGCTTTGTGTTCTATGTGTAGAACACTCAAGATTGGAGCGATCGTCAACTTGGAATAAGTTGAGATCGTTGAATTGGAGCGAATCCAATTCATTTTGTGCGCCCATGAGATCAAGATATTTTCGCAACAAGTATATTGGTATCAGCAGCTTTAAGTCCATTGCAGCAAGTGTTTTGCCCATTGAAATCATCAGTAATACATTACAAGTTAGGCACTACCTGAAGAGAACAAACTCCCAGCATTTACAGCGACCACATCTAGGCCTAAACATATGGTTCGGCAATCAGCTGATGTGCGGTCAGTGTCAACAACCCCAGCTGAAGGAAGAACCACCCCCTTGCCCTCAGTGATTTTTTGTACAATCGTGCGTAGTGATGTTGGTGTAAAGTGTGGTGTACGCCCCTCGTTCCCTTGACATCCCTACAACCCGGACATGACCCAGCCACCATTGACAATCTGTGTTTAAAGAATAATATTGTTTAAGTGCATGTTAGTTAGGTTTAGTTTAATTATGTAATATGTGTGTAACAAATTCTTTGATTTAGTTGTGGTACAAATTTCAGATGTGGGAATTAGCGAATTCCATGTTTTGTTTCTGAATGTACCAGCTGCTTCATTATGTATGATTATGTGTATTTTAATTTTGTGTTTGGCGAAATTTGATATGTAAATTGTAGAAAAGTATTGCTTTGTGTAGAGTAGGTATGTTCCATGAGATTGGACTATTTCTCATTTTTGTTGATTATTTTATTATTATTTTTATTATTTTGTTCATTTATGTTATTTCTAAAATAGAATTTTGTTCCTGTGTCCTTTTAATGTTTTAGCAATTCGATTTTGTGTATTATTTTGTGTCCTGCTATTTTAGCAATTGAATTCATGGTGTACAACAATAAATTAAGTGCTGTTATTAGTTTATTTGTATGTAAATATGTTTAAATTATCTCGATAATTTTGATTAATATTTGTAATATTTTAGATTTCAAAAATTAGAGATTCTGTCATTTGTTTAGTTTCAGTACTGCAGCATTTCAGGAATGATATAGTTCACCCGTAAAATAAATATATCGAGGTTACCGATATATTTATGTTTTAACGTGGGGATAATGTAACAATATGAGCTATCTCATTGTTGTTATGTTGCATTTAGGTAAGATTGGTTTCGTGTAATTTGACACTCGTGACCACATGTGCCATTAAGGCTGAGTGTGAGATCTTTTGGTTTTCGAATATAGGGCATTAAATTATAAAAGAGACAGTTATAGTTAATATTCTTAGAATTCCAACAAGATTTCATGTTCGCGTTATCTGCAGGGCCAGAGTGTCAGACTACATAACCAAAACACTTGAGACATCTGTGTTCACCCCGATGCGAGAGGGATGGATTCCAGATGTGGGTATCGTACCCAGGACAGCAAGTGTTTTGGTGGGAACCATCAGTCTCGTCCATCGACTCAAAGCGTGAAGATGTAGTTCTTCACATCACGCGGTGTTCGCGTTTTATTTAATTTTAAACTAGAGTAGGGAATTAAGTATTATAATCAATAAAAAGTTAATACAAATCATAATTATGTTTCCATCCTCATATTAAATTATAACGTTTCGCGTTTCAATTAGTATAAAAATATTTGATAGCAATGTGTTAATAAAATTTTAAGACTGCGTTTTTTCTGCTCGTTTTACAATTGACGCAGTCCGGTAAGATCAACTTATTCACCCATTCCGCTCGTGTTACACATGCACTCTATTTCTTACAGAGTTGTATTTTATAGTTCGTGCTAGGAAATACTCGTAGCCAAGTAGTGTTTGGTTATCATTTCCCGTCGCTGAACCCACTAACTGGAAATACAACCTTCAGTACCGCACAAATTGTAGACACTATAAACTACTTGAAGTTAATAGTTTTATTAACAAAAACAAATAAATAAAACTAGAACTAATATTATTGTGTAAGGTTTGAAACATTCGTTTAACAAAACAATAAATAAATTAAATAATTAAAAGTTTAGATTGAGAAAATAATTATTAATAAACAGATAGAATAGGCAAGGAAAATTTTAAAAAGTTTATATGTACAAAAGAAAAATTATAAAAAGTTACGAATGTACAGGCGTCAAAAATATAGCTGAAACATGTGTTAAATCCTCGAATTAAGAAGATTTCTGTTTCTTAGCGGGTGGTGAAAGGATACATGAATGCTGGCTAGTAATATATAACAGCGCCAAATAAGTAACATTGAAAGTAATTAGTGAATCGACCCTGAGGCTTATACTTTTTAACCTGTACTTTGATCTGTACGTTTATGCCGTTGTATTATTCTTGAGATGTAACAGATATTTATTTGCTATTGAACACATGGCCTGTTATTGCAGAGCAGCTATTAAATAATCTAAAGTTACAACATATTTCGTCATGAAAATTATTTAAGTTTGGGTTTCTAATCTAAATATGAATTTATATTTAAGCATAATATTTACATAAAATACATATTTCATAAAATTAACCGTAAAGGAGAGCTAACAGATCAGATATCTGATTGTTAACTCTACAATATTTATTGAAATAACATTTCTCTGAAATAATATGGGCCATTTTACGCAAGGAAATACCAACTGAACACTTGTGGCCAGAGTTTTTCAATTGATAAAACATATATTTGAACTATAAATGATGTTATAAATATCAAATAGCCAGCGGGTTTCATTGTTCTTTAACGTCGGTAAGCGTTTCAGTGGTCAGCGGTGCCTAATCAGCGTTTAATTCTTACCCGGCCGTATCTAGCGGCCCGCCTGTATTGTTTATATAAATGTCGTTCAGAAAATTGCTTGTATAATGTACCAGATGTCCCAAAAACAGGCTCACTCCAAAAACTTATTTTGAAAGCAATTACATTCAATGTACGTTTATCCTAGATTTATAAATTACATCAAATAGCGCATCAAACTACATAAAAAGTAAAAATATTTTATTTCCGGTATAACTGGAAATGAACCCTATTTTCTTATGGAACACTCAGTATATTTTTAAAAATTTATATGTTACATGACTAAAGGGCGGGTTATATGCAAATGTATGTTTTTTATTACTGAGCATATCAAAGTTATTCTTACAAATGTTTACGTTTCATGCCAAATTATTAAAAAAATTAGTTTAATTTTTTTGCATATTTTGCATATTTTCCTATGTTTGTGAATATTGTAACTGACATTGCATATAATTGCATATTTAAACTAGAATTTTGTCACCATTTTAAATACTTTTGCAATTATGTGATGCAGCATTTATTTTGGAAGTTTTGTATTGCTTGTTGCAGCAAATTTAATTATTTTGTCTCTAGTGGTTGTACCTAGAGACATCTACACATAAAATTGAAGTCTAAATAGTAGGAATATTGTTCGACAGATGGATTACTTTGTTGAAATAGTAGGAAAATTGCTAAACAGATGGAGTATTTTATTACAAATCTGATTGACACTTGATAGCTATGTGGTTGTTTACAAGAATTAACGCTTTTTAGTTAAAGACCAATAATGTCTGTCAAAACAAATCAGTTAATTGCATTGACAATAAAATATAAATGCATGAAGGTAGAGATGGACAAAGTGTTTTGTGAAATATGTAGTAAGATGGTAAGTTGCTAGCTTCAAATATTAAACATAACCTAAAAAATATGTATTTATTTAGATAAACGCAAGTAAAAAATTCTTAATTGATGAACATATGAAGACTGCAACGCATACTAAAAGAGCAGAATCTCCTGCAACACTTCAACAAAGTCTTTTAACGTGCCTAAAAGCAGGGATGTGCGTGTAGTCTACTGCAAGTAATCTACGCAATTCTCTACGTGTAAACAATCATGTAGTCTACGTCTTCATTTTTCATGTAAACAATGTAGACTATGTAGACAATGAAAACACCTGTATTCACTTAAGTCATATTAAAATTGTATCCCTAGAACTAGGGAATTGTAAATGTTGGTAGAGATTTTTACTTTTATTCTAGGGATTACATGAAAAAAATTAGTTGGTTAGGGCAAAACGTTCAAAATTTGTCAACTGGTTACTGTTAAAAATAGCGCCAAAGAAAACTCCGTCTGGTGAGATGCGCGTTGATCGATTTTAAAAATATGACAGTTCGCCCAAGACCCAAGACTGACATTCGTCTAGTAATGTACGAGCACTTGCTTTATTAGTTTTATTATATAAAGACCTATAATGACCCGAGCTCACGAATACGAATACATGTAATAGTTACAAAGGAATAAATTTAGGTTATGTTGAATTTTACAACTGTCAGATGAATTATCTACATTGTCTACATTGTCTACGTCGCTAGAATTGTCGACGTATTGTCTACGTGTAGATGTCGACAATTAAAGATTACACGTAGATGCACATCTCTGCCTAAAAGCCTCCACGACAGGAAACAAACAATTTGAATTTAATAAAGACTTGTGTCAAATGATGATCGAAGCTAATATTCCTTTAAAAAAATTAGAAAATATGGCGTTCAGAACATTTTAAAATAAATATTGCTCACAATCTATACCGTCAGAATCTCATTTAAGAAAAAAATTTATAAATAATATATATCTTGACACGCTTTTGTCTATACAAAATAATATAAACAATAACTTCCTATGGCTATCTGTCGATGAAACGACAGATGTAATGGGACGGTACATTGCAAATTTAATAGTAGGTGTACTGAATTCTTCTCATGATGAAACAAAATCTTACCTAGTAGCAGTAAAAACTTCAAAAAACTAATAATGTTACAATTTCAAGATTTGTGAATGATCTTTAACAGAATTATTTCTACCTGATCACCTGTAGGTAAAATAATTTTATTATTAACAGATGCAGCAAAGTATATGTTAAAAGCGGGACAAAATCTGAAAGTATTTTATAAAAATTTAATACATGTTACATGTTTAGCACATGGTATAAATCGTGTCGCTGAAAAAATTAGGGAGGAATTTGCTGTTAATGATTTAATTAATTTTACAAAGAAAGTTTTTCTAAAAGCCCCGATGAGAATAGAATTTTATAAAGAACAATTACAAAATGTGCCATTGCCTCCAGAACCAGTTATCACGAGATGGGGTACTTGGTTGGAAGCAGCTTTGTTTCATTGCGAGCATTACACAAACATAAAAACAGTAATTTCTAGCTTTGATCCAAAATGTGCATTAGCAATTGATAACTACAATAAATTATTTAAAACTAAAGACACATAATTAAAAAATCAGTTAACATATATGAAATTGCATTTTAGTAAAATTACTGAGGTGATAAAAACATTTGAAAAAAAAATTACTCTTAAGTGAGGGTGTAGATTTAGTTAATAATTTGCGAAAAAAAATACTTAAAATCGTCCCTGGAGACATTGGTAAAAAAATGTATAATAAATTTTGTGATGTTCTGAATAACACTCCTGGATATTATACACTTAGCAATATCAAAGACACATTAAGTGGAAATTTTGAAAATCATTTGAATGTTTTTGATAATCCAAATATTTTGTCAAATATGAAATATGCCCCCCTCACGTCTTGTGATGTAGAAAGAAGTTTTTCGGCGTACAAATACATTTTAAGTGACCGAAGACATTCTTTTACAAATGAAAATCTGGAAAAATAAATAATTATTTACTGTTTTAAAAATTCGGAAAATAGGCAATAGGACTTATGTTAAAAGAAGAGTTTATTATTTATTTCGTATTTTGTTACAAATGATATTTCTTTTGTTTATGTACTTATTTTTTTGATTTAAAAAAAATAATTTGTTGCACAATTGTGTATATTTTACTATTTATTTGCATATATAATGCATATTTTCCTAATTTTTTCGTGCATATTGCATGCATATTTTTCACATTTTTGCATGCATATAATCCGCCCTTTATACATGACATTCTGAATTCAACTATGAATTATTAGAATATTTTTCATTATAAATCAGCGTAAAAGAAACAGACAAAATTTACTCGACTCTTTACGCAAATATATAAGTTAAAATAATTAGCAACAAGTCCTACATTATGCGGCGATGTGCCATCTTGTTGAAATATAATTCTATTTTAAATATTTAAAGGAAATGATTCTAAAAATGTGTCTACTTTGTTTTCAAAGAATTGCAAATAACGTTCACTCGTTAGTATTCCATTAAGGAATATTGATCCAGTTATTTTGGTTCCTAGAACATCCAACCAACAATGAAATCAATTGCTGAAATATTTTTGGATTCTCACTTGTCCAAATTAGTTCTATTGAACATGATGTTATTTGTAAATATTGTTTCGTCATGAAATATTATGTTAAAATTATGATTTCTTTATATTGTTGAATGAACCAATTACAATAATCTAATCTTCTTTCTGGATCCACATCAAAATTTATATTTTTAAAATTCGCCACACAGACTGCCTTACTATTTCTGTTTCTCTACAAATATGTCTTGTTGATTGGATTGGATTTAGAATAAAATGTGCCAAAACTACGTCTTCACTAATAATTACCTACATATCTTTCATGTTTTTATTTCAATCTAAATTTGTTTTTAAAATACTGTCTAGTTGGATGCCCTGAGTTAGAAAATCACTACATTTACCATAAATTAATAGAATATAAACCTGTTAGTGTCTCGTGAACTTATCCATAACAATCATGTTTATTTAAGAAATCTTGAGATAAAAACTAAATTACTACCTGTTTCCAGAGCCAACTTAAATGATTGAAATAAAAAGTCTAATTCATTTACTTTATGTTGACATTTATAATAAAAAATTAATATCATAAATAATACAAAATCAAATAGGAATTTCAGAGAAGCTTTAGAAATAAAAATAAGAATAAAAATTAGTTTTGTTGCTGCCCGGGTACTCAGTATCGCAAGAACTTGAAACTAATCATTTTATAAAATTCTCTATATGTATATTTGTAATAATAACCTCCATCAACAATTAATTAGGAATAGTATAATATCCTAGTAACATGGCTCTAATAGTTCGCGAGATCCCAAAAATAACTTTTTACAATGTTGTTTTTGAACATATTTATTTTAAAAGAAATTTCATTCATAATTCTGCAGCTGATTACTTGTTTAAATAAAGAAAACCTCGGTGTGCGCTCATATTTCCCCTGTCAGACCAACACTCAACTGACAAAATATTTAGGAATGTATAATAGTATATTACATAACGAGAATTGTAATAAGCACATTACGTGCGAGTGAAAAAGTTACACACGAGCCTTGGGATGTGCAGTAATTTCACGAGCAATGTAAATGCGTTACAATTCGAATTGTGTATTATATTTTATCTACGACCATAAATAATAATAAGAACAAGTACACAATATTTGTTAAGTTATATCCGTAACATCAACTGTCAAACAGCAGTGTTACCAACTAAGAAATGAAAAATGTCTTGGGAACAGTTACGTTATATATATATATTGTGACGAGTTATGGCGGACTCGTCGACAAAATGTTGGCGTGAGGTTGCTCGGGCGCCAACGGTCGGATAGTGGTTTCGGAGACAATAGGGTTTTCAGAAAGAAACACAAAGTTAGTAAAAAATTACGAATTGAGTATTTATTAAGCACTGGTGTCACCACAGAAATGTCGTTGATTATCAGCAGGTGTAGGATATACCGAGGAGGGATCGGGGAATACAGAGGCGACGTTTTTGGGAAAACGACGCCTGGCGTCGGGACGCCGGTATGTCCGGAGCGACGGTCGGGGCCCGCGGTGTAGGCCTGCAGGTTCAGAAACGGCGAAATCGCGGATTGGTCACAAATCGACGCCAGGCGTCGCGGCGGTGGGGTTCCCGTAATAGCGGCTGGTCGACTCGTAATGATCGCGATGAGTGGTTTTCCGGAAAATCGACGCCGGGCGTCGCGACGGTGGGGTTCCCTGGACGACGGATGGTGTGTCGGAAATGATCCCGCGACGCGTCCCGCGGAATTCGACGTGGTGCACTCCGGCCGTACACGCAAACTCCTCACCGTAACGTCTCGGATTGCTCACGACAGACGCCAAAGTGATTTGTTCGGGGGTCGCACAAGAGTTCCTAAAACGGAAGGTGGCACGCGACGAAGTCGCGAAGTTACGGTGTGAACTCCAGCCGTGCACGCAACACGCCTCACTGTAACGTCTCGGATTGCTCACGACAGACGCCAAAGTGATTTGTTCGGTGGTCGCACAAGAGTTCCTAAAACGGAAGGTGGCACGCGACGAGGTCGCGAAGTTACGGTGTGAACTCCGGCCGTGCACGCAAAACGCCTCACTGTAACGTCTCGGATTCGCTCACGACAGACGCCAAAGTGATTTGTTCGGTGGTCGCACAAGAGTTCCTAAAACGGAAGGTGGCACGCGACGAAGTCGCGAAGTTACAGTGTGAACTCCGGCCGTGCACGCAAAACGCTTCACTGTAACGTCTCGGATTGCTCACGACAGACGCCAAAGTGATTTGTTCGGTGGTCGCACAAAAGTTCCTAAAACGGAAGGTAGCACGCGACGAAATCGCGAAATTACGGTGGGAGCTCCGGCTTGTAACGCAAACGGCCCACAGCAACGTCTCGGATTGCTCACGACAGACGCCAATGTGAGTGGTTCGGTGATCGCACAAGAGTTCCAAACGGAAAGTGGCACGAGACCTCGAGGAAGCACAGTACGGTACGGTAAATAAACAGGAGTGCATTTCTTACCTAGAAGTCGGAGTAGCCTGGTGACTGGAAGACGGTAGCGGAGATGTCGATACATTCACAATGAACGATTGACTGTCTTGGCTGTCTCGGCAGCGCGGTTTATATACTGTTTTTGTTAATTAAACGGGTCCTAGGGTGTCAAAGTTTGTCCGTCCTATGTTAACATATAGGGCGGATTGGTTATAAACGGAAACTGGACTACCCGGTCCGTGATCCAGTTTAATCAGCAATTTTTCGGTGCGCGTCTTCCTCGTAAACCCGGTGTTGATTTTTCGCGTCTCTCGGTTGTTGCGTTAGCGAGATATAGGCGTTTTCGCGATCGTGATCTATATAACGAACTTTGTGACGGGCACACTTCGTCACAATATATATATATATATATATATATTCTTCTTATATATATATATGTCTGTATTCAAGACTTAGCGATTGAGAAGTAGGATTTTTAGATTATCAATTAGACACGTGATGATGCAGTAAAACAACTGTAATTAAAATAAACAGATTTACAGTCTAGCACAAAGCTAATGCCATATTTACATAATAACATACCCGAATCAATACAATTGTCATTAATAATGTAATAATAACTATCTCTTAACCTGCTTTTACGTCGTCTGTTGACACCTCTTATATGGTCGTATGACAGATGACAATCCGCGTCAGGCGACCAAGTTTGGCGCAAAGTACAAACTTACATCCCCCCTCACCTGTCAGAGGATTAAATTCTTCTGAATGGGGAACCAACTTGCTGGCGCGGAATAAGTTTGATTCATTCTTCTTAAATCCACTATTAATGCAATATATTAATTCTGATCTTTTCGCTTTCATTTTGAAGGGTCCTATTCTGATCACCTCCAATTTTTCTCTGTTCAGTTTACTGCCATTTTGGACATATACTAGATCTCCTACTTTATATTCTAACTTCTTTACGTTTTTATCATAATAAAGTTTATTTTGATCATGTACTTTCTTTGAATTTGCATAAGCTATTGCTCTATTTTCCTCTAAACTTACTTTATTATCCAGTTGTTCAGTTAAAATAGAATTGTCTGTTCCAGTTAGCAGATAGTTTGGACTAAAACCTGTGGAGCTATGTATAGTGTTGTTGTATTCTTTGACACATTCTTCTGCTAATACTGGCCATGATTTATTTCTGTTCTCCTAGGTTTTACATCTTATCCTATTAATTAAGGTCTGATTTGTCCTTTCATTTAATCCATTAGAGAAGGGACAATCAACTGCTGTGAATATTAAATCTACTTTTTGCTTCTTCAGATATTGCTTAAATTGATTAGAATTTATACCAGCATATTGGTCAGTTAGTAATGTTCCAATTTTTTCATTTTTTTCTACTTTTTGGTACTAGTTTAATAAAGTCTTTGGCTTCTTGTGTTTTTGACGTGCTTATAAAAGCAAACCTTGTGAAGTGGTCTATAATTAGATGTAAATATTTCTTTGTACTTTTGTTACCTTTAAAACCTCCAATAGTGTCCAAAGATACAGTTTCAAATGGTCTCTTTGCTGGACCTATTTGTGGGCTTTGAAGCAAACAATTCTTGACTTATTTTTCATACATGTCTCTCATGAACGGTAAATGTTTTTGCTATGTTTGTACATATTTTTAAAGTAGAATTTAGAATTGTCAAATTCAATTGTTTGGACCCAATGTGACCTTGTTTTTTGTGGACATCTTTTACGAGAAATATTTCAAATTCTTCTGTAATCCAAATTTTTTTTCTATTATTTAGTGTCTTATATTTGATATTATTTTCACTTGTTGTCTGGCGGTAGCAGCCTTTGATTTTCTTGTATTTCTTCTATTTTTACGAAATTCGTTGTTTTTATTCTTGAATCTTCTTCACCTTCTTCAATTGCTTCTAGTACCGGATTTCGGGATAAACAATCCGCTTCCAGGTTATCTTTTCCTGGATTGTATACTATTTCGAAGTCAACTTGTGAGATATAGTTTAAGATCTGTAGCAACTCTGGATCATCACTCTTTTTTATATTAAAATTCTCTAATGGCTTATGATCTGTGAAAATGATAAACTTCCTTCCTATATATATTGCCAATATAGAATGGCTTCTTTAATAGCTATACATTCAATGAATATTGCTCTCTTAGTTTTTTGGGTTTTTGTTAGTTTTCTAGAAAAATAAAACACCGGTTTTAATTCATTATTTTCCTGTTGTTGTTTCAAAATCGCTCCAACTCCATCTATACTCGCATCTGTGAAAATATATATATATCTGATTTTCTGGGTCGAATATTGCTAACACTGGGGTTGAGCATAAGTATTCTTTTATTTTATTGAAGTGAATCTGACATTTATCAGACCAATTAAAACTTACATTTTTCCTTAATAGATTGTGTAATGGTTCTAATAATATAGTGTGTTTAGGAATATATTGTAAATAGAAATTTACTTTACCCAGAAATTGTCTGATTTGTTTTCTTGTTTCCGGTTCAGGGAATTTTTTTATTGCCACCAGGTTATCATTTAATGGTTTTACACAATTTTTACCAATTTCATGACCGAGATAAATAATTTTTTCTTGTGCAAATTTGCATTTTAACTTGTTTAATTTTAGACCCGCTTCTCGTAGTGCTTTTAATGTTAACTGGACATTTTTCAGATACTCTTCATAGGTTTTTGAATGTATCAGCACATCATCAATATAGTTTACAGCAAACGTATCCAGACCATATTTTCTTAATATACTAGATAAAACTCTTTGGAAAATGGCTGGTGAAGATTTTAGACCAAATGGTAGGCATGTCCATTGTCAATGACCATTATGTGTTACGAATGCTGTCTTGTACCTGTCTTTTTCGCGCACTTGTATCGACCAAAACGGCGAATTCACATCTAATTTAGTGAAATATTTACAATTTCTAAGTTAAATCGTCAATCCTAGGAAACGGTTGACTTTCTGGTACAAGTAATTTATTCAATTCTCTATAATCCACGCATAAGCGTGACTTTTTTTCTTCTTCTTTTTTATATGCCAGTATGACTGGAGCTGCATACGGGCTGCATGACTCTTCTATCAGATCTGCTTTGAATAACTCATAAATTTTGTTTTCAATTTCAGTTTTATCTTGAAATGATGTTTTGTAAGGTTTTATCGCAACATATTTAGTTTGCATCAATTTTATTGACGCTTCATAATTATTAGTAGTTCCTATGTCAAATTTTGATTTCGCAAAAATGTGTTCATTTTCTTTTAATATTTCATCTAATGTCAATTGATTCCCAAATAGAAAGTCCTCTTTTTTTTCTTTTCTGCTTGTTGGATTTTCATTGTTCTTTATTTCACTTTTTTTGTGATATTTTCAAATTCTCATCCTGACAAAATTTGAATTTTTGTATTAAATCTAGCCCTAACAACAGATCTTCCTTAAAGTTATTACTTTTTATTATAAAGAATGAAAAAGTTTCTTTTATGTTGCCAATTTCGACTGGTTAAGTTACAGTACCTTCCGATTTTGTTACTCCTGCTACTCCTTTTATGTTGTCACCCCCACTTATTATTATTTTTATATTATTATTTTTTCCAAAATTCATAATTTAGTAAAGAAATATTAGATCCTGAGTCATAAAGACCAACTGCAGGATTTTTATTTACCAATATTTTAAGTTTAATAAGTGGGGTTACTATACTGTAGCGAGTACGGTCCTGTTCCGTCTGGAACAGTCGACGCGTCAAAGTGTGCAGCACGTTCACCGCTGTCTCAGACGCAATAGACAAGTCCGAACCTGTCCGCTCTGCGTCATGCTTCTACCGTGTTCCAGAGGCTCTCGTATATTCTGGAGAATCTTGTTCCAGTATATAAGGGACAGTTTCGGCTGGGAAGAGGCATTCAGTATTTGAAGTGCGAACAGTGCAAGTCGTTGCTAAATACTTTGTTGTGAATATAAATACGTGTTGAATATAAATATATGTCTTAGTAACTAGCTATAATTTCTTGCATTTCTGTATTGTTTACAATTTTTATATTTCCATTTTTTTGTTTATTTATTTTTTTACTTTTCAATCTACATAAATTTTCGGGATGAAACCTGTTGGCTTAACCTGATTTTTCACAAAAAGCACACGGTGTTTTAACAGTTGACCCTTTTGGATTTTCTCTCTTCGTTTCATTGAGATGCCCTATTTGTTTTAATTTGTACATCAAGCCTTCTATATTATTTAAACTTTTTCTCTCTAACTTGTTCTGATTAATCTTTGGCAAACTAAGAACAATCAAATTAATTTGGGCATTCAAAGCAATATCCTCATCTAATTCTAATAATAAATTTATTTTCTTTAACGCATATTCTAATGAAGAGCCATTTAAAAATTTAAAGTCATATGCGTAGGCTATTTCAGCCCAAGACTGCACAGAGAAGGTGTCTAAAAATGAATTATTGTAGATCTCTCAATTATCTTGTAAAGAGTTCTCTTTCATGCAACTATTAAATCAATCTAGAGCGGATTTTTCTAAAAATAGTCTTAGAGTTTCAGCATATTTATCCGGTGTTATACTCACTCTCTCACATTCTTGCACAAAAATTTGAGCCAAGTGTCTGCTTTACAATTTTCACCACTAATTTTTTCTAAAATAATATCTTTAACTTTTGACCGATTAGATTTTTCTGTCGAGCCTGCTGTTGAATCAGCTCGTGTGTTGGTAGGTATTGGTGTGGCCTCTTCCAAATACTCGTCGTGGAAAGTCATGTTTCCTTCTGGATCCAGATAAATAGTTTGAAGCTCCTTCGACAAGGTCACCACCACTTTTCTGAATTTATTTCTTGTTTTTAAGCTGTTAACTACTCCTTTAACAATATCATTTTTAAATAATTCCACATGCTGAACGTTGGTTTGTTTATCTCGAGGAAAAACAAAAATTTCTTGTTGATCCAATTTCTGAATGGTTTTCACTTCAGATGCAAAGTGAAATTTAACTTTGATTGATTCCATTGTATTGATTTGTAAGTCTGTATTCAAGACTTAACGATTGAGAAGTAGTATTTTTAGATTATCAATTAGACACGTGATGATGCAGTAAAACAACTGTAATTAAAATAAACAGATTTATAGACTAGCAGCACAAAGCTAATGCCATATTTACAAAATAACATACCTGAAGCAATACAATTGTCATTAATAATGTAATAATAACTATCTCTTAACCTGCTTTTACGTCGTCTGTTGACACCTCTTATCTGGTTGTATGACAGATGACAATCCGCGTCAGGCGACCAAGTTTGGCGCGAAGTACAAACTTACATATATATTACGTGACTAATGCAGTAAACCCTTAGCAACCGTAAACAAGCATTTACTGTCCTTGCAAATAGTTTTTAATGGCCTACTTACATATATGGTCGTAGATAAATCAGTTTTTCTTACCTTACTGTTGTAATATCTACTTAAATTTTGCATATTCGTAATTATGAAAAGAATGAAATACAAAGATAATTAAAATCAACTGTTTGAGTGCTACAGAGTAGTACAAATGTCAGAAATCTATTTTGTAATTTTAAAAATAAAATATGCGAATAAGCCTAACGTTTTAGAGAAAATAAACTTTATTTCTAAACTGAATGGTACCTTTACTTTATTACAATAATTTAAAGTTTTGACTTTAAAATTTTATACAATTCATAATATGTTTCATTCATATTAACAATAAAGTTTGTTTGAAGATTAATTAAGCTATTTAACGATATTTTCACCGTTAACACCTTAATTTGTTTATGTTAACTGTACAGACAGTTACGTATGAAAAAATAATGCTACAGAACACGACATTTAAAGATTTAAACTAAGTTGACATAATAAACAGAGCTGGTTTAATCTCGCGGCACATGTGCTACATTATTGTTTTATTACTACTCGTATTAGTGTTTCCAGTAATTAATTAACTAGTCATCCATGTACGACTTCCGATATTTTATATGAATTAAAATTAAACGAGTTCCGGGTTTGGACCGTGTCAAAATTCGAGTGAGGGCTCGACGTTTCGCTCGCCATCGTAGGGAGCTTCTTCAGGAGGAAAGGAAGAAAGATCAAGGTTACCCGACGTGTAAACCACGCTAGAGGCCAAGAGCGATCTTCGAAGAGTAGAAGGAAAAAACAGTTTATATAGAGAAAAACGTGTCGGATGATTGGTTAGGAAGGTTCATTGGTTAGAGTCAGGTAAAGATGGTTCACTGCGCAATAAAGGTTTCCAGACAGGTGGCAGGTAGTAACCTGTGTCACGGTTGAAATTGTTTGGATGTTTATGTATCTCAATAGCTTCACGAATTTTTCTATCATAGAACTTGGGAGCGGATACGATGATGGAAGATTCATCAAACATAATACTGTGACCAGTATTATGTTGATGTTCAGCCACGGCGGAATTGAGAACTTGCCCAGATTTTAAACAGCGCTTATGTTCGGTGATACGTGTTTGAACGGTACGACCAGTTTCACCAATGTATACTGAACCGCACGAGCAAGGGATACTGTATATTCCTGCTGAGGATAGCGGTGGTCTTTTATCCTTAAGAGATGGAAGGGATTGAGAAATTTTTTGGGAAGGTTTGAAAATGACTTTAATGTTACTCTTACTAAGAATTCTACCAATCCGATCAGTAACACCCTCAATAAATGGTAGTACGGCAAAAGAATCAAAGGATGAATCATTATCAGCTATGTTCTGGGGCCGGGGTTGTTGGAAACGTTTGATGCTATAATCAATTGAGCGTTTGCTGTACCCATTGTTCATAAGGCTACATCGCACGTGCTGTAGTTCGGACTCTAAATTATCTGGTTCTGAGATAATGAAAGCACGGTGAACAAGAGAGTTAATAACAGAATTCTTTTGGGACGGATGGTGGTGTGAGTTGGCATGTAAGTATCTATCAGTGTGCGTAGGTTTACGGTAAACTGCATGGCCAAGACTACCGTTAGATTTACGAGAAACGAGCACATCGAGGAAAGGAAGAGTACCTTTATTTTCGATTTCCATAGTGAAAGAAATGTTGGAATGTTGGTTATTTAAATGTTCTAAGAAGTCGTTCAGTGTATCTCTACCATGTGACCACACAACGAAAGTGTCATCAACATAACGAAACCATACCTTAGGTTTGAGGATAGCAGTTTGCAAGGCCTGTTTCTCAAAGGATTCCATGAAGATGTTAGCGACAACTGGTGAAAGTGGTGAACCCATCGCTGCGCCCGTTGTTTGTTTATAGAATTTATTTTGGAAAACAAAATAAGTGGAAGTGAGGCATTTCTCTATAAGGGTGGCTATACTTGTGGGTTGTTTGTCTTCATGAAGTAGTTGGCGGATAATATCTACCGAATCTGGGATGGGAACCTTGGTAAATAGAGAGGTGACATCAAAGCTAACTAAAATATCTTGTGGTGTAATATTAATATCAGAAATATAAACTGTTTTTTCCTTCTACTCTTCGAAGATCGCTCTTGGCCTCTAGCGTGGTTTACACGTCGGGTAACCTTGATCTTTCTTCCTTTCCTCCTGAAGAAGCTCCCTACGATGGCGAGCGAAACGTCGAGCCCTCACTCGAATTTTGACACGGTCCAAACCCGGAACTCGTTTAATTTTAATGACTCAGACCGTGGAAGTCTACGCTTTTATATGAATTGTTTGATTTAATGAATTTTATGCAATATTACTACTGTCGGCTTCATACATGTTGATGTAGAGTGTTTTATAGCAAAAATAAGGCAAACCATGTAACCTATCTTAGTGAAAATAATTTCTACGTATTTCTACTACACGAAATTATGATTATTTAACGATAAATTATACTGTATTTTTCTGATCAAATTCGGAATTTCATTTAGTAGATATCCGTAAAAATTCTTTACTCGTGCAGAACCTTTAACCGGGCTCAATAGTAAATAAAAAAAAATGGATGCGCGCTCAACGAGACTCATCCAAGCGCAGTGTCTCACCCACTCTTAGATGCGACTCGTGCTTCATTGTGTTACGAATTTTATTTATTTAAGTGATTTCAAGATGTCACAGAAAGTCTCGAAAGGTGATCCTCAAATTAATATATTATTTATTTTCATTAAATTTACGCCTTCATTACGAAAACAATTCGTGTAAAAATTTTATTTTGAGAAAATTGAGACTTATGAGAATGATTGATGCCACAGTTATTTGTAAGGATTGGAAACTGCAAAAAATGGGTTCGGGTTCAATAATTAAAATAAAATTAGGTTCTGGTTTAGTTCGGATTAAAAAAAATATATATTTCAGAAATTTTTAAATGAAAGGTGGAACACTCATTAACTGTGCAACTACACTACAGTCTTGAAAATAAGTTCTGAATTATCTGTCTTCTTTGACATCAAATACGTATTAAGTCGAGCACCCACATCCCAAATGGAAAGTGTGTGCCGATGTTCAACATTACCATAAACACTGATGAACTTGTTCGCTGTGGCGTTGTGGGACGTCAAATGGCAGAAGTAGCGGCCTGCATCTGATTCCTTTGCATCATGTAATATTAGTCTATTCATTAATACTTTTCCTTTTTTAAGTTTGATTTGTTTTATTTCTTCGATTACTTTCTGTAAATAAATTAAATAATAATTATATTTAGAAAATATATCACTGAAGTATATACAGCTATTAACGGCGGGGACACGCGATAAAATTGATCGCACAGCATTTAACCTTTCCCGACCTAAAATAGGGTCACCGTTGACCCAAGATCATGTTTTTTCTTAATAACACTGCGAATAGTTTTTAAAAATTTAATTTCCTTCTGTGAATTCTCCTATGATACGTCAAAGGATATTTTGGATTATCAAAATTATAAGTATGAATTGATTTTTGCAAGTTATGAGTAATTTTTGTATATGGGTCTGTAATGACCCGGTTTTACGAATCAGTCTACCATTAAAACCAAAATTTAACACATACTCTTCTTTTAAACTGAGTTTTCCTCAAAATTATCTTGATACTGTGTTAAAAGCAAGTAACTGGCCCAGTGGCGTGTTTCTGAACAAATTTTACTCAAACAAATCTACGCGCAAAAACACCCCACAGCAAAGTATTTTTTTAGAAGAACCTCCATCGGAAATCTCAGGCACATAGACATTCAGAATAAGTCATCCTCAAACAGTGATCAGCACAAGATTCTCAACATGAACATTCAGAGCCTGCGTAACAAGACCTTAGACTTTGAAGTGTTTCTCTACATGTATACTCCTAGTGTTATTTGTTTAACAGAACATTGGCTGCACGAGAATGAAATAAATATGTATCAATTTATTAATTATAATTTAGCTAGCTACTATTGTCGCGGAAGACTTAAAGGTGGTGGCACGGCTATTTATGTTAAAAATACTTTGATTCCTGAGACTATTACTTCCATAGTTACACCAATTGACAACATTTTGAATATAGTTGCACCCAATATAAAATTCGCTATAAAAATTTTGTTATAGTTAGCTGTTACAGATCACCTCTAGTAATTTATTTATATTTTTTTTAAAGTTAGCGGAATTGTTGTATGATATCTGCTTAAACAACTACGTAATAGTATGTGGTGACTAGAATATTAACTTCAATACAACCTGCCGAAACTATGACATGTTACGCAATATTTTTTTATCTTATGGACTATACCTACTCATGTGTGGAGGGTCATACCAGAATATGTGGTTTATCTAAATCGCAAATTGATCATATATTCTCAAATCTATCACCTGATGATCAACATGGCTTAACAATAGAATCGACTTTATCGGATCATTTTGGTCAACTTTTAATAGTTAATCATCCGGAATCTAAAATGGAATCTCTTACTTTTAAGAGACTTCACACTGACATTAACAATAATTACTTTATCTGTATCCTGATCCTAATGTCAAATTTAATGTATTTCATGATTCATTTCTCTATTAATACAACTGTTCATATCCTATAATGAAACTAAAAAATAAAAATAACAAAATTTCATGGATCACGGATTCAATCAAATCAGAATCTCGTAAACTTTATGACCTTCGCCAGCTTTGTAAGACCTACGCAATCCTAACCTACGTCTGCAGTATAAAATCAAGAAGGAACAATTTTATACGATGCTAGTAAATTGTAAAAAGCGTTCCAATGATTATTACATACAAAATTCTTCAAATAAATCCAAAGCTGTTTGGGATGTTATAAAAAGAAAATCGCAAAACCCAAATTCTCGTGCTAATATAACATTGAAAAATCACCTTGGCCACATCTCTGACGATCCTCAACACCTGGCCACTTTATTTAACAAGCACTTTAAAATTGCTGACTGTAATAATGGCACATCTAGTCAAGAACCACCCATAAATTCTCATCAAATCCAGAATATGTTTTTATTTCAAACTGATATAAATGAAGTCTTGTCTATAATTTTTCGAGTGTCTCCTAAAACTTCCGCTGGTCCAGATTCTTTTCCCTGCTCTCTGCTTCGGATAGCTGCACCTTATATTGCTTATCCACTTTGTAATATAATAAACTCATCATTTTCATCCGGAGTTTTCCCAGACAGATTAAAAATTGCCAAAGTAATCCCAGTCTTTAAAAAGGGTATCCGTGATGACATAAATAAATATAGGCCTATTTCGCTATTATCTGCGTTCAGTAAGATTATTGAAAAAATCATGGCTGACCGTCTTATGTCCCATTTAAACAAATTTAATATAATATCGAAACATCAATTTGGATTTCTTCCGAAAAAAAAACACTACGGACGCAATTTTTAGTACAGTATCGCACATTATTGATTGTATGGATAAGAAGCAAATTGTTGGTGCTATTTGAGGCACTTAGAAACAAAACCGACCAAGTAACATGAAGTTGGTTTGGCAAAAAAGTGAAAAAACTATAATTGCTATTTTAGGCGATATTTTGCGTATATGAACACATTTTTAAGGAGATATTGGATCAATAATAGAAAATAATGAGGTTATTTCAATTTATATTCATCATGCTTAACGTAAACTTAAATGAAAATACCAATTTGTCCGGTTTTGTAACAAAAAACATAGCTTGGCCGGTTTTGAAACTCAAAAGCTTGAATTTGTCCGATTTTGAAAATTAAAATACAAAGTATCAATAATTTTGTTTATTTCCAACACGTAAGTACATATTTGAACATAAATATAAAACAAAAATATATATTTCTATAATATACAAGTATTTTATCTAAATAAAACCAGGTTCATTGACATCTTCACAGCATTCCGAATCGGAAGACCCTTTTGAGAGCTGTAGCTTAGATTGTTCAATAAATATATTTTTATAAAATTGTAATATTTCTAGATTTTCCCAGTCCTCGCCATAATGCTTAACTAATAGAGATTTAACGTCTTTTAATTTAGCGGGTTTAACTGCTACACCAGGTTGAAATTCTTTTGGTATTATATCAGACAGATTTTTGTTACGTTTTGTTATGCGCATTTCGGGTCCAATATTTGATTTATAGTTTAATACTCCTGAAACTGCAATATTAGTTTTTGCTGTTCGCCTAATTAGAATTCGTTTAATTAAAGAAATTTTAAAGTGTAGCGAAGAGGGGGATTTCAATTCTTTTTCAGTCTCTGATTTCCAATCAGATATTTGCCAGTCTTTGTTGTACTTTAATACAGTTCCATGTTCTTCAAAAATTTTATAGTATTCTTCTGGTGTTACAATCGTATCCATTTTTCGTAGTTTCTTTTCTATATTTCCAAACACTCTGTCCGGTGGCATATAGGAGTGGCCAGTTACCGGAAATATTAATTCAAGATTCTTGATGTTGATTGGAGCTTCAATCAACCATTTGCAACACATTCCAAGTAACACTGTGTTCTTGTTCTGCCCTGCACATCTATCAGAGATCAATCGCACTGTATTAATAGCTGCCATATCAGTTTCATTCAGTTTTAAGCAATTATAGACTGCCGATGCTATTTCATTCGACCCCTTCAATCTATCACTTTCAAGCCAAATATACAGGAACACGTTATTTCGGTACATTGGAGACTTTGAGGATCCTTTTACAATTGCGAAATTATAGCAGTACAGTTGACGACTGTAGTACGCACTTTGGTCCGGAACTTTAGGTAACGTTAAATTTTTCTCACAGTCGAAAGAAAATGTTAATAATCCTTCGCGAATTTCCTTTAGATGTTCAAAAAATGCTTTTGCTCTTAAATTATGAATTCGTTTATTTAATATTAACTCTGTCTTTTTCCTCACATCTTTCTATATTACTATCCGTTCTTGCAGCTCTAGGCATTTAGAGCAAACATCAGTCTTAGGAGAACCAAAACCAACATTAAAATGTGTTTGGAATACTTTCCGAAAATAGCTCTCTTTTACTCTTAAGCTAACTTCTGCCTGAGTTTCGTACATATTCCACAACTTTCTTATATTCAAATCAGCGGTGAGATACTGTTTAGAAGATTTATTGCGACAATAATGCGACTGATCTGCTTTAATCTTCTTTAGAAATGATTTTATTGCAATTAATTTATTTGCATATTGTTTACTCTTTCGATCATCTCCTCGATTCTCTCTTACAGTTGCTGTTGATAGATATCGATTCATTACACCTGTTACCCGATGTTTTGTCAAATTTAATATTCCAAGAAATGCATCTCTGCATACCCGAACTTGTAATTTATTATCTTTTTGTACATTATAAGTAATAGTGGCAGATTTTAAAGTGTTCATATTTTTTACGCATCTTCTGCGAATCTGCTGTGTAGTACAAAATCTTGCAATAAGTTTATTTGATTCTTTATAAAAAGATGAATGAAACTGTTTCACATCTTTCATTGTAAGATAATTGCACTTATATACAGTCTTTTTGTTGTGCGAACATTTCGGATATACAGGTAGGCCTCTTGAGGAATGTCTTAAACATAAAATTTTACAAACTAAAATAATCTATCTGAACTACATCCATTTTTTTATACAAAAATATCAAAATCAACAAACCTTCGAATTTTATCTTTAGTACACTTCCAGTTATGTGATTGCACAGACCGTTTTGTTGATTGCGCCGGAGATGTTTCTAGTAAAAAAATATTACTACTTGGCGGATCTTCCATTTTAAAGTAAAAAGATTTACAAAAATCTGTTGATTTAATTTATTATAGCTAATTATTCATTTACAGCGTCTGTGCGGTACTACTCACAGATTCGCCATCTTTACTGAAACGTCAAAATAAGACATTCTGATTGGTTTTACTAATTTGACCGGTTTTGATAGTAACTTCTTATGCATTTGGCCGGTTATGAAACGAAACTGATATTTTGAATTCAATTTTATATAGGATTTGGTCGGATTTGAAACTTAAATTTATTATACGTATATAGATCATGAAATTACGATTACAGTGATGCCAATATCTCAATTTTTTTAAAATTGTTACTTGGCCGGTTTTGTTTCTAAGCGCCTCATTAATTTCGACCTAAGCAAAGCTTTTGACATCATAAGTCATAAAATTCTTCTACACAAGCAAGTACTAGTAGACATTAGAGGTACGGTAAATAATTGGTTTTCCTCCTATCTATCAGATCGTAAACAGTTTGTTTCTGTTACTAGTAATATAAATGGGGTTCACAAATCTGTAAATTCTGCCACTACGGCTGTTACGCGGGGTGTTCCACAAGGTTCAATTTTAGGGCCATTATTGTTCCTCCTATATGTGAATGACCTCATAGATCATATACCTTGTACCATGTTATGCCAATTTGCTGACGACACGTCTTGCATTGTCAGTGCGGAGTCTGTTAATGATTTCTCAGTGAAAGCTACAAATTCTGCAAATGCTATGGCAGACTGGTGTCAAAAAAATAATCTTATTTTAAATGCCAACAAAACTAATGTCATAGTTTTTAAAGTGCGTAATAATAATAATAATGTAAATCGTGTAGTGTGCATGCAAAATATTAATATCCCCGCATCCATCAGTACTAAGTTTTTGGGTATTTTTTTGGACTGTGGGTTGACCTGGCTACCTCATGTGAATGCGTTGCATTCTAAACTATCGTCAGCATTCTATACCTTATATAAACTAAGAAATATCGTCAGTTTAAATACGTTAAAAGCGTATTATTTTGCAGTCGTACAGAGTAGGATCAGATACCTATGGTGTTATTTTTTGGGGAAGTTGTTCGCACGCTCAAAAACTATTCATCCTGCAAAAAAGAATTGTTCGATGTATAGCTGGAGTTACCAGTAAACCTATCTTTGTTGAAATGAAGATCATGACTCTAGCTTCTCTTTACATTTATGAACTTATGATGTACGTTAAATATAACCCATGTTTTTTCATTCTCAACAAAGATATGTATTCATCTATGGTAACTCGGAATCATTTGAATTTAAACATTCCTGCTCACAGGTTAGAACTTTTTGCCAAAGGTCCTTGTTATAGCGCCATTAAAGTTATAATGCTCTGCCTAATTCCTTACAAAATATATGTGATATAAAACTGTTTAAAATTAGTCTCAAAGCTTTTCTTACATCTAAGAGCTTTTATAATGTAAATGAATTTGTAAAAATATAAATGTATCTACCCGACATTGTCTGCAAAACTGTACTACTGTTATAGACAAATAAACAAACTAAACTAAACTAAACTAAAAATATTACAGCGATATTGAGGTTTTGTTAACACATTCTACGATTCAGCAAACGTGTCTGTACTTGTTTAGAAATCACTGTTTTCACTAAACGCCAGTTTTTAATTACTCAGTTAGTGTTACTGTGCATTTTATTGTCGTAATTTCGTATAATAATTTCAAATAAAAAAGGTTTGTCAGACAAAGAGCTCTATAAGCTCCTAATGAATGATTCGGAGGATTAAATTAAGCTTGGTATCGTGATTATAAAGTGAATTTGTTTATTTTCAAATTTACAATGGGTTTCAATGAGTTCGTTGAAGTTCCATATATCCTAATCTTGGGTGATTTTTATTAAATTATCATATTTAATAATGGTAGGGTGTAACTTATGCAAAGTACAAAAAGTTAGACTTACTTCTATTTGTTTACAAAATTCATTATGGTTTTTAATTATTAAAATTAACTCTAATATTTGATTATTTACTCCCATCATATTCTGCCAATTTTGATTTTTATTTAAAATATCTATTGTCATACTTATTTTTTCTTTAAGGTGTTTATTATATCTATTCTCATCGCTTGAATCTAAATTTCCAGTAATTGATTTTATTATGGAGCCGTGTTAATTAATTAAACCGCGTTTAGATCTTTTATTATCTCTCATAAATAATTTTGTAATTTGGTCTTTTAAATCAGCATAGTTATAATCTAATATATTCAGAATATTTTGGAAGATATGTGTTTTATTCTCTAATTGACTTTGCATTTTATTAAAAGTATTTGTAACTTTAATAAATTCTGTTTCAATTTGGGATATATCATAATTATAATATATTAGTTGTTCCGGCTCTTTTATCTGGCATTCGCCTAACTCAATTAAGTGGAATCCGTTATTTTTTGAAATGTCAGTCAGTTGTCCGTGGCATAGTCTGTAATAATGCTCCTTTATTATTTTATTGTTTAATTTTATTTATCCTTATATTTTTGTCACCATGTTCGTCACTAATCTTTATTTTTCCTAACAAGGGGTCGTAAGCTTTTAGGGAATATTTTCTGTATAAGGGTTTTTTTATTTTACCGATTAATCTTGGATTTTGTTTAATAAATTTTTTTTCTTTAACTGTAATGGATTGTTATTTTCTTGAAATCTGCTTAATTTTTCATTTATAATCCTAGTTTTTACTAATTCATTTGTTATGTTAATATTATTTTGATGTTCATTTAAAGTTTGGTCCAGTGTAATGTCTTGTTTAAAATATTTATTTTGGTCAGGTCCGAATAATATTTCGTTGGGTGTTAGTTTGGTTGTGTTGTGTTTTGTGTTGTTATATGCTATTAATGCCAAATCTACTTTTTTGATTAGGTCTTTATCTTTTATTCGTTGTTTTTGATTAATCATTCGTAGTGATTCTATTAGAGTGGAATGAAATCTCTCGATTGCATTACTCGTTGGATTGTTCACACAAATAAAATGGATATTAATTCCGTATCTTTTTAATAAGTCCTGTAATAATGCATTTTTAAATTCTCCTCCGCTGTCGGTTATTATCTTATCTGGTACCGTGTAAGTTTGAAGGTATTTTATTAATATGTCACATATGTTTTTAGCTGTTTTATTAACAAGAAAGTATGCTTGTGCGTGTTTCGAGAATTGATCCATAATGGTAAAAAATATTTACCTTCAAATGTTAAGAGGTCTAAATTTAAAATGTTAAAAGGTTTATCAGGGGTTGGAGTGACATTATCTATTGCAGGTATTGGTTTTCTATCATATTTATTTAATTTACATAACTCGCATTTATTTATATATTCTATGATGTCTTTATTCATATTGGGCCAGTAATATTTTTCTTTTAATGCTGGTATTGTAGCATTAATTCCTCTATGGTTTGTGAAACCATTATGAAATTCATGTAAAATTTCTAGTTGTTCTTCTTCATGCTCAATATCGGAAACTAACTTATCTACTGCTATTATGTCTATGGAATCTGGAGTAAAGTTTTTTTATATAATTTTTGTTACTTTCTTGTCAAGATCTTTATAAAAAATATCTAAATATCGAATTTTCGGAACAATATATTGTTTTAGGAATTCTAATGTTTCTTGCTCAAAACTATCTTCCTTAATTGTTACATGAATTCTTTGTTTTTTATTATTAAATAATTTTATAATTTGAATATTTGTTTCCTGATTATGTGAGTCAAATATGATCTGATTATCTGCTATATTTAATCGATTGTTTAAATATTTAATTCCTGCTATGATATTCTCATTATCTGAATGCACTGTATTAATATCATCTTGTTCGCTATTTGGATTTTCGCTGACGTCGGTTACGTGGTAATTTTCTGGTAAACTAAAGACATTGATTTGAATATTAGTGTCTTCGAATATTTTATATAATTTTTGTTTCACATCTACCCATGATAATCTATCTAAACCGCAACTTAATTTAGGAATATTTATTTCTTGTATCGCGTTCATTATTAAATAATCTCTAAGTTCTTTTAATGGTTTATCCAAGCTTTTAATAGAAGGTTTATCATCATGATTTTGTTTTGTTATTAAATGAATTATTGTTTTACTACCTAACTTCTGTACGATTAATTGTTTATTCAATGAATCCGAATGCTTACAATAATTTTTACTATCAAATAATTTTACTACATCTGCTGCTAATCCTTTTGACATTTCGAAGTCGCGTGATACACAGTGTGCGATGACATTATGTTCGAGTACGTTTCCTGGAAGTTCTGTTATCTTTAACTTCGGACGCTGTCTTGATAACAGGTCTGCAATTACATTTTGTTTACCGTTTAAATATTCTATTTAGAAATTATATTCCCCTAATTCAATTTTCCAACGCATAAGCTTTTGATTTGGATTTTTCATATTAAAAAGCCATACCAAGGGCCTATGATCAGTTTTAATTTTGAATTTCCGTCCGTATAAATATGGCCTAAAATTTTTTATTGCCCAAACTATTGCTTTCAGTTCTTTTTCTATGGTTGAATAATTTTGTTCTGCTGAATTTAAAGTTTTTGAAGCGTAACAGATAGGTCTATCTTGATTGTCATGTATTTGTGTTAGTAAACGGTTTTGTTAATTTTGCGAAATTAGGAATGAATCTTCTGTACCATCCCAAAGTGCCTAGGTATTGTTTTATTTCCTTTTTTGTTTCGGGAATATTTAAATTTTTTATACTTTCAATTTTTTTTTCGTCAGTATTGAGTCCATTTTGATTAATAACGTAGCCTAAATATCTAGCTTCTGATTTTAAAAATTCTGACTTATCTTTTTGAATTTTTAAATTTGCTTTACGCAGTTTTTCAAATACCCGTTTTATATTGATTATATGATCTTCTAAAGTTTGTCCAAAAATTATTATATCATCTAAATAGACAAGACATATTTCATTAACTAATTCTCCTAAAACTGTATTGATCATTCTTTGAAACGTTGCTGGAGCATTTTTGAGCCCAAATGGCATTCTAAGATATTCATAGTGTCCTGAAGGGGTGGAAAATGCAGTTTTTTCCCTATCGGATTTGTTCATAAGTATTTGATGGAATCCTGAATGCAAATCTAATGTTGATTTTCCGATATGGTCGAAGAGTGTATCGATGTTTGGGATTGGGAATTTGTCGTCTTTGGTTTTTGCGTTAATTTTCCTGAAGTCGATAACCATTCTAGTTTTCTTTTTATTAGATGCATCTACCTTTTTCGGAACTATCCAAATAGGTGACGACCAGGGAGAGTATGATTTCTGAATAACATTTTCCGCTAATAATTTATTGACATGTTGTTCAATTTCACTTTCATAAATTTGTGGCAACCGAGAATTTTTTGTATAAATTGGTGTTTCGTCCGACATTATTATTTTGTGTGGGAGAATATTTGTATGAGATAGTGATTCATTATCGTTAGGGAATAAATCGCAATATTCTTTAATTACTTCATCTAATTTTTGTTTCTCCGTCGTGTTTAAATGAGAGGTGCGAATTTCCGTGAGATTAATTTCTGCGCAATGATTATTATTTTGTAGTTTATAATTTTTTTTATTAATTGTTACAATATTTTTTATAAAATCTAATTTTATATCTAGTTCGCGAAATGCTTCTATTCCTAGTAATAAGTTGTAAATATTATGAAATTTGAAAACAGCATTTAATTAATTTTTTATTTATTTTAATTTCTACATATTCAGTGCAATTTGATTTACCATTTACTGTTTTGAACGTTAATTTGGTGGCGATTGTTTTTAATTTAATTTGTTCTACTAAATTTGGGTGTATCAGATTTATGGAAGAACCAGTATCAAAAAGTATGTTAAATTGATTTTGTTGTAAAGAGGGCAGGTTTGTCGTTATTGAGGACATTATGTAGTGTTCTCGGGGGCTGTAGTCTCTGTGTCTAAAAAAGAGTCAGTGTTCTGGTCAATTTCGGTTACGTCAATGTCTTCTTCCTCGTTAAATTGTTCTTCATGTTCTATGTTATAGTTCTGTCTAATGGTTTGTACGGACATTGGTGTGATGACTCGAGTTTGTTGAGTCATGGGTTTAGGTGTAAATGTTCTTTTTGTTTCTTGGTAGTTTTTTATATTTTGTCTGGGTGCAAATGATCTGGGTTGTTCTTGACGTGGTTGGAATTGTATGGGTCTTGAAGGAAATTGTTGTGCCGGGAATTTTTTTGGTGGAGGGTTAAAAGAGAAATTTTGTTCTTTAGTCATTGGTGATTGATGTCTGTTACTAAAGTTAAATTCTTTTTCAACAATATTTCGCATTGTTCTAGGGTTTGTGGATTTTTGACAACGAATGATCCTCTTATTGTTACAGGCATCAAGGATATAAAGTGAGCTACGACTGCTTTTTGAATTTCTGCAAGGATAGCATTTTGTTGATTTTGTGCATAATTTGTAAGCAAAATTTTTGACTTATAATGTGCGAATTTTTCAGAAATATATTTAAGAGTAGTTTCAGAGTTCACTTTATATTTACAATATAATATGTCTAACAGTATCGTTTCTGCTGTACTTTTATCAGTAAAATTTGTTGTTAAATACAATTTTAGATCTTCCCAATGATCAAATTTGTTTTCTGCTAACAATTCTGCAGCTTTTTGTATAAGTTTACTTTTAATTAATCCAAATAAATAAGTTTTTTGAATTTGAGTTAATGTTATATTGGCAAGTGTTGAATAAACTTCATCAACTGAGACGGTACACCAATTACACTTGATTATAATTTTTTATGTTTAACAATAATCTACGCATATTTATTTTTTTTGGAAACAATTATTAGAACGCCGAAACTAATCGGGTGGTGTCAAATGTAAACAAAACACAAAGCTCCAGTATCATAAATTAATACAAACGACCAAGATTTGAAAGACGTTAACCAACGCCCGGGAATGTCGCAGGCCAAGTTTCAAGTGTCTAGCCGAGGGTAGTTAACAGGGCCGTGCCGATAAATTTGTGTTTCTCAAACTAAAATTATCATAGAATGTGGAAATTAGATTAATACTCTTACTATATCAAAAAGAACGCGATGAACTAGAAGAATCAATTTAGTTAAAGCATTGCATGTCCTCAGTAACATCTAGATGTACAATACATCGTCGGCCCCTTAAAAATAAAGAGAAACCAACCCTGTTCGGAGTTAGGTTGCAAAGACGATACATGACAATATGTAAAGTTCTATCACATTTTGGTACAAGTAGCTCTCGCGTTGATTTAATTCATATTCTTGTAATTAGTGCATTTTGAAGAAATTACATGGGCGAGGAAACATTTGATAAAAATACAAAAGGGTTTAGAAATAAGAGGGGGCAAAATTTAAAACGTTTTCGTTCCGTCTCTTTCTCATCCACTCGATGTAGACTATAGCTGTCTCTATCGCATTGAAAAACGAACCAGAGCACCCGACGTACCACCACCATGGGTGAGAATTCCTACAAGAATCCAACGAACGAATAAACATGCAGTAATTTCACCCCGCCAAGTCATTCTGATTATTTGGGAATTGCTCGCGACAAATAAGAGAGGTTGGAAAGATTGTTAGCTCTCTCTGACACATACAAAACCTGATCTGTTGTCCTCGATCACGCCAGGACGATGCTAACAAATAAGAGTAACATAAACAACTGTTTTCCCCGAAATATTTTGTGATTTCTGTTTAGCTTAGGGAAATGGCATCTTCGATCGCAGTTCAATCAAGGATCGAGGGCGGCGCTTACCTGTATAAAACACGATGTTTTATCCAGGAACAGCATCTTGGTTTCGGCCAGGATCAGCTTCAGTTCAGATGCGACTTGACTATTCTTAGTTGTTGCACGTTCTGTTGGTCATATTCTCAAAGTTCAGTTGCGACTTGACTATTTTTGGTTGTTGCACGTTCTGCGAGTAAATTATCATCGACTCCTGCGGTTCAGATGCGACTTGACTACTCTTGGTTGTTGCACGTTCCGTAGGTCTTACTCTCACAGTCCAGTTGCGACTTGACTAGCCTTCGTTGTCGCACGCTCTGTGAGATCATCATTATCATCATCATCTATCTCCACAGTTCAGTTGCGACTTGACTATTCTTGGTTGTTGCACGTTCTGTGAGGGCACCGTATTATTTTAACTGGCTCTTTGAGCACAATCATTGTCACAAGTGCGAAGATTCACGACCTTCTAACTTGAGATGAATATTTGGGGACTATTTACCCAGAATTAATTGAGACATAGCTCTTTGAGCACCATAATTATCACAAGGGCGAAGATTCACGACCTTCTAACTTGAGATAAATTATTGGGGACTATTTACCCAGAATTAATTGAGACAGCTCTTTGAGCACATAATAAGAATCACAAAGGCGAAGATTCACGACCTTCTAATTTGTGATAGATATCTATTTTTGGGGACTATTTACCCAGAATTGGAATAATAATCGCTCTTTGAGCACAGAAATAATTGAGTGAATGATTATTCCCTCACTGACATATCTTGCCTTCGACCGTCACTCTGGTGACACACGGAGGTGTACCAGCCGTCACCGAGGGTTTCCCGCACGCTGCCATGGCCTACTGCAGGCTGCTGTCCGTCATCCGCGCTAACCTTGATAGCCTACCAGCCGTCACCGAGGGGTTCCCGCACGCTGCCACGGCCTACTGCAGGCCGCTGTCCGTCATCCGCGCTAGCCTTGCTAGCCTACCAGCCGTTGCCGAGGGGTTCCCGCACGCTGCCACGGCCTACTGCAGGCCGCTGTCCATCATCCGCGCTAGCCTTGCTAGCCTACCAGCCGTCGCCGAGGGGTTCCCGCATGCTGCCACGGCCTACTGCAGGCCGCTGTCCGCCGTCTGCGCTGACCTTGCTAGTCTACCAGCCGTCACTGATGGGTTCCCGTCTACCGGCTGACCTACGACAGGCCGTCCAACCGCTACTTGCGTTAGCATTGCTAGCCCAGCTATTTACACGGCATAACTCAGGGAAGAATTGTTTCTTCCCTGGCATCACCCGCTGGCTGTCATCACGGTGACACTCGGTGGTCTTTGTTCTAAGTTTCAGATGCCGACGCCGCCTGGCTTTTCCACTTAAGATACAACAATTTTGGCGATAACCGACCATCTGGCCGAGTCCGTCTGCACGAGGATTCAGAGTCACCCTCCGTTCGTGGTCGTGGGTGCCGAGATTCATCTGTCAAACACCAAAGCCGCAGACGACACCATTATCGTAACTACTGCTTCAATCTCTTTGCTTACAGCTTATGTTTTTATGTCATGTTATCATGTTATGTTCGATTTATCCATTACTGATTTTGAATTCCTCTGCCTGTGTGTTTTCTGTGGTTTTCCTCAGGTATCAGGTGAATACCAGAGGACTTTGTACCTCCACAGCCAAAATAAATATCATTTAAATAGTTGCAATGTGTAATTTCTCTACTTCCTCATAACCTGCCACATTCACGACTTCAAATTAAAGAATCTGGTCATTAGTAAAATCAAATAAACACAACGTAATCTAATTGATCCTAAATAACATAAAATAATAAATTTTTATACTAGACGATTGCCGCGTCACACAACTGATGACAAATAATTATTTAAAATTTTTACATTTCCATCATAATGTGGAATAATTTTGCAGAGATTTTTTATCTCCGACATAGTTATAGTAGCCATAATGTATAATCTACTGGGTGTAAGGGAAAAATTTGTGATGGGATTTATAATAATTTCTTCGATGTCTGAATCGCTATCAGAATCGTGTGATTGTTGACTTCTGTCACTCATAAATTGTTTATGTGTGTGAGACTGTGCCGGTCTCTCGGTAGATTTATTACTAGTCTGTAGCTAGATCTACCCCTTTGTGTATTACAGAGTTAAGAATTACTGACTTACTGTAATATAATTACAATAATAAGATGTTTGAAGATGGCAGATGTCTTCCGGCGACGTGGACCAGCTACGGAACAGCAAGTTGCCAAGCTCTGGTGTCTTCTCTAAAGATGGGTCGTGGTTAGTCCCTGATGGGCTTTAGGTTGAAGCCGTTATTCTTGTAGATTCGTAATTGTGTAAAACTTTTGAAAAAGTACCACAGAAGAATTTGTTTTGTTTTAATTTCTCTGTGTCGACAATATTCTACCGTTTGACTGCGCCAATTAGGTTTTAAGGCCGTTTAGTCATAAAAACTTATAATTTTTATTTCGAAGTTCAAGTAATTACATGGATACTTGTTAATTCTTAACAACAGTACAACAGATCAAAGATTGCCTGTTTTTACTATTACATGTCTTTTTATGTGTATTCTTATCTAACTTACTTATTACTTCAAGAGAAGAGGCGGTCATGCGCAATAGTAAAGTATGATTTAATTTATATAACATAATTTACATAGGCGATTAACATGAAAAAACAGTTTTTCCGTGCGCATTGCTCTCCAAATCATTTTAGTCAAAAATGCTTCAAACAAATGTTGTAGAGCATAAAATTCTGCATCTAAATCAATAAACAGAATTACATTTACATGCGTTGTAACGACAGAAATTAAATAAAAAAATATTAAAAATTACGTTGAAAATATCAAATAGCCATGGAAGTGAAACAAAAATAGATAAATGCTTGACGTTTTTCTATCTATTTGATATTTTACCCCCGACAAATTAATCATTCAATAAAATTCATACAAAAAGCTCCATACCTATGATTATAATTTAATAATAAATAAACAATTGTACATTTCAATGAAACGTTTATTTCTTATAGGGTTGGTCATGTAAAAATTATAACCTATCTATTATAATTCAAATATCAAACAATAATTCTCTCAATAAAATAATCACTACAATTTATTATTACAATAAATATTCAAATAAACTTCCATTTTCAGCCAAGCAATAACCAAGTCTATTGTAGAAGGAATGTCGTACATTAGGGAGCTGCCTATTTTTGATTAAGGCGCACTTATCCATGATAGCTTCTCTCAAAGAATTAATATTTGGGTTGCGTTGCTTATAAATTTTACATTTAAGATGACCCCATAAAAAAAATCGCTAGGTGTTAAATCAGGAGATCTGTCAAACGTCAAGCATCTATCTATTTTTGTTTCACTTCCATGACTATTTGATATTTTCAACGTAATTTTTAATAAGTTTTTATTTAATTTCTGTCGTTATAACGCATGTAAATGTAATTCTGTTTATTGAGTTAGATGCAGAATTGTATGCTCTACAACATTTATTTGAAGCATTTTTGGCTAAAATAATTTGGGGAGCAATGCGCACAGAAAAACTGTTTTTTTTTATGTTAATCGCCTATGTACACAGGTATGATGTTCCACCCGGTATATATATATATATATATATATATATATATATATATATATACCGGGTGTAACACGAAAAGTGAAACATAGGCGGTTAACATGGCAAATCAGTTTTTCCGTGCGCATTGCTTCCCTAATTATTTTAGGAGAAAATGTTTCAAATAAATGTTGTAAAGCATAAAATTCTACATCAGAATCAATAAACAAAATTCATTTTGACTACTTCATAACTGCAGAAATTAAATTTGAAAATTCACAAAATAGACAATAAATTAAAACATCAATACTCTGTCAATAACCAATTAATCGATTATTTCAATCACACAATCGACACTATCAAATAAAATGAGATAATACTCAAAAAGAAAATTGAACAATTGGCACATATTGTTATCGGTGAAACCCAAGATCAAGAGAGATATTTTTTAAAAGAAATTTTTAGTCAACTAAATACTTTACTAACGTTAACTCTTAATACTTTGCAAGATAAAGAAAATTCTCTAACTTTTTGCAAACTTCACGTTATGCACCCAAGGATAATAAAAACTAAAGATCTGTATGTAGAATTGAATAAAATTTCAAAATACTATAATCATGAATTACCTCTCGAACCATTACCGGAAAATATACCAGAATTAGAAAAATTAATTACTATGAATTGTAAACTCCAATCAGATAAAATTATTTATTTTATCGAAATTCCTATTAATTATGAACAGATTTCCAATTACTTCATCTCATTCCAATACCTACCCGATATCAGTCTGAATTTGTAACAATTATACCAAGTAATGAATATTATCTAAAATCAATCGATGGTCATATTAAAGCTCTAAATGGCGTATGTACTAAAGGAAATAATAATTACCAATGTCCAAACAAAATGTCAGAAGTAGATGACAACTCCTGCGAGAAGAATATCATCTCAAGAAACAAGAACGAAAATTGCGAGTACTTAAGAATAAACATTAAACGAAATCATATAGAAACTTTAGAAGAAGCGAATCAATTTTTAGCCGTACTTCCTAAACCTGATGTTATTCAAGCTTACTGCAAGCACGGCGACGAAATAAAGAATTTACAAGGCATATTCTTAATTAAAGAAGACGATTGCCAAATAAAATTTCAGAAGCAGAAGTTAAACTTCAAAGAAGGTACCTTTGGCAAACCAACAATAATAGAAAACTTCAATATCTAGCTTAATACTTCGCAATTACCAAAAATGACAGTTGACCTGAACTCCATCCAAGAATTAAAAATACCAATAAACAAGTACGAAGAAATAGAACAAGATCAAGACAACAATAACCTCATAAACTACCCCACGATAATATTATACGTAATTATTACCATTGCTGGCATCATCGTGATGATAATTTACGGAAGAAAATGGCTTTCAAAATCCAAATCAACCGAACGTCCAGACCTTCAATCGAGAATATCAGCTAATAAATCGAACCTGATTCTTCCCGATGAAGCTCAATTTTAAGGAGGGAGGAGTTAGCGAACCACTATTTCCATAGCAGACGCTGAATCCGCAAGAATCCCCATTAGTAGCTGTAGTCATATTTTATTTTTTATGTTAGATTCTCACAATGAAGTTAGTTAAGAATTGACCTCTGTTTTGTAAAGATCTACTTTTGAATGTTATAATAAATCTTTGTGTGAAATAATTTTTTTTAAAAACTCGAATCTCAATTCAAGTTCCGTAATTTATATATACCGGGTGTAACACGAAAAGTGAAACATAGGCGTTTAACATGGCAAATCAGTTTTTCCGTGCGCATTGCTTCCCTAATTATTTTAGGAAAAAATGTTTCAAATAAAAGCATAAAATTCTACATCCGAATCAATAAACAAAATTCATTTTGACTACTTCATAACTGCAGAAATTAAATTTGAAAATTCACGTAATTTAATAGTAATAGCAATGGAATTAAAAACAAGAGATGAACAAATGCGTAACGTTTTATACGTCAATGTCAGAATAAATTGTCAAAATCATTTATACGTACTAAATATTTATTTTCTAAATAAAAATTTAATAATAATAAGGCAAAATATTTTTTAGATTTATTATTTAAGAATAATAAAATAATAAACTCGATACAATATTTAAGATAGGTTGTTATTTAACACATTAATTAATGCAACATAAATTTAATTCAATAAAAAATACAACAAACTAAATATTCTTAAATTGTTAAATTAGATGTTCAAATAGGCCACCGTTTTGAGCTAAACAATAACCTAATCTGTTGTAGAATCTTTCTCGATTATTCTTTAATTGTCGATTATTTATTATCTGGCATTCTTGTAATATAGAATTTTTAAGTTCTTCTAAATTCTGGTATCTTTTTTTTATAAACATAAGATTTTAAATGGCCCCATAAAAAAAAATCGCACGGATTTAAATCTGGCGACCGTGCTGGCCAGTTAACTGGTCCATTTCGTCCTATCCAGCTTTCAGGAAATCCATGGTTTAGATATTTCACAACTTCTCTAGTGTTATGTGCAGGGCAGCCATCATGCTGGAACCACACATTTTCTTTGTTTGTTTCAACAATTTGTGGTCCAACAGCATTAATTAATAAATTCAAATATGATGCTGAATTTATTCGTTGAATGAAGAATGGGTCAATGATTTTATCACCAAAAATTCCTGCCCACACATTGACAGAATGACGATATTGTGTCCTCGATTCTACAATATTATGTGGATTATTTTGTGACCAGTACCGATAATAATGACAGTTTGGTTCGCCATTCTTGGTAAATGTGCATTCATCTGTGAATAAAATACTACTTAAAAATTATCTATTACAATTTGATTTCTCCATCATTATTTCACAGAATGAGGCACGCAGTTCAAAATCTCGTTCCAAAATATTTTGGTGGTTTTGAAATTTAAAAGGAATGTATTTATGTTTTTTGAGAATTCTATGCACTGTCATAAAATTTATATTTAGTTCTCTGGAAATTTCCCGCACACTCATTGTTGGCTCCAGTTCTATTAAAACAAGAATATTTTCTTCATTGTTATAAATTCTTTCATTTATTTCTTTCTTGAAATTTAGTGATCCCCGGATTTGTCCCCAAATGACTTTTTTTATGGGGGCATTTGAAAGTAATATTTATAAAACTAGACATGCAAATGCAGGCTCTTTGAAACGAAAAATTGTGGAAGAATGCAGAAAAATTACAAACCGACAATTAAAAAATATGCAACGCAATTTTTATGATAGACTTGAGTTCTGTTTGGCAAACAATTGATATTTATTTGAGCACTAAATTTAAGATAATTCTGATTTATTTTCTTTTAAATTTAAAATCCAAAAAAATCTAATGTTATGATAATAACAAAAAACAACAGTCCTTTTCAGGATCACAAACAATTTTACAATAATAATTTTTATAGTCAATCATACTATTGAATGGTTGCCATGTTGTTCTGACGTGTGTTCATCACTCGTATTTTTTTTCAACTTCTCACAGTGTTATAGTTGATTTATATCTCCAAAGATTGAATATTTTGATTTACTTATTGTGTGCATCATATCATTAAGAAAATCAAATGTAAGTGCCTTTTTTTCAAGTACTTATTTTGATCTGTTTTGTGTACGGCATTTGCATAAAGTTAATTTTTGCAAATTTTAATGTACTTCGGCTTAATTAAATTTGTCACTTCGTTCAATTTGGTGTCTCTGCACATTGGCCTTGCTCATTCAACCTTCAAATTATTTTACTATCTATATGTCGCCGCCAACTACCGACACCTTGTCTCCGAACTGCAAAAAACTAATCAAAACAGCTGATGCCGGCAAGTCAATTAAATGTGACGGATGTAAACAACACACGCATTTATCTTGTGTTCAACTCACGCAAGACGATATTAATCGATTTACACGTAGTTCCACGAAATCCGTTAAAATATTTTGTAAAGTTTGCGTTGAAGAAGTTGATGCTATAGGCACGCTGAAAACTTTAATTTTACAGCTTCAATCAGACATAAATTCTTTAAAAGTGAAGTCAACTTCTCAGGTTCCAATCGATGGTGACCCTTTCCTAGATAAAGTTGTCAATGAAATCGAAGAAAGAGCTAATCGTAAATATAATGTAATAATATCGAGTGTTCCAGAAACCGAAGCTAATTCTGCAGATCTTATTCAGAATATTTCGAATGTTGTAAACAAGGTCTCGCCAGGAATCACTCTAGATAATACCCAAGTCTTTCGTCTTGGTAGTAAGATTAACCGTTCTACTCCACGAATGATAAAGATCAAATTTGATTCATCTGATTCTGATAAAGCTCATTCTATACTACGTAACGCGAAAAAAATACGTGGCTTTCCTGAGTTGAATAATATTTATATTAATTATGACAAAACACCTACTCAACTACGACATCATAAGCGGGTCAAAGAAGAACTTCGTTTACGTACTTCTAATGGTGAAGAAGATTTAATTATATTCTATGTCAATGGCTCACCAACAATTCGTAAGAAAAAAAACTAAATTCGACACTGCCCTGCTCTTCTCGACCTACAGAATTTTGTATCTACTACCACAACGTACAAGGTCTCAATATGAAGCTTGCTACACTTTATAGTAAACTTTCTTCCCTTGAATTTGACATTATTGCCCTTAGTGAAACCTGGCTGAGTGAAAGTGTATTTAATTCAGAAATTAGTGATGGCTCATATTCTGTATTTCGATGTGACCGTAACCTTGAAGATTGTGGAGTATCGCGAGGTGGCGGAGTACTTATTCTAGTGAGAAATGACAAATATTCATCCGCTCTCGTTGACCTTGCGAACTATCGTCATCTTATTCCTGTCAACATTGATATTGTCTGTATAAAGATACTACTTTGTAAATTATCATACTATATTTTTAATATTTACATACCACCAGGTATGAACTTGGAATGTTATGCTAATATTGTTAACTTTTTTGAATCTTTACCCTTTTTGTATGATCATAATTTTACTATTGTAGGTGATTTTAATATCCCCGAATTTGTAGTAAATTGTAATAACATTATTGTTAAATCCATTCTTGATTTTATGTCATTTTTCAACTTATCTCAATATAATTCAATTACAAACAATAACAGCAAGTTACTAGATCTTGTGATGAGTAACAATGTATGTAATGTTTTGCGCGAATTTAACTTAATTTTTGATAGAGAATATATACATCATCCTACTCTCCACATTAGAATTAAAATTCCAGTAAATGAACATGTTGTTCATATAAAACCAGTTATCTTTCAAAAGTATGATTTCCGCAGAGCTAATTTTTATAAACTTTATCAATTTATTAGTGAGTTTGATTGGAATATATTTAGGTATTTTGTTGATGTTAATGCAGCATGTGATTTCTTATATTATATTTTATATACATTTTTTGATGAGTGTGTCCCTTCCAAATCCTACCGTAAAACATCTTTTCCTCCTTGGTTTACGTCACATATTAAACGTATATTACGAACCAAAAATCATTTTTTCAAACTTTATAAAAAGTTTCCAAATACAGCATCTTATTATGAGCAATATAAGAAGTATCGTTCATTACTTAAACATGAACTGAAACAATCTTACAGTAACTATTTGAAACAATGTGAATCAGAAAATAACTTAAACTCTAATCAATTCTGGAATTTCATTAATAGTAAAAGAAAATTATCGAACCTGCCTTCTGTTATGTCATTTGAAAATACTCATTTAAATACACTCCGTGAAATTAGTGAAGCGTTTGCTTCTTATTTTCATAGCGTTTATTCCACTCCAAGTACTGACTCTCAAACTGATATTAAACTATTATCTAGCAATCTAATAGCCCTCACACACATATCTGTAGACGGAATTAAATTAGCTATGAAAAATTAAAGAATAATCTTTCTTCTGGTTTTGATTTTATTCCTAGCCTTATTATTCGCGATTGCTCCGAATATTTTTCAATTGCCTTATTTCATATTCTTAACTTATCCATTCGCACTAACACATTGCCCGACCTGTGGAAAATTGCACGCGTAGTTCCAATTCATAAATCAGGCAACAACTCTGTTATAAAGAATTACAAAACGATTGCTGTACTCAGTAACTTTAGTAAAGTATTCGAATCAATTATGTACCGCAATATTTATCTCTTAATTAAAAATCATATATCTATATATCAACATGGCTTTATGCAAAATAGGTCTACACTTACAAATCTTTCCTACTTTACACCCTTTGTTTCTTCTGCACTTGATTGTAAAAGCCAAGTAGATGTTGTGTACACAGACATTTCTAAGGCCTTTGATACAATTAACCACAATATTATTCTTCAGAAACTTCAAGCTTTTTCTTTCTCCCATTCTTTAATATCTCTCTTGTCATCATATCTTCTAAATCGTTCCTTCTTCGTTAGCTATCAAGGTCATAATTCATCCATGTTTTATGTTACGTCAGATGTTCCTCAGGGTTCGAACCTAGGACCCTTGATATTTCTACTCTTCATTAATGACGTCACTGATGTTATAAATAACAATAAATTATTATTTACAGATGATCTAAAAATATTCTGTACCACTTCTTCTGTCGTTGACTGTCTGTATCTTCAACATTTGTCGGATTATTACAATGTATTCGTTCGGTTATAATTCCCTTAGGTTTGTGTCCGAGGAAAAAAAATGACAGTTGTCATCTTGCCAATAGATGGCTATATCCTACATACACAGCTAACTTCTATATCAACTTAGTTCAAAGTCATTCATAGAGCTGACAACAGCGCTCACCTCGAGCCAGAAACAAATTAAAATTGGGTATCGTTTAACGTTAATTTGCAGAATTGATGTGAAACCAATAAACTAAATTTGAACATTGCTAAATGTAAAGTTATGACTTGCACAAAAAACTCGTCCCTTTTACATATGATTATAAACTCTCAAATATTAGTATTACTCGATCTGACGAGATTGTTGATTTAGGAATTATGTTTGATAAAAAACTTTCCTTCTCGCCACATCTCTCCAGCATGACTTCAGCCGCTAATAGAATGCTTGGTTTTATAATAAGAAATACTAAATTATTTACGGATTTATCAACAATTTTCATCTTATATTTCTCATTTGTTAGATCAAAACTTGACTATTGTCTGTGAACTTGTGATGTTCAAAAAAAATTTGTTGAAAAGACAGAAAAAGTTCTTAAGATACGTTTACTATAAAATAATAAACAGTTACCCTAGTTATGATGTATCCTACCATACACTACTAAATATTTTTAATTTTAAATCACTTTCCATGAGACGTTCCTTTTATTCTCTGATATTCCTATTCAAATTAATACATAACTATATTGATGATCCAGCTTTACTAAACTGCATTAATTTCCATTACCCAGCCTTCAACACACGGTCTTGAAACACTTTCTACTTACCTAATGTTCATACAAACTCACTATATAAGTCACCAATATTTAACGCATGTAAACTTTATAACTCTGTACATTCACAATTAGATATTTATGACACAAAATTTTTTGTTAATAATCTAAATCATTTATATTAATTTTGGTTATATTTTTATTATAATACTCTGTAACTCTTTGTTAATTTTCTTTTTTCATTTTTTAGGCACTTATGTATTTGTATATTTGTATATTTTTGTTCCTGTCCTTTTATTGGGCTCGTCCTGTAGGGCAGTGTAATAGTAATAAATAAATAAATAAATAAATAAGATTTCTTTCCGTTCTACTTCCTCTTTGAGTCGTTGGTTCAGTATCATTGTAGATTTTATATAGTGTGTTTAATAATGTAATTCCCCGGTAGTTATTGGGTTCACTTCTGTCACCTTTCTTGTGGATGGGTATTATTATTCCTTTTGTCCATTGTTTTGGCAGCTTATTTCCCTTCCATACTTTATTGATGATTTGTGTCATAATTTTTATTATTTTGTCCCCACCATATATCCACGCTTCATTAGGTATTCCGTCTTCACCTTGTGCCTTGTTTTTTTTCAATTTTCGTATTTGTGTTTCCACTTCTTCTTCAGAAATCTCTTCACTATCATAATTGTTATATGTTTCTTCTTTTAAATTGGTTTCTGGGTCTATGTCTGTACCTTTTAATAGGTTTTTGAAATGTTGATTCCACTGTACCATTGAAATATTTTCGTCTATGGTCGATTGTTGTCTTCTTTCTTTTTTAAGTACTTCCATGCCTGGGCTTCCGTATTGATTTCGTACAGTTCCTTCATTACTTTTTGTCTTTGCGCAACTTGTTTGCATTTGCAGAATATTTTGTATTGTTTTCTTTTTTGTTTGTACACTTCAAGCGTTATGTGACCTTTTCTGTAGTGCCTTAAAAACCTTCTTGTTTCTTTTTGTTGTTCTTTACATTCTTTGTCCCACCAATAATTTCTGGAGATTGTTCCGTTGTTTGTTCTCTTTGTTAAATTTGTCATTGAGTTATGTAGCACAGTTGTTAAGTTCCTTTTTTCATCTTCGATGTCTCCTTCCGTTTTCTCGAAGTCTGATTTATCGATTTTTTTTTATATTGTTTAATTACTTCTTCATTCCACACTATTATTGTTCGATTTTGATTCATATTTGCTATTGTTTTTTCATGATTATGGCTATAAATTGATGGTCTGAAGCTGTTTGTTCAATTACCTCAAATTTTGTTATTTTTCCTGGTGCTTCATTATTTACTATGCCGTAATCAATTACTGATGCTCCATTTCTTGCGTTTATAAAAGTAAATTCTCCGTCTTCGTCTCCGACATGGTTCCCGTTTAAGATGTTCCATCCCCTTTCTTCACACAATTTTATCAGCATTGCACCGTCTGTGTTTTTTATTTTATCTATTGAGTTGCGGTTTACTATTTTTCCTGTACTTATGTCACATCGTCCGCATTCCTCGTCTATTCTGGCATTGAAGTCTCCTCCCAATATTAAATTATATTCATTCGCTTCTAGTATATTTTTAATGAAGTTCATCTTAGAAAATGCTGCTTCACAAACATATGTTGACCCAAACAAAGTGAGAAGTTTCAAGGCTAATTTTTTAATTTTGGGTATTTATTAGCACAAACAAATTTTATCCAAAACTCTTGACAAGAAACTTCCTGTTTTTGGTGTTTAAAAACTGTATTTTCTTGAAAATCGATTATTTCCATCTGGAGAGCAGCTTTATTACTCCCGAAAATATTTACAGCTTCATTGCTCCATTCATCCCCAGGATTCAGAGAGTAAATGTTACTGAGGATAAAGAAGAAATATTTTCAATTCACGATGTTTCAGTGCTGATTTTGCCCGAATAAAATTTATTATTTTCATCACTTCTTGCATCATTCTCTCGAGATTAAGATTAAGTTTGCAGCATAGCACTTTTTGATGGATGATACAATGGTTAGAAATAAAAAATGTATTACATTTTGCACTGGTTCTCAATAGGTGAACTAGTCCTTTTTTTAGCCCCAACAATCGCTGGTGCACCGTCGGTAGTTACTGATAAAAGCTTTTTTAAGTCTAACTCATTGTTAATGAAATAATCCATCACCGCATCCATCATGTCTTTTCCTCGGGTTCTTCCTATTAACGGCAAAATAATTAATAGCTCCTCAACAAAAGTTTGTCTCATTTTATCCAAGAAACATACAAAAATAATCAATTGTGCTTTATCAGTGATGTCACATGATTCATCCATAGTCAAAGCGTAATAGTCGGCATTATTTAACTGCCGTTTCACATCACAATGATTTTCTTCTGCCAAAACGTGTGTGTTTCTTGTGTTAGTACTCGCAAATAACGGAATCCGTCGAATAGTTTCAACAACATCTTTTCTGTTCTTAAACAAAACATTGCCTGCATCGAGCATGCATTCAGCATCGGTGAATGGTTTTATATGCTTAGCAAGAGTCCAAGAAATACGTAAAGAAGCTTCACCATATTTCTCCTGCTCAGTCATTGAACGACTAGCTTCACAAAAAATTTGCAATTTTAGATTTACGCAGATTACTACCAAGTGGAAAATTGTCTGCAAGTGGTTTGTGTTTGGTCTCATAATGTCGTTTTATATTTGAGCTTTTAATTAACGCAACTATTTGTTGACAAATCAAGCTCATCGGTACTGCTCTAGTACGATTTGGCAGCGTGAAACAATACAAATCGGTCCATTCTGTCAAAAACTGTCTATTTTCGAGTTCCACCTTTCTTTTTTTCGGTTCCATTATAAACAAAATAACTTGCAAATTTAGGCAGGTACCTTAACTCGTAGCGTAATCATATTTAGCGCACTACGTGTTGGCGTCCGTCACTCAACTTAATAACAAAACAAGGACGGCGCGGGCGGCGGACGGCGTGACCCACACGAGCGAGCGCGTACCCCTTCCCCCGCCTACACACCGCGCCGCTCCCGTTCCCAATCGTGACGACTGAAAAACTAACAATCTTGCGCTCCACGCTAATCCGTTGGCAAATCGACGCCAGCAAAGACAAACAACAAAATTATCAAATTACGTACCTACTCTAGTTACATAATGTAAAATATTTTGTATTGTTAACAGGGCCGCAACTACACATTTTTTCAGGAGGGGCAAGACCTAATTTTGCTGCTCCCTATTGCCCCACACAACTCCAGTAATTTGCAAATCACTTTTACTCCTATTTAAAAATATTTGGGATGTTATATACCATTATGATGGAATTGAAGTTAATAAGGACGGTTTATTTGTAAATGAGAACAAAAAAATTCATGTAAAAAAAAATTATTATACCACAGGAAAATATTATACATAAAACTATTATATAAATTTGACTTTTCTTGATTTTTTGGCTGCAAAAGTCTTGATTAATTCGTCAAATGAGATTGATGACGCTCCTTGATGTTCAATTGATATGAGACTTAAATTGGCGAATCTCTGTTGTGTCATTGTGCTTCTTAAATATTTTTTTTATTAATTTTAGTTTACTGAAGCTCCTTTCACTTGAAGCAACAGAGACTGGAAGAGTAAGGAATAATTTCAGAGCTGTTGTTATATTTGGGTAGCCCTCTTGCAGGTGTTGCTCATAAATAATTTTTAAATTAAATTTAAAATTCAATTGCATTTTTGTCGATTTTTTTTTAATATATGAGTATAAATTTTTTACATAGTTAAATTTAGAAAAAAATATAATATCGAATAGCCCTATAATATGTATCATGCTATTTAAGAAAATAGAATTTTGTGCCATAACTTGAAAACCATTTGTTTAAAAAAATATTTTACTACATAGTCTAGTTTACCCCTCAGATATGAACATACTTCCCAAATAACATGTTTTAATATGTCTAATAATAAATAAAATAATCGCGATGTCCCATAAAAAAACAACCTGTATATTAATTGTTAAACGTTTAATGTTTAATGATAAATGATATTCTTAATTTGTCGTTTAAGGTTATATTTTGTTTTCTGTTTTAATTGCGTTTATAGTTTTTTACTGCAAATGCAGTTTCTTACCCTGTTTCCCTAAACTACTACGATTTTCCCTATACCTACGGAAATTTCCCTAGCTCTTGCAAGTTGCCAGTGGCAACCCTGTAGGTTATAAAATTGCCGAGCGCAGTGTCAGTGCATAGTGCATACTAGAGATGAAAAACTATCGGTAATTTCAACTATCGATTGTTCGATAGTGCTATCAGTAAACTATCGATATATCGATAGTACTATCGATAGTCAATTAAATTACTAAACGATAGTTTTAGTTACTAAACGATAGTTTTAATTACTAAACGATAGTTACTAAACGATAGTTACTAAACGATAGTTACTAAACGATAGTTACTAAACAATAGTTACTAAACGATAGTTACTAAACGATAGTTACTAAACGATAGTTACTAAACGATAATTACTAAACGATACTATCGATAGTTTTTTTCTTTTAATTACTTATCGATAGTATTTTTTTACAAAAGTATAAATAATTTTTTTTTCAAAATTAGAAAATCTTTGTCTATACAGAGTTTAAAATCATTTATTAAATTTGTTCCATTTTTGAGAGAGAGGTAAAATAAAATGTATAATTTTTTAAATATACAATAAATGTCAAAAAATTATTTCTTTAAAATTTAGGCTTAATAACAAGATTTCAGAAATTACAAATGTGAAAAATAAAAATCCAATGCAAATATGTACTTCTATCTCTAGGTATATATCATTTTTTACATTAATTTATATATTTGTCGAGATCGAGATATTAGAAAAACTAATTGCAATTCTAAACATCTTTTATATTAATTTAGATCAAATAAAAAAAAGTTGTGATGCATACTGGATGAGTGGTAAGCGGAGACTGTCCTGGTTAGAAGAAAAAAATGGTTTATTTTGGGGCGAAAAAAGAAGTTTGGAATGTAGGTACTTGAAAAACAGATGTTGTTAGGTTCGGAGAAAGCGGGCGAATAGCAGGTAGTGGAGAAACATGAAAATTGTACAGAAATGTTGCTTAGAAACTACAGAAAACGAACGAATATATACAGAGTGTTTTGCTAAGACTATTACAGAATATATACAAGGTGTGTGATTATTTGTGTATGTGTGGTGATGTATTGGCCGCCACATGACCCAATAATATTCACTACAGCACACACTACAATGAACATCAGAGAACAATTGAATTTAAATTATCTCGTACCTGTTACCCTATAATAAATTTCTTAGAAATCTCACTTTGTCTTTCATTCCTTTAAAGTCTTCCGACAACCAATCGATTTACAGTTAACATTTGTGTACAGTTACTGTACAATAACGATATTGAATATAATTTGAATTATATCATTTAAATGTAGATGAAATCTTGACAAGTCATACTTAACACATAAGCTACCACGTGGTCCGCAAATAACACACGTATTCGAATTGCTCCGGGAACATAAGGTAATTTGCTTATCATTACTCACAGTCCAGCCCGTGTTATTTATTATTTACTTACTTTTATTTTAAAATTATTTTATTTGAAAGATAGTTACTAAACAATAGTTACTAAACTATAATTACTAAACGATAGTTAGTATATGATAATTACTAAACGATAGTTAGTATATGATAATTACTAAACGATAGTTACTAAACGATAATTACTAAACGATAGTTACTAAACGAAAGTTACTAAACGAAAGTTACTAAACGATAGTTACTAAACGATAGTTACTAAACGATAGTTACTAAACGATAGTTACTAAACGATAGTTACTAAACGATAGTTACTAAACGATAGTTACTAAACGATAGTTACTAAACGATAGTTACTAAACGATAGTTACTAAACGATAGTTACTAAACGATCATTACTAAACGATACTATCGATAGTTTTTTTTCTATTAATTACTTATCGATAGTACTTTATTTTTAAAAACTATCGATGTATCGATAGTACTATCGATAGTTTTTTCATCTCTAGTGCATACTAGACTATCTATGGTCTAGTGATGCGGAGAGGCGAAGGCGGTCATAGGGAAAGAAGACAGACTACGCGTATACAGTAAACTGTACTGCCCACAGATAGTCTAGTATACTGACTGACACACACGCGATTTTGAAACACAGGCCATGTACTGTGCAAATTTTTTTAAAGTGTGTGCATAATTTTGCTGCCTCCAAAATTTTGCCGCCCGGGGCAGAAGACCCTCCCTGCCCCCCTGGCTGCGGCCCTGATTGTTAACACAAGGTCCGCATAAAATAGGTCTACGGTCCGGATTCGAACCGCGGTTTGCCATTTGATGACCCCTTATTTACAACATTGGCTCACACTAGTGGTGTGAGGGAAATGAGTAAATTAAGAATCGCACTGAAGATGTGATAAATATAAATTTAACAAATGAGCTGCAATACTAAATCGGACTCAAAAAGCTATACAAATTACTATTAGATATGTCCAATCATACGCTATTCTGGTGGTGGTTCCGAAAAATTGTTATGGGGAGGGATATTTACAAGGATTTTTTCAAAAGTAGGCGTGGTTTACATTATTAACCAAGATGACTATCAAAATACGCGGAATTTTATTCTTTGTACTATAGGAAAATTTTATGTTAACAAGTAAAAGGATATTGTAGTAAACAACAGAAAAGTAACTATACACTATGTAAAAGCGGTTTTAAGTTGAAAAATTAAAATGAAGGGACTATTATAAATAATTATAATAATTCTCATTTTAAATACTTTTAATTAACTAGTATTACAAATAAAAATCACAAGTCACAACTCACAAATAAAAATCATGTTAAATTATAAAAAATTATAAAATACAAAATATATGTACCATAGCATAACTTATTTTTACATTATTTTGCAGTCAGAACTTATGATTAAAGTAATACAAGAAAAAGGTGATTATAATAATTTTCATGTACCTATCATCAAACGAAAATACAATATTAAAGTTAAATGTTCGACTGCTATTATATATGTATAAGAAAACTTATAACACAATACCGTCAGGGAGGGAGCATGCCCCTCTCCCAGAATTCGCCACTGTACTATTCAAATATTGCTCAACTAAAACATTACTATCAGCATTGTAACAAATTATGGCGGACTCGCCTACGAAATGTTGGCGTATGATGGATGATGTATATATTAACTCACTACAAATGTATTATTGATATTGGCATGGTGCAAGATAGCCACGGCACGAGTCGGGAAATATAAACATCGGGTTTTTAGAATAACGACGCCGAGGTGACCTCGGTTGGGTCGTCGTTGTGTGTCAAAACGTATAGGGATGGTCGGAGCGGATTGTCGATGGTTGTACGGACGTGATGTCGGATTTCGATGAACCGGGTGCCGAAAGTGACGCATGGTGTGTCTGGAATCACGACCAGATCTACTGCGGAAATCAGCGAGCACGTAGAAGGCGATTTCGCGACTTTTTGGAAAAACGACGCCGGGCGTTGGGACGCCGAGGTGACCCAGGCTGGGTCTTCGTCGCGTGCCAAAGCGTACGGGGATGGTCGAAACAAGTTGTCAACGGTTGTACGAATATGACGCCGGTTCTCGAGAAACTTGGATGCCGAAAATGACGGATGGTGTGTCCGGATGACGACCAAACCTACAGCGAAGGTTAGTGAGTACGTAAAAAGTGATTCTGCGACTTTTCGAAAAAACGACGCCAGGCGTCGCGACGGTGGTTTCTCCGAAATAGTGGCTGGTGTGCACATGAATGATCGCATAAAATAGTTTTTAAATTTTTATGAAAAACACAACACTGGGCGTCGCGACGGCGGGGTTCATGAAACGACGGATGGTGTGTCCGGATGACGGCCAAACCTACAGCGAAGGTTAGGAGTACGTAAAAAGTGATTCTGCGACTTTTCGGTAAAACGACGTCAGGCGTCGCGAGGGTGGTTTCTCCAAAATAGTGGCTGGTGTGCACATGAATGATCGCATGGAATGGTTTTTAATTTTTTATGAAAAACATAACACTGGGCGTCGCGCCGGCGGGGTTCCTGAAACGACGGCTGGTGCCGAAACTGCCGGATGGTGTGTGCGGATGATGGCCAAACCTACAGCGAAGGTTAGTGAGAACGTAACAAGTGATTCCGCGACTTTTCGGTAAAACGACGCCAGGCGTCGCGACAGTGGTGTCTTCGAAATAGCGGCTGGTGTGCACATGAATGATCGCATGGAATAGTTTTTCAATTTTTATGAAAAACACAACACTGAGCGTCGCGACGGCGGGGTTCCTGAAACGACGGCGGGTGCCGAAAATGACGGATGGTGTATCCGGATGACGGTCAAACCTACAGCGAAGGTTTGTGAGTGCGTAAAAGGCGATTCCGCGCCATTTCGGAAAAACGACGCAGGCGTCGCGACGGTGGTGTCTCCGAAATAGCGGCTGGTGTGCACATGAATGATCGCATGGGGTGGTTATTCAACTTTTACGAAAAATGACTTTGGGCGTCGCGACGGCGGGGTTTCCAAAACTGCGGCTGGTGCCGGAAATGACGGATGGTGTATCCGGATGACGGTCAAACCTACAGCGAAGGTTTGTGAGTGCGTAAAAGGCGATTCCGCGGCATTTCGGAAAAACAACGCAAAGGCGTCGCGACGGTGGTGTCTCCGAAATAGCGGCTGGTGTGCTATGAATAATCGCAAGGAGGGGTTATTTAACTTTTACGAAAAACGACACTTGTCGTCGCGACGGCGGGGTTCCCGAAACGGCGACTAGTGTATCACAAATGAATTTGGGGTTTGTTTCGCAAATTTCCGCGCGTTGACTCTAGCTTAGTACGCAAAAGTCACTACTGCGAACGCCTCGGATTACTCCCGTCGGTGATCGCACACGAGACACAAATTATATATTTTGTTTTTCATATATGTGAATCTGTGCTACCGCACACATCACATCATCTATTGGACTATTTTGTAACTACGTCTCCTAACTTGTTTAGTTCCACAAATATACGTCTGAGGGCTTTTTACACAAAGATGGATTTGTGGACTCAAATAATACATTATTACTTATACTTAACAAAAATCTTTTTTTCTTGTATGTCTTGTTTATTAAAAGCAAAAATCTTTCGTCATCAGTTGACATATGAATTTATATATAAGTATAAACAAAAATTTGTGCAAACTTCCTCAAAAGAACCAAGAAAAATGACAAATTACATTGTATCATTTAGAGCCATGGCACACTTAAAAATGAGACCTCAATTGCTTACCAAATTACTTGTATATGAACTTGAACGATACCAAGTACAAGTATATATATATATATATATATATATATAGGTTGTGCTTCGCGGTACTATGGAGCCCGAAGTCATAATAGGTAACCGAAGTTTGAACCCCAAAATAAGTTCGGAGCCCGGGTTCCAAACTTTGATATGTTTTTAACAAATATCTGTTTAATTAGTATTTAATGATGAATAAAACGATGCCAGACGAAATCGTTGTGGTATTCTTAACCTAAATTTAAAAAAAGTACTTATTCGCATTACGTTTAGTTGTTTAAATATTAGTTTAAAAAATTTGTAACCACGGGGTTCCAAACTTTTTTTCGTGGCAGCACTGGGCCAGGAATCTAAGGAACTATTATGCGAGTATATATTTCTTATGACTTCTTGATGATAGATGTCAGTTATGGTATATTTTGGTTAAAATAAAATACGAATTACACGAAAGCGTATAACGATTTCTACACATTGGAATACATAAATTATAACATTAAATAATACTATGCCAAAAAAATTAATATTTGTGAGACTTTGATTCGATTTGATAGTTATAGTTTTTAATTTTATAAAATATTAGAATATAGTTTCAGTGTTTCCAATGCCGTTTTAAGGATAAATGAAGCCATGGGCACTAACAGTTAAGGAGTCTTTTTTATTAATTGGATTTTTGAAATAAGGAATATTATTAGTTGAAATTGGGGGAATGATACAGATAGAGTATATGTACATACATACTCAGGTCAAAATTGTTCATTTTTAGATCGAAATTATATTTAAGATTTTAAGGAAAAAACTTAGTTTCAATCCGTTGATGAGCTTTATACAACAATAGGTACCATAACTTTATTGACTTTTTTTTTCATTTGCATTTATTTGATAAACGATAGTATTTATCACAAATAAATAAATAAAAAATATATATATATCATCAAGCCTTTTTACCCATTATTGGGTGTGGCACTCTGCCTAAGCAGATCTCGGTAAGTGATATATTTTTTCGCGTGAAGTGCGGTTACCAGCCGTCAAATAACCGTCCCCAGGATATTAGTGGATATTACAAAATACGTAATAATTGAAATGAACCATAAAACGATTAACTACAATCTCTACTTCAGATATTTTTCTCTATGACCATATAAGAATTCTAAATAAAGATAATTTCTATTTAATAATCTGGTTAACCCGTTTTTTTCAGAAAAATTTAATATTGTTTCATAAATAACATATTTGATTCTGACATGTATTATATTTTCATATGTATAATACAGTTAGAAGCTTTAATTTTGATTAAATATTATTTATTTCATTTACTTACAAATTCAAACCTATATGATTAGATACTTCCGAACTTAAAAACATGATCGTAAAGCGGTCTGTATTATTATTTATAAGTATTGTAATGTCGGGGAAGTACTGTGTTGCGCGACGGATTTTTTTAGTATTATTATAAAGTTTCACATGTATTTCAGTTCACTATTTTGTGTGAGGAGGTTCTCCTGACGATGAGGCCCGAAGCGCGCGCTACCTGCGCCTATTTATAAATACGGCCCTGATACCGCGGCGCTGGAATTGTGTCGCACAAAATATTCTCAGCTGTAGGCTTGATGTTCACGGCGACCAGTATTCGAATAAAGTTTACAGTTGTTATATATGTTGCTTCTGAATATCTTCTAACTGATTGAAAACTTTAAAGGCCGGTTTTATAAACAAATATATTCCCCACTTATAATTTAGTAGCCTAGTAAATTTACTTAAGTAGAAATTTGGGTTTTATAAAGCTCACTTAAATTTAGTTGCTAAGTAAATTTTCTCCTAAATGAAGTGGAAAATTGCCTAGTATTAAATTTTAACGGATGATTTTTTTGAACGTATCGGGATACCCCTGCAAAGATATGAAATACTATTTTAATATCCTTGATGTACGATATGATTTGAAATTTAACTAAATAAAGTTCTAATTTATATTGAGAGTGTTTTTAAATCATTATTTCTTCTTTCTATTGTGAACATGTTTGACGTTAATGATGTTATGTCAATTTCTTCGTAATATGTTTCATATATTACGACATTATCCTTTGATGATGATACTGGTCATGCAAGAAGCATTCGACCTCCTCGAGTATTTGGAGATATAATTTAGCAATTCTACTTATATAATGATATAAAAATTAAAATAAGGTTCAGATAGTTTTTTTTTCTTATTAGAAAGAAGTCACCCTGACTTCTAGTACTATATACTGTTTTCATATATTGCACACTATCAACAATGTATTGCGGCATTAAATTCAACTTTATTTTATGCACAAAAACTAAGCAGTTGAACTTGATAAACGTTTTAATATTGAATATTTGCAACATACTTCAAATGCTAGTGTATTTGTTACATTTTAATATAATTCGCTTTCCTCGACTTTGAAGAAACTGTAATCTATTTATGTCAGTTTGTTTGCACATATATAAAATTATAGAAACATAAGTAAAATGAAGGAGAATGATAGTGTTGTAAATTAATTTTCTCGTTTCAATAGATAAATAATTACCAATTTTATTTAAAAATCCTACTTCTTTGGCAATTTTTTTACACAAATAATTTCGTTATTATTTTTTCCTTTACCTTAGTAACGAGAGAAGAACTACTAGATATTTATAGAAAATCAGATTTAATTATTAAATTTAAAATTAATTTTTATTATAACCATAGGTTTCAGAAAAAAAATAATACTTAACTCTTCAGTAACATGTCTACACTTGACTCGGAACCGTAAAATACTCGGGACCAAGTGCCTCGTATTTCAATATTGCTCCTCGACAGTAATGTACCATTTTCCTGACTCTTATGTAAATAACTAATAATACAATCTTAAAATAACAGTGAAGATAGCCATAAATGTCAAAATTCTTATTTACACGATAAAATTTTTAAATAATTGCAAATAACCGTCTCTTGGTTACCTGATGCAAAATTTGTTTTATAAAACGGTAACAGAATTTAACTGACCATTTAATTTAAGTTTCACTTTGTTAAGTGAGGATTAAATTTTTCATTATAAAACCGGGCATAAGCATATTTACAGTAATTCATACATAAACATAACTATAGCTGATGCAACATTTTAAATGTAAAAAATCAGAGCTTGATAGCATATTGAGTAGTTATTGTTTTAATTATTATAGAAAAGTTTTAAATCATCCCATTATAACGAGACACACGCGAAATTGTATAATTTTCATATTTTATCAGATCTATTTACTTGAAATTTGTTATTTAGTTTCTACAAATATTAACATATAGGTATTAATAGTTATAGTAGTACATAGACATAATATTAATAAATTTGTGCTATTTGAGTTCATCATAAAATATATAATATCTCGAATTTATATTGACATAGCTTATAGGTATTACTTTTTATGACACAAGACATTCTGTACAAATTAGGCGAGTGAGATAATTGTATATTATTGACAAAAGACGGGTCGCGAATTTTATTCCTATGTAGTATATTTTTTACCTTTATACAAAACCATAGTGTGATAATTATAATTGACACTCTTCAGTACCTAATGTAATTTGTTTTTAAATTTTTCAGTATTTAATCCTCAAAATAGATTAAACTAAGCGAACGTATAAGTAGTAAACGAGCAACTTTTTAATGTCGAGTACACACTAAATAATATTGAAAATAAAGCGATTAACAAATTATGATTAAAACAATTAACAAAGTTACAATGACTTGTCATAATTAATAAAAATTAATCAGAATTAAGCCATTCACAATTACATAAAATAAATAACAAGTAAAATTAACTTAAACTAATAGATATGGTTTCATTATGAATGTACGAATTAGTGTGGAAAGTTTTTCGACAGAAGATACTCAATGGTACAGGGGCTACTGTCCCCTGTACACACGCTGTTGGATAAACAGAATAAAAGCGGGGTGGACACATTACACATTTTCACAAGTACTGCCCTGTACAATGTGCTAATGTTGGGGGGATGCGGTGGAGGAAGAAAACATTCCATGGCGATCCACAAGACTAGTTCGCACGGTGTTGACAGCTGTATAGTTTTTACTCAAAGCATCGTTGCCATTGTCAGATATGACAAACAAAATGAACAAAAATCCAAGTTGAATTTCTTTTTCAAGAACGCTGTGAATTCAAAATGTAATATTCATAAAAATGTCAGTACTAAAATGGACCAAATAATGTAACAATGAAAATGAAATATAATTGTTCATCACGGGAACAGCTTGAATAATTTTTAAGATACATAGTTTTAACATATATATTTGCGTCTGAGATTCTGTTACCAACGGTCAAAACAAAGCTACCATAGTGCTATTTATCTGTTGTCTAATATATTATTATTATAATAATATAGATAAATAGATAAATTTTAATGTCATTAGAATAGATTCTTTACAAATAGATTGGCGGGCTAATTTTCTAGTTAAAATTATATTAACAAAGTAATTAAATAAATCCATGTGTTTAATTATGGACTAATTTACAAAATTTTTTGTACATTAATAACCAGAATAATATACACATAACCATATAAGTATTATAGGTAACAAAAATATAAAGTTTAATAAAGACAAGCATTGCCTTACCATTTCAATATATCTAATTAAACAGACATAAATACATTTATTCGCTTATGCAAAAGCTTCTAGTTTTCAAAGTATTTACAGTGAAGAAGAATATGTCATTTGTCGTTTGTTTGTTAAGATTTGAAAGTAGTACTTACAAGTCGGTGTCTTGGCTTTTTTTTTAATAATGTACCTATTTGTTTAAATAAAAGATTCTGAGTTAATTATAAATATAATATATTATTATAAACCTTCATAACTGATTCATTATAATTATCTCGTGACGGTCAATCATTTTGAATCACTCTGTATTACTATTACACAGAAATTATCTGAAGTTAAACAAATTATTATTAACACATACACACACACACACAAACCATTTCTAATATTGGCCCTATTGCTATACTTTAGTATTACTTCGTATAAGAAGTAAATATTACTATTAGTAAAAAAATGTTTTTATTTAATTATATGTGTAATAATAAATATTTACTTATTTCGGGATTAGTTAATCCAGAGTTATTTTTTAAACCTGTGTTACCATGAGTTCGATAATAATAAACATATTTTTATTCTGGAATAACAAATTATTTTTTCATGTATTTCACAGTTTGAGAAACTGACAAGCATTTTGAAATTGACATCTTTCATTTGAGGGAAAAAAATTTTTGTTATAAAAAAAAACCGGGAAGGAAATTTAACTGATGAGAAAAATAGACCTGATAGATACTTGCAAGCAACATATTTTTTGACATTAAATTTATGATTTTTTTTTCTCCTAATCCCATAGCAAACTTAATTACCAAAACCAAAAGGTATGTAATTTTTACTTCCTTGTGCGAAGTAAATGAAGTATTGTAATCGTGAAAATTTTCAGTTCTCAGGCTTCAGCGGCAATATCCATTTTGACCATCCCTGAATCCATTTTGATTAAATATTATATACCTTCTGGTTTTCGTAATTAGGTTTGCTATGGATTAGGAAAAAAATATTTAAAAAAATATAAATTTAATGTCAATGATCAATTATGTCAATTACGTGTAATTAAAAAATCTGATGTGAACACCACATGACTTTCTTGTACGCGTATTAAACTATAGATTTTTTTATTGCACAAATTTGATGTAATTTGACATTGACATGAATTTTTTATTTTTTTCTTATTTTTTGTTCTAATCCATAGCAAACTTAATTACAAAAAACAAAAAATATATAATTTTTTAATTTACATATTTCGCTTATGCAAAAGACTAATCTAATAATTCTTAATGTGCTAGACGCAGAATTTAATTGTCTAAAACTTTTATATGCAGTATTTATTTCTAAAATCAAAATAATACCAATTTTTGTTCAAGAAAAACTGTTACCAGCTTCATGTAATGTATCACTTCCGGTTAGTCCATTTTAACCAAAATCAATTATGTTATTTCTATTGATATATTAGTCTTATATGCCAAATTTGAAAAGTTTTGGATTATATATTAATATAGATTTTCATTAAAAGCTAATATAGGTTTGAAGTAAAATACCACTTCCGGAAGTAATATAATCATCAAAAAGGAAGTTGCAGAACTAGATGTTATAACAGTCCTAAATACAAAAGGGGGTAGCGGGATAAGATGGGTGTGGCGGCCCCCGCGTGATTTGACTTGCCATTGTTAAAACCTTGTCTGGTATGTTAAAAAAATTAGATTTGCATGCTCATTAAAGTTAATTGTCGACTTGTGTCTAAAATATTTCCAAAAAAGTGTTTTTCAGTACTTTTTAAAGTATAAAATTTTGTGTTCTTTTTTCCGGTCACTTGTATGATCGGATTCGTTTGATTTGATTTTATTATACTCTAAACTAGATCATAGCATTTTTTTCAGATTTTTTTCGGGCCCTGCACCCGATAAAATAGGCAAAAACAAAAAAAAATCATGGAAAAAATAGTTTTTTAGGAAATTAATTGGGTTTTAAAAGGGTTCTTGTGCATCTACAGAAGGGTGCCAAATAGCATAAGTAGCCCTATTAATTAGCTACATTTTCCTGGAAACCGCGTGTCAATATCTTCACTTGTTTCCGCGACAACTCAAATTAAGTAAATCTTATTACCTACCTATCTTATTACAATACATGCGGAGAATATCAACACAACCAACCGGCGCGCGGTGGTTCGTTTTCCCCCAGAAAGCGGCTTTCGTGGCATATCGTGGTGCGGGGAGAGTGTAAAGTGTTAAAACTGTTATATACGATTCATAATTTATTAATCACTCAAGTAATTATATTATTATTACAAAGTTATGAAAAATAGTACATTTCACACCTAGGGAGGAAAATTCGCATTTCGAATCGAGTAATCTGCCGGAACGAGGCGAAGCCGAGTTATAGAAGAGACGAGTGAGAAATCGAATTTTCCCCCGTGGTGTTAACGATATTTTTCATTACGAGGGCGAGGTAAGCCCGCATTTGTGCCCGTCAGAGCGGAAATGTGGACAATTCCTCCCCGAGTAATGAAAACAGTTTTACTTAATTTGAGTTGTCGCGGAAACAAGTGAAGATATTGACATGCGGTTTCCAGGAAAATGTAGCTAATTAATAGGGCTACTTATGCTATTTGGCACCCTTCTGTAGACGCACAAGAACCCTTTTAAAACCTAATTAATTTCCTAAAAAACTAATTTTTTTCACGATTTTTTTGTTTTTGCCTAGTTTTTCGGGTTCCAGGGCCCGAAAAAATCTGAAAAAAATGCTATGATCTAGTTTAGAGTATAATAAAATCAAATCAAACGAATCCGATCATACAAGTGACCGGAAAAAAGAACACAAAATTTTATAGTTTAAAAAGTACTGAAAAACACTTTTTTGGAAATATTTTAGACTCAAGTCGACAATTAACTTTAATGAGCATACAAATCTAATCTTTTTAACAATCCAGACAAGGTTTTAACAATGGCAAGTCAAACCACGCGGGGGCCGCCACACCCATCTTATCCCGCTACCCCCTTTCAACTTTCTACGGTTTACCGTTTTTGATTTATGCGAGATACATACGTATATACGTGCGTACAGACGTACAGACGTCACGGTGAAATTAGTCAAAATGGATTCAGGGATGGTCAAAATAGATATTTCCGCTGAAATTTGGAAATCGAAAGTTTTAGAGACTTAAATTCTGCGTCTGTTACAAAAATTATTAAATTAGCCTTTTGTATAAGCGAGATTATATATTTTTTGTTTTTGTAAGTTTGCAATGGATTAAAACAAAAAATTAGAATAAAATAGAAAAATTAATGCCAATGTTGTTGCATTAGAGTAACATGTAGGTGTGCACCTCTCTTTGTGTTTATTGAATAATTGGGAAAGAAACAGTCATACAGGCAAAAGAAGGATAGAAGATGAATATAAAAAAGTAGAAAATTTAGCCTATAATAGATTTTAATGTTAAACTACCTACTTTCAAATATAATCCAAAATTTTTAAAATTTGGTATATAAGACTATTATATCAATAGAAATAACATAATAGATTTGTGTTCAAATGGAATAACAAATAAAAGTGTAAGAGAAATAAATTCTGCGTCTAGCACATCAAGAATTAAATTACGCCGTTGTAAAAGCAAAATACGTAAATTTAAAAATTAGATATTTTTTTGGTTTTTGTAATTAAATTTGCTATGGATTAGGATTAAAAATTAGAAAAAAATAAAAATTTTAATGTCAATGGCAAATTACGTCAAATATGAGCAATTCATAAAATATCTATAGTTTAATATGTTTACAAGGAAGTCATGTGGTGTCCGCATCAGATATTTTAAATACATATATAATTGTTCCATATCTGTTCGGTACTTACCGCCATTTAGTTAGATACACCCCTACCACCAACTACCCCTACCATCAATTTCACCACCCCCACTATGTTAAGGATTCAGTTTTAGGTAATAAGAAAAATCATCTCTCTGTAAGCAACTGTCGTACAGTAAACATCACCTATTCATCCATGTAAACTCAGATCATTTGTGTTAATGTGAATAAAGTGGTTAACATACAGACATCAAAATCATTTCCGTGTGATCACACACGGTGGTCCTTCGAAGTCCTCAACATATTTCTGGTCCTTCGAGCCGGATTACCAGCAAAGACGCTCAACAATCGTCATCAACAACAATCAACATTCATCATCAACAACAACACCGCATTAAGGTAGGCTCAAACATTGTTGTGTATTGTGTACATTCGTCACTTCGTGAGCAATTCGAAAGCGTTACATACTCATACACGTTAAAATGTCAGCCGAAGAAATCAAGTCTTTAAAAGACGAACGCGGATTACCCAAAAAAGCACTAACACGTATCAAAACCGCGGTAGATAAATTTCAAATACATACCGACAATATTAATCAATTAAAAGCTCGATTACCTACGTTAAAATCAACATTTACCGAGTTCGATCGTATTCAAAATCAGTTAGAATTAATCGACACCGAAAATAAAAAACAACACATAAAAGATCGCGAAGAGTTCGAGAGTAAATATTATGATATTGAATCACAAATTTTAACATTTATAGATGAACATAATGCGAACCTTGGTACTAGCAGACCATCGAGTAGTCAGGCAAATGATAATACGCAAACAATAAGCAATGTTCGGTTACCACAACTAAATTTACCGGTATTTGAAGGCAAATATTTAACTTGGATGTCATATCATGATACTTTTAACGCACTCATACACGGAAGCACGCTATACAGTAATATTGAAAAATTTCATTATTTGCGTTCCTGCTTGAAAGGCGATGCGTATAAAGCCATCGAATCAGTAGCCGTGTCAAACACAAATTATCAAGTAGCATGGGACACTCTCAATAAACGTTATAAAAACACTAGACTTATCATTCAGGAACACGTTTTTGCGATTTTAAATTCACCATCAATTCAGAAGGGATCATATTTGGCAATGAGACAGTTAGTGGACGACGTTACTATCAATGTTGCTGGATTAAAACTACTAGATCAGCCAGTAGAGCAATGGGATGCGCTTCTCGTACCCATTATTGTATTAAAGTTTGATTTTTTAACCAGAAAAGATTGGGAGAGTACACTCACGTCGGATGTACCATCAGTGAATAGCATTATTGCATTCATAGAAAAACGATGCTTAATCTTAGAGTCATTAAATGCTTCAAACAAACAGCATAATTCCAATCAAATCAAGATAAATACGCCTGCTTCAAATAAATTCGTAAATAATTATCAAACTAATAAACCTAAGCAAACTAATTGTTTCTTGACAAATAATATCAAATGCCCGCTATGTCAAAATAATCACTTTTTATTTAAATGTCAACAATTTCTAGAGTTATCAATCAATGATAGAATAAAAAAGGTAGAAGAATTAAAAATCTGTTCCAATTGTTTTCGTAGCAATCACATATTAGCAAATTGTAAATCAGGCGCGTGTAGGAGATGTAACATAAAACATAACACACTACTACATGTAGCTGAATCAGCATTAGCAACTACACACAGCCCAGTTATCGCTCATACTCAACATAACTATAATATGAACAGTCAAGTTCTCTTATGTACAGCCCAAGTATTAGTAAAAAACAAGGCAGGCAATTATATTAGATGTAGGGCTTTATTAGATGTAGGAGCGCAATCAAATTTTATCACCAAGAATGCAAGTGATAGTTTAAATCTTCCTCTTCTTGATGTAAACATTCCAATAAATGGCGTAAATGAAGCGACGAGTATTGCTGAACACATGGTCAATATTGAGTTCAAATCTATCCATGCTAACAACAAATATAAAATTAAATGTTTAGTTTTACCAACAATAAATAAATAAATATCATCACGCCTTTTACCCATCACTGGGTGTGGCACTCTGCCTAAGCAGATCTCGGTAAGTGATATATTTTGTCGCGTGAAGTGCGGTTACCAACAATTACGAGCGATTTACCATCTGTGTCATTTATAACAAAACAAATGCATATTCCAACAAATTTACCGTTAGCAGACCCAACTTTCAACGAAAGTAATAAAATCGACATTCTGTTAGGGGCCGGGATTTTCTGGTCGTTGCTGCGAGCAGGTCAAATTCCACAAACACAAAAAACCCTCATTTGCAAGAGACCTCCCTGGGTTGGGTAATTGGGGGCAATATAGTTTCAAGTGCTCACAACCTAAACACGTCTTGTCACTTAAGTACTTTAGAACACCAGATGTCAAAATTCTGGGAAATTGAGGAGTGCCCGAGACAAGAAGAATTGGACTGTATTGAACACTTTAAACAAACTCATAAACGAAATGACGAAGGCCGTTTCATTGTGCGATTACCGTTCAAATCCACAACCTCTAAGTTAGGAGAATCAAAACACATAGCAATCAAGCGTTTACATTATTTAGAGAGAAAACTTAATCGGGAGCCAGAATTAAAAACTAATTACGATACATTCATGTCTGGATATGAAACCTTAAATCACATGCAGTTAGTTCAAGTTGACGATTCAAACGTAACCAATCATTGTTATTTGCCGCATCACGCCGTAAAGAAAGAATTAAGCACAACAACAAAGCTGCGCGTTGTATTCGATGCATTCGCTAAAAGTGCAACGGATGTTAGTCTCAATGATACACTTATGATCGGGCCCAAATTGCAAGATGACCTTTTCACGATTCTTATTAGATTTCGCACATATCAATACGTTCTAGCCGCTGACATAAACAAAATGTATCGACAAATTCTAGTAGCCGAACAAGATAGGGCATATCAAAGAATTGTTTGGAGGTACAATCAATCTGATCAAATCTCAACTTATAAATTAAACACGGTAACTTATGGCACAGCATGTGCGCCATTCATAGCAGTTCAATGTTTACAACAATTAGCCGCAGACGAGAACCAAAACTTCCCAGTTGCTTCAAAAATTCTTGCATACGATCAAAAATACCCAATAGTTTTGCCCAAACATCATGTTACTGACTTAATCATAAAACATACACATGAGACCCAACTGCATGCTGGACACTTAGGCACTTTGGCGGCAATTCGTGAAAATTATTGGCCGATAGCAGGACGCAGTCAAGTACGCAAAATCTTACGTAAATGTATAGCATGTTTTCGAGTAAAGCCGCAGGAGGTGAACCCACCAATGGGTGATCTACCTGCTGCGAGATGCGAATATAGTTATCCATTCATGAATTGTGGCGTTGATTATGCGGGACCGATCACCATCAAGGAAAGTCGCGGCCGTGGTAAAAGAAAATTGAAATCATATATATGCGTTTTCATTTGCTTTGCTACAAAGGCAATGCATTTGGAGTTGGTTAGTGATTTAACATCAGATTGTTTCTTAAATGCATTAAAACAATTTAAAGAAAAAATAATAAATAAATTAGCGACAGACAAGATAACGTGGCATTTTATACCTCCGCGCCCGCCTCATTTCGGAGGGCTTTGGGAAGCGGGAGTTAAACAGGTAAAAAATCATTTAAAACGAGTTGTGGGCAACGCATTGCTCACGTTTGACGAATTGTACACATTATTGACATGTATTGAGTCCTGTCTGAATTCGCGGCCGTTGCTGCCATTATCAGACGATCCGAATGACTTCGCGGCATTGACACCAGGCCTTTTAATTGGCCGCCCATTGAAGACCATGCCTGAACCTAATCTGTTGCATCTTCAACAAAACCATCTATCGCGCTGGCAATATGTTGAACAGCTTCATCAACATTTTTGGAAACGCTGGATGGGTGAATACTTGTCACAAATGCAGTCTCGACCAAGGAGGAAGCAGACGGCAACGGCAACCATTCAATTAGGGGCCCTCGTCGTCCTCAAGGAGGCAACCGCCTCTCCCCTCCACTGGAAGTACGGGCGCATCATAGAGATGCATCCAGGTGCTGACGGAATCGTACGTGTCGTCACCGTGCGTACTGTGCACGGCACATTCAAACGAGCAGTGCGAAACATATGTGTAGTGCCAGTGGAAGTGTAAGTGAGTAATAACAACAAATCACGAAAATGACTAACCGTATACGTATAAGTTCTAGTTTAAGTAACTAAATGTACATATAGTTGTGTCACTTGTTATCCCATTGTTATCAAGTTTTAGTTTAAGGTATTTAATGTATATGTATATTTTTATTATTTATTATTATTATTTGTATTTTGTATCATATTATCAGACTCATTTAGTTCAAGTTGAACCGGAGCTTCAACGCTGGCCAGGATGTTCGGTACTTACCGCCATTTAGTTAGATACACCCCTACCACCAACTACCCCTACCATCAATTTCACCACCCCCACTATGTTAAGGATTCAGTTTTAGGTAATAAGAAAAATCATCTCTCTGTAAGCAACTGTCGTACAGTAAACATCACCTATTCATCCATGTAAACTCAGATCATTTGTGTGAATGTGAATAAAGTGGTTAACATACAGACATCAAAATCATTTCCGTGTGATCACACACGGTGGTCCTTCGAAGTCCTCAACAATATCTTAAAGAATAACAATACAATGATTAACTTTTACATATTATTCAGTCAAATGTTTTTGGTGCGACTAATAATATGTTAATACCATCAACATTTGTAGGTTGAGTAGTACAATTTCTTCTGGGAATATTATTCTAGAGAACTAAAACGCGCGAACACAAAGCAGAACCCTAATAACAGATTTCTTATTTACCCATCAAGACTGCCATCTCTCATACAATAGCATAAAAATTGGGGTCTAAACTTCATTGACATATTATGACTACAAAACTATCAATTTTTCATATAAATATATTGAAATACGAAATTATATCACTAATATACGATGCAATGTAACAGTATTTATTAGTTACGTGTATAAAATCAAACATACCTACTGTATTTAACGTGGGTTTTAAACTGATGTGGGAGCAAACTGCGGTATATCACATGATATATATATATATATATTTTACTAATTATTTTCCTTTGCTCTTTTGTCATTTTCGCCTGCCGTGTTGCTACCGTAATTACATCTTTCCCACTTACTTCTAATCTTTTTTTTTTAGACTGGTTTAATTGTTGTGCTTTGTTCTTGAAGGCACCCAGATTCTTCATTCCATACCAGTGTTTTCCCGTCAATCGTAATCTTATTATACGAAACTTTTACCGTTTTCCCTATTCCCCTCTCTTGCTTCGCTCTATTTCTAATTGTCGCCTGAATTTCCCTTTCTTCTTACGTGCAGTCATTATCTATATAGATCTTATTGCCTTTTAATTTATGCTTGTTTCTCATTATTTGAATTTTATCCTCAAAATCTTCTATTTCAGCAACTATTATTGAGCTTGATTCTGATTCCTTTAATGTTGAGGCAGTTTTAATTTTACACTCCACCTTTAACATTTTTTCGACTAACTCACTTACCAGCTCCTTAGGTTTCCTACCATCTACTTTCAAACCTTTAACTATTATATTGTTGGCTCGCCTCTTTTTTCCTGATTTTCTATTTTTTTTGTGTAGTATCTTATTTTCTATCTTTAGTTTATCGCCAGTCAGAAGCCGTTCTTTATCTTTATCTTCAATTTGTATCCTTAAATTGTTTATTTCTTCTTTTAGCTCTTTTCTTTCCGCCTGCCATCTTTCTTCTTTGACCTCTAGATCTTTCTTTAAAGTTTCAATTGCTTCATTGTTCTTTCTAATTTCTTCTTTTAGTTCCTTTTGATTTGAAACCATTTGATCTTTTAATTCCTTTGTCATCTCGAATGTCATTCTTTTTATTTTAGCCATTTCCTCCGTATTTTCTCTTTTCTTTGGCGATCTAACCGTTTTCCTGCTCTTTTTAAAGATGTCTTCGTAATCGTTGTCCGCTTCCTCTCTTTTCTCTTCTCTAAAGAGTCGCTGCGATCCCTAAACTCTTTGTTCATTTGCTTTTCGCACGCCACTGCTATCGGCTGCCGACCTTGAGGCGGACTGCCCGAGCGCTGCCTTATCCCGCCGCCCAGAACTGATTGAACCACAAAGGGTTAACCTCACTTAAACACTTTTACTCGACTTTATACACTCTTTGCTAAGTTTACAGTATTTATTTTAATCACAAGTTGTTCTTTACACACTTCTCTTGTCTTCTTACACTGACTTTTACTTATCAGCACAGTAATTAATATATATTTAGGTGTTATCACTGGTGCTATATAAATATATATATATATATATATATATATATATATATATATATATAGGCTGATTCTGCGAAGACGAACCCCCCCTTAACTTTTTTATTATAAGAAATAGAAACATTTTCCTCATAGGGAAGTTTTAGTATATTACATATACTAATTTATGACACATACAGAAAAATTTTATAAGGTCAGGTTTACATGATACGACTATCAACTTATATTTTTCAAATGGGAATCTAGAATTATTTTATTAAAATATAAACCACCATTTTTTTTCTCTTTTCAACGATGTATTACTTGTCATAAATGTATATGAAAAAATCGAGATAAATAAGATAATTGAGACATATCAGAAATTATTTTTATTCGACTATTCTAGGAGGCTATGCGAAATTAAACACAATGTAACAAGGTAAAATAATGACAAAATACGTGAAACAAGTAACAAATAAATATTTGCATTTTTCTGTATATGTCAAAAATTACTATATTTAATATACTAAAACTTCCATATGCAGAAAATTTTCCGATTTCTTATAATAAAAAAGTAAAGGAGGGGTTCGTCTTCGCAGAATCACGCTATATATATATATATATATAAGTAATGTAAATGTGTATAAGTGAAAGTGGCCTAGAGGCACGGGTTAAACTTATTTTAAAAATTTCAAAAAATTCATTTATTACTTTTTTGTAAAATATATATATATATATATATATATATATATATATATATATATATATATATCGGTGGCCGAGCGTGTTAAGGCACATCTCTTATCATACTGTGACGTCACCCGAACCAAGGTTCCTCAGTTCGAATCCGCCTGTCGACAATGTGTGATTTGTCGTAAAATACAAAAATACAGTTACATGAATTTATCACACTCGGGCGCTATAAACTAGTCACTTATACGCCTTAAATAATGTAGCATTTGACTACGAAAACCGGCAGTACGGCAGTGTAAAAACTGCGGCTCGGTGTGTCCGGTAGGCCCAGGCCCGATTTGGGCTGTAGCGCCATCAGAAGAAGATATATATATATTTTAGGGTGGCCCTTATTTTGGGTAAGTTCGAATTTTGTCGGTCTCCACCCGAAATCTGGTTTAAAATCACAAAAAAGTAATAAATGAATTTTTTGAAATTTTTAAAATAAGTTTAACCCGTGCCTCTAGGCCACTTTCACTTATACACATTTACATTACTTATATATATATATATAGCGTGATTCTGCGAAGACGAACCCCTCCTTTACTTTTTTATTATAAGAAATCGGAAAATTTTCTGCATATGGAAGTTTTAGTATATTAAATATAGTAATTTTTGACATATACAGAAAAATGCAAATATTTATTTGTTACTTGTTTCACGTATTTTGTCATTATTTTACCTTGTTACATTGTGTTTAATTTCGCATAGCCTCCTAGAATAGTCGAATAAAAATAATTTCTGATATGTCTCAATTATCTTATTTATCTCGATTTTTTCATATACATTTATGACAAGTAATACATCGTTGAAAAGAGAAAAAAAATGGTGGTTTATATTTTAATAAAATAATTCTAGATTCCCATTTGAAAAATATAAGTTGATAGTCGTATCATGTAAACCTGACCTTATAAAATTTTTCTGTATGTGTCATAAATTAGTATATGTAATATACTAAAACTTCCCTATGAGGAAAATGTTTCTATTTCTTATAATAAAAAAGTTAAGGGGGGGTTCGTCTTCGCAGAATCAGCCTATATATATATATATATATATATATATATATATATATATATATATATATATATATATATATATATATATATATATATATATATATATATATATATATTATATAGCACCAGTGATAACACCTAAATATATATTAATTACTGTGCTGATAAGTAAAAGTCAGTGTAAGAAGACAAGAGAAGTGTGTAAAGAACGACTTGTGATTAAAATAAATACTGTAAACTTAGCAAAGAGTGTATAAAGTCGAGTAAAAGTGTTTAAGTGAGGTTAACCCTTTGTGGTTCAATCAGTTCTGGGCGGCGGGATAAGGCAGCGCTCGGGCAGTCCGCCTCAAGGTCGGCAGCCGATAGCAGTGGCGTGCGAAAAGCAAATGAACAAAGAGTTTAGGGATCGCAGCGACTCTTTAGAGAAGAGAAAAGAGAGGAAGCGGACAACGATTACGAAGACATCTTTAAAAAGAGCAGGAAAACGGTTAGATCGCCAAAGAAAAGAGAAAATACGGAGGAAATGGCTAAAATAAAAAGAATGACATTCGAGATGACAAAGGAATTAAAAGATCAAATGGTTTCAAATCAAAAGGAACTAAAAGAAGAAATTAGAAAGAACAATGAAGCAATTGAAACTTTAAAGAAAGATCTAGAGGTCAAAGAAGAAAGATGGCAGGCGGAAAGAAAAGAGCTAAAAGAAGAAATAAACAATTTAAGGATACAAATTGAAGATAAAGATAAAGAACGGCTTCTGACTGGCGATAAACTAAAGATAGAAAATAAGATACTACACAAAAAAAATAGAAAATCAGGAAAAAAGAGGCGAGCCAACAATATAATAGTTAAAGGTTTGAAAGTAGATGGTAGGAAACCTAAGGAGCTGGTAAGTGAGTTAGTCGAAAAAATGTTAAAGGTGGAGTGTAAAATTAAAACTGCCTCAACATTAAAGGAATCAGAATCAAGCTCAATAATAGTTGCTGAAATAGAAGATTTTGAGGATAAAATTCAAATAATGAGAAACAAGCATAAATTAAAAGGCAATAAGATCTATATAGATAATGACTGCACGTAAGAAGAAAGGGAAATTCAGGCGACAATTAGAAATAGAGCGAAGCAAGAGAGGGGAATAGGGAAAACGGTAAAAGTTTCGTATAATAAGATTACGATTGACGGGAAAACACTGGTATGGAATGAAGAATCTGGGTGCCTTCAAGAACAAAGCACAACAATTAAACCAGTCTAAAAAAAAAAGATTAGAAGTAAGTGGGAAAGATGTAATTACGGTAGCAACACGGCAGGCGAAAATGACAAAAGAGCAAAGGAAAATAATTAGTAAAGATCTAAATCTGGCAACATGGAACGTGAGAGGATCAAATGCAACTGGAGCATATAAAAATTTGGATAGAGTCTTCAAAAATTACAAAATATATATTGCAGCTTTGCAAGAGACTAAGCAAAAAGGAAACAGTATAATGAAAATGGAGGATTACGTGGTTTTTAACAGTGGATGGGATACAAAGCATTTAGGAGTAGGATTTATGATAAAGAATACATTAAAACAAAGCGTTATAAATTTTGAACCTGTGTCGCATAGGATATGCTATATAAGAATTCGTGGAAAATACAAGAAAATCAGCATAATAAATATCCATGCTCCAACGAATGGAAAAGATAAAGAAGATAAGGATTTCTTTTACGAGGAGATAGTAAGAATTATCAAAAAAATACCAAGCTACGAAGTGAAAATTGTTATAGGAGACATGAACGCCAAAATAGGAAGGGAGAAAAGATTTAAACACATTACAGGAGGCAAAAGCAGACATATGGAATCGAACGAAAATGGAATAAAATTGATAGAATTTGCAACGGAACTCAATATGAAAATAATGAGCACAGCTTTTGACGGAAAGGATATATATATATATATATATATATATATATATATATATATAAATTATAACGTTAAACAAATTAACTTTGTTTTTAAAAAGTATTTATTTTACTTTAGACGTTCCTACTTGTACAAATTCTGAGCTAAGACTAACTTAAAACATACAATAATATTTCATGGCTAAACTACAACTACGTATAATGTAATATGATAATTCTACATAAAGTCACGTTCTTAAAAATTAACTGTCTATGTCAGCACTATTCCACCCTATAACTCCTCCCTTATCAGAAAGGAGCACCTCCTGGTAGCTCAATTTGTTCTTCTTCCGGTTTTGAGTTGATGGTTGGTTTCCTTAGTTTAATGGTTTTTATCCATTTTATTAGGAAGTACAGTCCAATTATTATTATTAACAAATATAACAAAACAGTCCATACACTTGGCACATGGATGTTGATGGCTTCTTCTTGAATAGTTACTACAGGATTTAATGAAATGTCTTCTAGTTTCATAGGGTTTAGGTTTATTGAAAAATTTGTTAATGTCGAAGTTTTAAGTGCGAAATTTAGTTTTGGTAAAATTATTGGTTGTCCTTGTTCTTTATTCAAAAATATTAATTTTTGTTGGTTGTATATTATTTCACAATGTTTATCATTTTTTATTAAATAGATTCCGCGCAAAGTTTTGATATTTATTTCATCTAAACACTTAAGCGTTATTTTATCTTCGTGAAGGAATATTAACAAATATTTATTAATTTCCGGAATTACTTCGATATGGTTTTCTTTTGTGTTAATTTTAGAATAGTGACACTGGGTAGAGGACTGTTGTTGTAAGATTTCTTGTTCACATGATGACTGATGGTGGTTGTAGAATTTATTGGGGCACTGATAAACTTTGGTTGCAGTACATATGTCATTTAGAGGCATTATTTCAGTATTAGATTTTAGAAAATATCTTGCACTAGGGATAATCGTTACAAATTCTGAATCGTATATTGTTGCTATAGGGTACAAGTAAAACAGTTCAAAGTCCTTTTCAAAGTTAATGGGAAGTGATATTAAGTAAATTATTTGGGATAGTTCAACTTTACAGTCTACTTTTAGTAGTGATTCAAATTCTAAAATATTCTCGGAGTTTGGTTCAAAAGGTAATTGGGATTTATAATGTTTAGAGATTTTTTGTAATTCAGATAATAATTCATTTGGATGTATTATACTGGGGTGTAATGTTCTCAATTTACAAAAGGTAATGGAATTTTCGATATCTTGTAGGATATCTAGGATCGAGTTGTATAGGATTATTAATTGATCGTAAATAGTTTTTGCAAAAAGAATATCTTGAATATGCATGTTATTTATTATTTCACTGAGTTGTAGTATTTTGGATTTCAGAATAGATTCATTATGTTGTATGTCCAAAATGGTATTATTAAAATTTGTTATAATTTGGTGGTTTACCGAGTATGCCAGTTTTAATTGGTTTTCTAAATTGTGTTCATTCTTTTGCATGTGATTTAATATTTTGTCATATCTCTTACCGTCTTCTGCATCTAAGTTGCCAGTAACGGCTTTGAAAACTGATCCCAATCCATCTATTAAGCCTCTTTTGTTTCTATTTTTATTTGTATGAAATTCTATATTATCAATTTTGTTATTAATGTTCGTACGAATAAATTGTATTATTTTCACATAATTGTCAAGTTCATGTAAATATTTAGAGTTATTAGATATCGTTGTCTTTAGGTCATTATATTGGTTGTTTAGGTTGTCATATTGTTCGAAAAGGGGTTTGAGGTTGTAGTAGTGGATAAGTGTGTGTGTTGTTTTTTTTTAATTTAGCCGGTCCCAGTCTAATAGGTAGTAGTCCAATATTTTCGGTTATGTTTTTGATGACCGATCCTTGTCCAAATGTGAACAGCCTGGAAGAGTATTAAAGTCTTTTGTCTAGGACGTTTTATATTAGAGAGATGGATTTTTTCCATTGTGTTCCCGTGTTTAGTTTCTAATTTGGCAGTTTTTAAATTTTTATTAATTGATTTTAATTTTTCGGATTTAAATTTATTTTTTGTTTTCTGTTGTTTTTGTTTATTTTTTACGAAAATTTCTTTAGGAATTTTTGGTAATTCTTCTCTGGTTTCATTACGTTTACTAATTATTTTTTCTTTATTTTGCAAAATTTTGTTATTAATAGTTTGATATAAAATTTTTGTTTTATTTCTATGATTTTCCATGTAGTTATTAACAAGCTGTTTATCAATATCTATATTAAAGGGGGAATTTATTTCCAGGTGACCGGATATGATTTCTGATGGTTTTATTTTCGTAACAGAGTGAATTGTATTATTGTATGCTAAAAGAGCATAGTTTAGCTTCAATTGTTTCCTTCGAAAATTCTGCCTGATTGTTGAACAATCTAATGTGTTCTATGAGAGTCGAGTGGAAACGTTCTATCATTCCGTTAGATTGAGGATTTTGTGAACTAATGAAGTGGGTATGAATCTTGTGTATGTCTAAAAGTTCTTTAACTACTGAGTTTCTAAATTCTAGTCCGTTATCAGAAATTATTTGCTCCAATATTCCATGGTGCGTGAAATGTTTTATTAAGTTATTAGCTACTTCGATACCTTGTCCGGAATTAAGTTTATATGCTTGTGCGAATTTGGAAAATGAGTCAACTACTGTTAAAAATTTAGAGTTTTCTAGTGTTATCGTATCTACGTGCACAATTTCAAAGGGTTTTGTTGCTGTCGGTGTTATATTAAATTTTAAATTTAGGGGTTTTCTGTCATATTTCGTAAGTTGACATGTTTCACAGTTATTAATATACGTTTGAACCGTTTTTCTTAATTTTGGCCAGTAATACCTCTGTTTAATGCGTGCCTCTGTATCGTCAATACCTCTGTGGTTTGTTTTTCCCGTGTGGTAGTTACTTATGATTTCTAGTATTTCTTCTTCGTTAGTGACGTCTGTAAGATATTGTGTGCATTTAACCATGTGTATTTGTGAATGTGTGAAATATTTTTGGAGAACTAGAAATAATTTGTCATATAATTCGTCATCAAAATATAAATAATATTTAACTTTTGGTACTATATACTCTTTAAGGAATTGAATCATTTCTTTTTCGTAGTTTGATTTTGAAAATTGTACCAGCATTCTTTGTTTTGTGTTCTCGAAAAGTTTCAGAATTGTTGGTGGATTAGGGTTGAACTCTACTTCAGATATGATTATCTGATATTTTCCGAAATTAACAGGGTATTCAGCAATAGGTATGCCGATTACTGGGTTCTCTTGATTAGAATGAACAGTGACGTCACTATCGTTATCGTTGTGATGTTCGTTGTTTACATTTACAGTTTGAATATCATCCCCCACTTCGACAACTAAAGATTGATTATCATCTTAAATATTAGAGTTTTTATTACTTAATTCTTTATTAAAATTATCCATGAATTTTTGAAAATGGTTAATGTTTTCGTCTGAATCGTTTGTATTAATTTCTATGCGTGGGAGTGTACTATCTGGTAAGGTAAAGATTGTAATTAGTATGTTTGTTTTGTCGAAGATATATTCGAGCATTGATTTAACATCGTTCCAGTTTAGTTGGTCGCGTCCGCAAGCAATTCTGGGTAAACTTAGGTTTTGTATTTTATTTTTTAAGCAAAAGCTTCTTAATTGTAGTAGTGTATAAAAAATGTCTTGTTTTGTTGGTTTATTGTAGTAATTTTCTTTTGTTATTAGATATATTATAAAACGGTTATTTTCTTTAAGATGAATTAAATTAAGAAGTTGAGGGTTCTGAGATTTTAGTTTGTCAATATTTTGAAATTTGTTTTTAAATTGTTTAGCAATTCCTTTTGACATTTGTAAGTCCTTGCTGACGCAATGTGCGAGACTGTTGTCTGATGGTGCATTAAATAAGTTCCCAACTACATCGATGATATTTGTGTGGGTCGGTTTGTCTGTTTGTTTTTTCGTTAGGTAGTCTTGGTATTGTGCTAGGACAGATTCGCTTTCGTACTGTTTTAATAAATTTTGAATTTTGTCATCGGGTTCTCGCGGAATTCGGCTTAGGGCGTCTGCATTTGCATTTAATTTTCCTTTTTTGTAAACAATATCGTAATCATATTCTTCGAGTTTCAATCTCCAACGTATTAATTTTTGGCTACAATCCTTAAGGGAAAACAGCCACTGTAATGGTCTGTGATCAGTGCAAATTGAAAACTTTCTTCCAAAAAGATACGGCCGAAAATATTTTGTTGCCCAGTGTATTGCTAAAAGTTCCTTCTCGATCGTGGAGTAATTAATTTCTGTTTCGTTAAGCGTTCTGCTAGCGTAAGCGATTGGAAGGTCACTGCCTATCTTACCTTGTGATAAGACGGCATCGAGTGCTACATTGTTCGCATCGCATGTCAGGATAAATTCTTTGTCAAAGTCTGGGTATTGTAATATCGGTTCGTTAGTTAGTAATAGTTTACATGTCTCAAAGCATTGTTTATATTCTGAATTATTAATGTCAATGATCGCGTCTTTTTTTAGAAATTTTGTCATGGGTTTGGTAATTTTTGCGAAGTCTTTTACGAACTTCCTATAATATCCAATAAGTCCTAAAAATCCTTTAATTTGTTTTGTCGTGGTAGGTAATGGGTAATTTAGAATAGCTGAAATTTTATCTGGGTTTGGTTTAACGCCATGAGGGGTTACAATGTGTCCGAGATACGCAACTTCTTTTTTTAAAAATTCCGACTTGTCTAATTGAATTTTTAAGTTGGCTTCTTTTAATCGGTCGAATACTAGTTTTAAATTGATTATATGTTCGTCTAGGCTTGTGCTAAAAATAATTATATCGTCGAGATATACTAAGCAAATTTTGTTATTTAACCCTCTCAAAACATTGTCCATGACACGTTGAAAAGTCGCGGGTGCGTTCTTTAGCCCGAAAGGCATTCGTAAGAACTCGTAATGTCCGTCTTCCGTGCAGAAAGCTGTCTTAGGTATGTCATTCTTGTCCATTTCAATTTGGTGGTAACCCGACGCGAGGTCCAGGGTGGTAAAATATAAACATCGTCCGAGTTTGTCCAGCAAGTCGGTAATGTTAGGTATGGGATACTTATCTCCGATGGTATTTTCATTTAGTTCGCGATAGTCAATGACTACTCGCCATTTTTGTTTGCCCGATGCGTCTAGCTTTTTGGGGACAACCCAAATCGGGGAAGACCATGGTGAATTAGAAAGTCGTATTATTTTTTGATTAAGCATTTTATTAACTTGGGACCTAACTTCTTCTCTGTGAATATGGGGGTATCGGTATGATTTCGTATAAATGGGTACTTCATCTTTTGTTCTGATTTTATGTTTTACTTGATTACTAAAAGATAGATTTTGATTTTATAAATAAAAAATATTCGAGTATTGTTTAATTAAATTTGAGATTGCAATTTCTTCTTCTTTATTCAAATGATCAGTTCTAATTTTTGATTCATCGAATTTAATTCTTTCTGTTTGTGTGAGGTTTAAATTTGAGTCTGCATTCATTGTATAAATTTCGTAATTGTCTAACGCTTCTACTATAATTGGAATTTTAAACTGATATTTAACTTCGCTCTCTGACAAGTTAATAATTGTACACATAGCTTCATGGTTTTTTGCTACAGTAGCACATTCAGGAATTAATAAATTTTTTGTTCTGATATTTGGAACTAGAATATTACCTTTTTCTTTGTTAACTTTTATTTTAATAATTCTTTCAGACATTGGTTCTATTATGCCATTATTACGATATTTTTGATTTACTGTTAAATTATTTGTGTCGGGGGTAGCTTTAAAATTATGGTAATGAATTTTTATTTTACTGTGTGGAGTAATTATCATGTCGTTTACTGTGTCGATTGAAATTTTTAATTTTTTCATATTTTCCATGCCAAGTAGTAGATCAAATTGATTATGAAATTTAAAAAGATAATATTTTAACGCTGGATTTGGATTGTCTTTGAGATTAAACACGTTTGAGATAGGAATTTATGTACTGTATTTCTCGGTAGATGAACCGTGTGCAGTTGTAATTTGAAACGGGTCTGCACTGATAGCGTGTTTGTAGTGTTTGAATGCAATGTCGGGATTTACAAATGATTTCGTGCTTCCAGTGTCTATCAAAATTTTTAAATTATTTTCTGGAATTACAATGAATGGTAGCTTGCTTTGGTTATTTGTTAAATTCATTAATTGGTAGTATGAAGTATTTGATCCGAGGCCATTTCGTCTAAAAAAGAATGTTCGTTTTGATCTGATATGTTTGTTTCATTTGTAATTTCTGGGTTATCATCGAGTGGGTATTCATTCATCGTATAATCTTGTGTCTCTGGTTGATCTATAGTATTGTGTTCGTCTGTGTAATTTACTATTTCTGATTGATCTATGTTATAAAGTTCTTCCGCGATATTTTTTGGAAAGAATTGTCTGTTTTGACTTATGAAATTTTGTCTTTGAGTGGAAGGTCCGGGTCTTGGAGCATTGAATTGTGTGTTTCGTGTGGATATGCTCATTGGTGTAGGTCTGGGGAGTGGTTGATTAGTATTTCTAATCATTGTAGGAAAGTTAGTTCTACGCTGCGCTGTTTGTTGGTTATTAAAATATGTCGGCGGTTTATTAAACGTGTAGTTAGTGTTCTGTGGTACACTTGTTAGTTGGAAAGGCCTGTTATTTCTAAAATTTTGATTATTTTGTTTTTGAAATGGTTTTTGAATAGGCATTACATTTTTAGATGGTTTGGAATGATTTTCGAATTGAAAGTCATTAGTAAGCATACTCAGAGCAGCGTTTAGGTCAGCAGGTTTCTTTGCTTTCATGAGTTGCCCTATTGGCTCTTTTAAACCTTTTAATAAAATTCTGAGGGCGTAATTTCTAAAGAAATCGGTCATTATTGCTGCAGTAGCCGGGTGGTTTGTTACTACATACGATACTTGTAAATTTAGAATATGTTGTATCTTATTGTAAAATTCAAATACCGTATCGTTCGCGCCTTGTTTTAGTTCGGTCATTTCTATTGTTAATGTGAAACAATCTCTTTTGTCTGCATACGTATCTATTAGTGTAATTTTTAAGTTTTCCCATGTTTTGACGGAACAACTAGAAATATTTATCGCTGCTTCACCTTTTATTTTAGCTAATATTGTACTCATTAAATATTCATTTTGGAAATCTTGTGGATCTGCTTGATTATAAAATCGTTTTACTAATTTTTCACAGATTTCGATAAATCTTGGTAAAAGTTCTCTTTCACCGAAGAATTCTGGCACCATATCCAGATATTCTTTTTTTAAGACTGGGGTTGCCATGTTTAATATAGGTTGTTTTAGTATAATTGAAGGATTATTTAAGGTATTTGGATTTAAATTAAGATCGTCAAGATCTGAGTCAGATTCAGAATTTGAGCTTTCGCTTGAATTTATTATTACGTTTAGACCTCTAAATGACATGTGGTACTTACAGTAGCAGTATCAGTGACGGTTTCATATTCGTTGAAATCGCATGATGATTTCCTGGAACTGTAGTCTTGTCAGGTCGGGTGCAGGTGCCTCTGGAATCGGAGATGCCGTCCAGCTGATCGACGCTGCAAGGTTGACGTTCTCGTTGACTGATTTGCACTCAGCACAGTGAGGACGCTCAGGGACTTTAGTTAATTTGTTTTATGTTTGTCTTTTAATAAGATGCGTGTTAGTTAGTTATATACGTTAACTCACTATGCGCACGAAGTGTTATTTTCGTTAACACAAAAAGACTGTTCGTTAGCCAAATAAAACACAAGGGTGAACCAAATTATTTTAACTAATTTGTTAAGGCCAATCCTACCGACTGCACCAATTATAACGTTAAACAAATTAACTTTGTTTTTAAAAAGTATTTATTTTACTTTAGACGTTCCTACTTGTACAAATTCTGAGCTAAGACTAACTTAAAACATACAATAATATTTCATGGCTAAACTACAACTACGTATAATGTAATATGATAATTCTACATAAAGTCACGTTCTTAAATATTAACTGTCTATGTCAGCACTATTCCACCCTATAACTTATATATATATATATATATATATATATATATATATATATATATATATATATATATATATATATATATATATATATATATATATATAAAATAACGTGGATATCGCCAGATGGAAACACCAGTAATCAAATAGACCATATTTTAGTAGAGCAGAAACATGCCCGCACGGTAAATGATGTAAAAAGCAGTAGAGGAGCAATTTCAGAAACAGATCATATAATGGTGAAAATCAAGATGAAACAGGAAATCCCAAAAAAAAAGAGAAAACAGCGAACGAGTAGCAAGATTTAACAAGCAAGCGCTAGAAAATGAAGAGGTAAGTGAAACTTTCAGAAAAACAATCCAGGAAAGTATGAATGAGGTCATCAAAACTAAATCTATCAAAGAAATGTGTGAACAAATAGAAAATATGGTATGTGGAGCAGCAAAGAAATTTCTAAAGAAACACAATAAAAAACGAAATAAAGACTGGTTTGATGCTGACTGTGAAACTGCACTCAAACAGAAAAACCACGCCAGGATGAGACTTTTTCAAAACCAGAATCAGCAAAACAAGGATACATACCAGAAGAAACTTAAAAACTATAAGAAACTTACCATGGACAAAAAGAGAAAGAAAATGGAGGAAAAACTAGATATAATTGAAGAAAATTACAAGAAGAAACATATAAAGAATTTTTATCAAGAAGTTAAGAAACAGAAAGAAGGGTATCAACCAAAAATAATTTACTGCAAAGACAAAAATGGTCAATTAGTCACACATGACAAGAAAGTAGCAAGGTAAATGGAATATTTTAATGTATTACTGAATGTTAATGAAGAGGAAGAACAAAATCTGATAATAGTACCGGAAAGTGACAATAGATTGGAAGAGAATATAGAAGCACCACAGTTTGAAGAATTAGAAAAAATATTAGCAAACATAAAAAATAATAAAAGTCCAGGGGAGAACGGGTTATTGGCAGAAATATATAAAGAAGGAGGAAATAAATTACAGGAGGAACTGTTTGCTTTCATACTAGAGGTATGGAGAACAGAAGTAATGCCAGTTTCATGGAATAGAGCTATAATATATCCAATACACAAAAGAGGAGACAAGACAATTTGTGATAATTATAGAGGAATTGCGCTACTATAAATAATGAGAGAGCTACAATTTTCCAAGACATTAATCAGTTTGGTGCAAATTACTCAAAAAGAAACATAATGTAAAGTAGTGGTAGAGGGAATTAAATCTGAATGTTTCAAAGTAAGGAGAGGATTGAGGCAGGGCGACCCTCTATCACCAGTACTATTCAATCTGGTACTAGAAGGGATATTAAGACGAAGTAAAATTTACACAAACGGAAATGTATACCGTCAAACACATCAATGCTTAGCGTACGTGGATGATATTGCCTTAGTAACAAGAACGAAGGCGGAATTGAAGAACGTGTTCACGAGGTTAGAAGAGACAGCAGAAGAAGTAGGGCTAAGAATAAACACAAACAAGACAAAATATATGAACATATCAGATGTACAGGATAAGAAGAGAGCTCTGAAAATTGTAACAAACAATGGGAAGGAATATAATTTTGAGGGCGTGAGTAGCTTTACGTACCTGGGCACGTTATTAATAAATGACATAAATGAAAAACTTGAGATAGAAGCACGAATAAGTAAGGGAAGTAAATGTGTAGGAATGTTTTGGAATTGCCTGAAGTCAAAAGAAGTATCGCTAGCAGCCAAAGTAATGTTGTATAAGTCTATAGTTCGACCAACTGTACAGTACGGGAGTGAGATATGGATATTAAGAAAAAGTGATCCAAAAACTCGAAATATGGGAGAGAAGGGTACTGAGAATAATATATGGTGGCAAGAAAGAGGGGATGTAATGTAAGGGAGTAATGGATTTATATGGTGAGTGCGGTATAACGGGGGTAATAAGAGCGCAGAAGTTGAGATGGCTAGGCCACGTAACACGTATGCCGATGGACAGAACAGTGAAGGCAGTTTTTAATGGGGGAATAGTGACAAAAAAAGAAGAGGGCGTCCAAAAGAGAAATGGTTCAGTGCGGTCAAGAAAGACTTAGGACTTCTAAGAGGGAAAAAATGGGAATAAAAAGCAACTAACAGACTGCAATGGAGAGATATAGTCCAACAAGCCATGGGCCTGCCAGGCCTGGAGAGCTAATTTATTATTATTATTTTATTCAAAGTTTAGTTTACGCTGTAATTATTTACTAACTAGATTACTTAATATTTATCTTATTCCTACTTAATCTATTTATAACCACTATTAGTCTCTATCTGTATACGATGTGTCAATTTCTTTCTTCCTTAGTTTCAAAAACTTTATCTTTGCTGTTTATTGCCCTATTGATTGGGTGACACGACTGTCTTCCAAGCGTTGCGGGTTGCGTGTTGAAAAATAGTTGTATGTTACGTTTTACAATTTATATATAGAGTTAAGTTTTCGTTTTTGTGCTTATATCTAAGTTTTATTAGCCAAAAGGATACTTTTGTTACAGTTGGTAAAGTGCTCTTAAAATTTGCGGTGTTTACTGTTGCTCGCCCAATTCCAATTTGTTAGGTTAATTGTACCCACTTTTTTGCGAAAGTCTTTTACGCCTCTTTCATCCTTGATGCAGACTACACTTCCACAGATAGAGATACTCAGCCTCTTATTCCTTGTGCCGGACACTCTCTCTTGTATATAAAATTATTTATTCTCAGATAAACCGTAAACAAAAATAGATGACAGGTTATCCACGTGCAATAATTCTGTACCTATATCGTAAATACCCTAGGAAAAATAAATAAATGACAGATACTAAATGATATGCTGATCTCGAATATAAAAAATATATGTTTTAAATCTCAAAATTATTTGCCTTTCACGTGGAGCACACTGGTTAAATATGATTTCTAAAATTATCGATAAGTTTATGCTTCAATAATAAAATATTATTTATTCATAATTGAAACGCGACATAATATATTTTCTATATGAAAATTGTGGTCAAAATATTAATATATGACGTTAAATTGAAAAAAGTGGTACTAAAAATATGTACTTCATGAGAAATATAAAGAATTTAGTAAATTTTAGAAAATTCTTTTGATACGAGATCAATATATGTATTATTGGTCATTTATAAAATTTTCAAAAGAATGAAACGTTACAAAAATCACAAATAGTTCATGTTTAATTTACCTACCTAATATACCATTAATTTTATTGTTCTTATAATTAAATTAGATTTTAAGTTAATTATATGTACAAAGCAAAACGTGAATAATTTATTTAATTTGTTTTCTGAAGTATTAAAACCTCTAGATTTTAAATCGTAATTCGCTAATTTTCAGTCGCTAACGCTGGTGTATCACTAGGGTTAGCATAATAATAAAGAGTTATTCATATTTGTTAAATAGTAGAACTTGCAAACTTAAACAATTTTAAGTGCCCTTGTTTCACTAAATTTTTAGACTGCGAAACACTTCATGTGATGCGAAAGGGATATATCATTCACGTACACGTCTCAAATTTCTAAAACGAATTTGTACAATATCATAAAAATTATTTAATTCTGGAATTGTAAATAATTTCATTGCCAATTGTTAAACATTCAAAATCTCAATTGTGCGTTGAAAAGTGATAACTACCATGATTTGAGTTCACTACTTGTTCTGAACGTCAGTCAATTCTTGCTTAATTGATTGTCTGATTCGGTAGTGTTTTGTCTATAATTGCTAAAACACCGGTTTTTGACACAGAGTTCATTGAACCCACAATTTAGTATGTTTATATGTGGTCAAATAAATGTGAGATCGTTAAATTAATGTTTCTCAAAATTTAAAGTTTTTCTATACAATTATAATTTCGATATCCTAGCGGTAACTGAAACTTGGATTTGCGACACTTCCCCCTCTCATTTATATCATATCGCTGGTTACAATTTATTTAGCGAACATCGAACACATAAAAGAGGTGGGGGTGTTGCTTTTTATGTGCGCAATGGTATTACTTGCAAGATTTTAGATATTTCATTTGTCACCAGTAATAATATCGAACATCTATGGATACAATTTACTAGTCAAACCCTTAAATATATATTCGGTGTTATTTATAACCCTCATGTAGACTCTTATAAAGAACTAGATATTTTAGATCCAATATTAACTGAGTTTTTGCCTCAATGTGATTATTTACTTTGTATGGGAGACATAAATGTGAATTTATTATTAAATGATGTGCGTCGAACATTCTTTTCTAATTTACTATCTGCTCATGATATGCATCAATTAATAACGAGTTATACACGACCATCTTCGAAAACTCTCCTTGATGTTATTGTAATATCTGATAAGTCACTGCGCTCATTCACAGATGTAATTGATTGTACTAATATCTCTGACCATAATTGCGTTTACTGTATGTTACAATTACCTAAACCCTCTAGTATTGAGAAATATTACTCGTTTAGAGATTTCAAGGAATTTAATTATGAGATTTTTTTGGCTGATTGCGACCTTATCCACTGGAATCATATTCTAACATTAAATAATATTAATGATAAGTTAGATTATTTAAATAATAATATTATTGCATTGTTCGATAAACACGCCCCTATAAAAACTATAAACATTAATAAAAATTATTGTCCCTGGATTACTTCCGTGATAAAAATTATGCAGCATAAAAGAGATAAAGCATTAGCTGAATTTAAAAAGTTTAAAACTGAATCGAAATATAATTTTTACAAGCAACTTCGTAATCTAACTACTGCAGCTATACGTAGGGAAAAACAAGTATTTCTTGAATGTGAAGTTAATAATAGTTTTAAAAATTCCACCAAACTATGGAATAATCTAAGACGATTAGGTGTTAAGGGCGAAGTAGCAAAGAATATATAAGGACGTAACTTGAGGCTCCAGAGATGCGGGCGGCTAGCTGGCAGTGGAGAAGGGGGTGGTTCCACAAAATGAACACAAAACAAAACAAATATAGAGGGCGCCACGTAGTTGTATGACCCAGCACTGTACCCAACTACGAAGGTACCTGAAACCAAAAGCACGGGAGACGAGAGAGGGATACAGGGCATACAGGAAAATCTCAATCCGTGAACACTATTCCAGAGGCCCACGGATGATATAATTAAAATGCTGTGTACTACTTACCGACAAAATCACACTATTTACCAGTAAATAAACTTGAACACTAACGGAAACACTAAGTTCCTGGAAACTGACAAAAGAAACGGTTCCGAAATAAATAAACAAAATGGCGGACAACACTGACTTTAATGAACAAACGCAAAAGACAACAACAATACTAATAAACGCGGGAAAAGTTGCGAAAGCGACGTGGAACAAATTGAAAGCGCAACGTAGTGCAGTCATATGCCACTTACACCTCGACGAAGGTCGAACGCGATTTACGATTGGTCAACGCGTAAACCCGGACAAATACAGTCTAAATGCGGCGTATAACTCGGCTACGGCGAGATGGAACAATAACATAAAACCTAAAGCAACAGAGCGCCACTGCGCAACTTCCCTTGCAACACAAATACAAATATAATTCAAACAAATTAAATGACTCGCAGTGTTGTGACAAAATAAATTGATATTCCAAATAATCAAGTGACACATGTAAATAATAAAACAAAAATAATAATAAAGACAACAAAATATGTTAAATGAAGTTAGAATTACTGACCCAGTTAATTTATTTCAGAACAGCGAACTTCGACCAAAAGTGTCGGTAATGAAAAATAAAAGTTAAGTATACTTTTCTGGTCAGTAGGTAAATAAATAGTGTAAAAAGAGAAAACAATTAAATGAAAGTTCTAGAACACTTAGCTGTCGCCTCAACAGGCTCAAACCCGTGGCTTCTGGAATGGTGACCCGCGGATGGACCTTGGACTCGCGAGACGTAGCTCAGGAATTCCAAACCTGGTGTACTGGATCAAGAGGATGCTGGCGGTACCTTCCAGTGGGCACAAGTGCTGGCTGTGGGTCGCTGGTGGGCGGCGAACAAATCTTGGATCTTCGCGATCACGAAAATAATTCCCCAAAAGGGCGTCTTGCGGAGTGCACGCACGGCAATGCAATTTACACAAACTTGCAACTACTCCGAAGAACTGAATGAGATTTCGCTTTAATAATTCCCAAATGGAATTGCAAACTGCAATCAGTAAAGCGCAAATCAACACGTAATCAGCGAGAAAAATCACTTGTCAACTCAATCGGACAACAGCCAAGAACTCACTCTTAAATAATTTTTCGGAATCAGTCCGGAAGACAAAAGAAAAAGAAAGGAAGATATAAGAAACAATGAGAAGAAATAAGAAAGAAAATCAATTTGGCGGCAAAACAAAAGTACATCGGAATAGCAACTAAAGACAGCTTTACACTTACAATTTCGGGGCCGAGATGCATGGAAAATAAGGAATCGGTAAGGAATATATTATTGTAAAAATATGGCAAACTAGATGACAGGTGAACTAATGTTATAACTAAGATAAATCAGTAATCAATTACTTTTTAACTATTTAACGGGGACTTTTTATTAACCAAGTATACTGCGCGTTGCTTTAAATCAACCTTTACCTGTTTTGAACGCTCTAGCGGCAAGATAAACAATTAACTAAACAACAACTGTCAACAAAATATTTAAATAACGAAGGAAGTTAAATTTAAGTTGAAATAAAATAACAAAACATAACGTAAATGAAATGGAAAGCAACGTGGAAATTGATTTAAACAAATAAGGTTAGTAGTGTACAAATGACTAATTAGTATTTCGCTGCTGCTAATTCAAAATTCTGATTTTAGGTTACACGTAAAAATGGGATGGGAAAGAATTTAAAAGGACTGAAAGAGGGAAAGGAATTTATGGATAAAGGACGAAATTGAAGCGTGACAAATATTCCGGAAGTTCTCTGTGAACCAAATATCTATGCGCAATACATGTTAAACAAAGTCGGCACCTCTAATATCAGTATTCAGACCAAATATTTTTATGAAAATAATTTATCAATGGAGCAACCGGGTGTACCCTTTATGTTTCACTGTATTGACAGCGATGCAGTTCAACAAATTTTATCTAAGCTAAAATCGAATGCTACAGGTGCAGATAATATTTCGCGTAAGATGACTATGATAATTTTACCTTACATTCTGGATTATGTTACGCACATTATAAACACTTGTATTATTGATAGTATCGTCCCTGATGTTTGGAAAATTGCAATTATTAAGCCAATTCCAAAACAAGCGAATTGTGCTACATTCGATGATTTGCGTCCTATTAGTATATTGCCCGTACTGTCTAAAGTTCTTGAGAAAGCATGCAGTGATCAAATCATGAATTATGTAACGGAAATAAATATTCTCCCTAAATGTCAATCTGGATTTAGAAAAGGGCATAGCACTAATACATGCTTATTAAATATCATTGATGAAATTTTAAATAACTATAACCAAGCAAAATTATCCCTTCTTATCCAAGTTGACTTCTCCAAAGCCTTCGATATGATTGATCACAGCATGCTACTTGCTAAGTTTAGGTATTACAACTTTTCGGACAGTGCTCTTCAGTGGTGTAAAAGCTATCTAAACAACAGACATTTTCAAGTTAGCATGTCATCGAATGTAGATACAAAATTTTCATCGCTTTTTCTACTTCAGTGTGGTGTGCCGCAAGGATCTATTGTTGGACCCTTATTTTTCTTAATTTATATTGCAGACATGCCTTCTGTTTTTAATTATTGTTCAGTACATTCGTATGCCGATGATACGCAAATTTTTGCAACAGTATGTCCATCAAATACTTTAGAACAATGCGCAATTATTAATGATGAGTTAAAACAACTAGTCTGTTGGATCAATAACAATGAACTTAAGATTAATGCTAATAAATCATACCTTATGATTTTTGGCAACTTTGATATACCCAATATTTTATTGAATGGAATAATTCATCAGCGTAGCAGCGTCACAAAAATCTTCGGTGGCAGTGACGGTGGCGGTGGCAGGGCGGTGGCGGCACGGTGGCGGGGTGCGATGAGTCATGTGGTGCCAATGGTCAGCTTGGGGTCATTGAACTTGCACCTGGTATTAATTAGGTCATTGGCCAGCACACCTGCAGTAATTGCTCCCTGGAGGTGCAACCGTCAAACACACGTGCAGCACGCGTCATAAGACACCTGATATTAATTATAATTAGGTCATTACCCCAGGCACGCGACTTACGCACCTGGTATTAATTAGGTCATTGTCCTGACGTGCACGTGCAAAGGTATTGAAACACACGCGTCTCAACCCGGGTACGCAACCCCACATATGCACCTGGTATTAATTAGGTCATTGCCCGGCGTGCAATTGAGTCAGACATGTCTAACGGAATGTTACTGACCTATGGTAAACACACGCGTCTCAACTTGTAAAAACTAGTTTTTATGCAGGGTGATGACATCACACAGTCCACTCAGGCACGCGACTTACGCACCTGGTATTAATTAGGGCATTGTCCCGAGGTGCACGTGCAATGTTACTGAAAACACGCGCCTCAACTTAAAAACTAAGGGGCAGTGAAATGAAACAAGTAATATTATTTTATTTTATTTATTCAAAAATACATGGTACATTATTGTTACAAACTACTTACAGCGCTAGTTAATGGATTATACTTAATTATTCTATCATGCAGAATTAAACAATAAGCAGATGTATTCTCGGGTACATTAGCATTCGTTTCAAATTCCAATCTTATATCTACACTACCAGATTTTAACAATTCTGGCTGATAGGTGCAATCTATAACTGCCAGTGGAGCTATGGTAGAAAACTCATGAGGTGTAAATATTGGTTGACACTGACGTTCATAATAAGTCAATTGAAACTGAGCATACATTTCATACAACATAGCCCACTGGTTGTTATTAAAATTCAAGTTTAAGCTGTCGTAGGGATAGATTTCTGAGTTTAAATAAAGTTTAATATTCGTTAAATTACAGTGATCAAACTGACTTATATTTTTATCATGTTTATTTTTGGGATCTGTCTGCAATCCAACGATGACGGAACGTGGTGTCTCCAGCTGTGTTTCCGTCTTGATGGGCCAAGAGTGCCGCTGTGTTTTCTGCAGTAACGGGTACTCATGCAGCTCCCAACTTCGGAATGCAATTTGCAAGTCAACACTCTTCTCCAAAAATCGTAAAAGTGACAGCCGCTCAGCATCAACCACAGATATATGTGGCATCTTCCAATACACTTTACTTAATTCGATTTTCATTTTTTCACTTGCAGAACTGTTTTCAACTGCATTTACATCTGAACTGCTACGTATAAGTACTAATTCTTGACGTAAATTTAAAATTATCTTTTTAAAATCTTTACAAAAACCCAGAAGCATGTTTAACGGAATGATTACATTAAAATTCCCCTTACTGTCAATAATGTGTTTGGTAATATCAGTTGTAGGTAACCAACCTGCGACTTGTAAATGTTTACTTTCATCGGTATTATAAGATGCATAACCTTTCATAGTCGAAGTTAAACCGAGATTTCTTACTCTATCTATATCTACACCGCCAATTTCATAACGAATTTCATTAAATAGAAATGCAAAGGCATTGTTAACTAATTTGGCTGTACAAGACACTTTGTTATCATGTGTAAGAAGTTTACCTTTAATGTAAAGCATGCTATTCCACGGTACTGTATAAACATCCTGTTGTTGGATAGGAATTCGAATTTCATCATTATTATTTCAAGTTGTAGAAGCATAAGGCTGATGGGTATGTTTTTCAGCACGAATAATAGCGTCATCAAATAAAGCTTTTTCACTCACATTTAGTATATTAGCATTCATGATGTGAATACAGAGAATAAAATTTTTAAATTTTTTATATTTAATTCTTATCCAAACAACAATAGCAGTGAATCGCTTCCGGTGTTTATCCAGATTGAACTTTGAATCCCAGAGATTTAAGGAACTGATAATTTATAGGTGTTAACTCACTAGCGGCTTTCACACTAATGCGGGCACTATACGCACGTTCGCCGTATTTATTATTAAACTTAATCCCCATTTTGTCGCTTTAGGTGTAGTCTTACTGTGATCACTTCTCGTCTGAAATTGATCAAATCCCTATTTTGGTCTACTATATTAAGGGTTAAGGATGATATTGTACTTGTATTGATTGGTAAATATATAACTTGACTTTCTTTTGAGTTTCTATAATTTTGAATCCAGGTGGAACGCGCGGGAAAAATTCATGTAGTATATGAACTGTGTTACTGTTTGAATAAGAATTAGTAGTTATGCTACACTCAATACATATTGCATTTACTTTAATAATTGATACGGGGTTATCAGACACGTGTAATTGATTTGCAGCTAATTTACGATGTTCAAATCCTAATAAACTACCGATTGAATCATTTGGCTCGAAATTGATAATGTGATTACTTTTTATTTCACACTTAAGCGTATTATTATTTGCCTGAATATCAAGTTTAGTTTTCGAATCTACTTTTCTCTGCAAATATTTATTTATATCATCTACTTCGTACGAACCTTCAGGAATTTCAATAATTTTGCTGTCTGAATAAAATTTGTTATTATTTTTATCAATATTTGGTATAGCATTATATACTTCAAAATTAATTAAACCAAGAACATATTCATATTTTTCATCGAGGACTATCGGAGGGTAAAAATTTCTATTAATCGTGGAGCTATCACCAAATAATGTGAATGTGTATGACATGACGGTTAAACAAACACTAACAAATTTTCACGCCTGCTAGAAATGATAAACACAAGTGTCCGCATTTCACACTGTTATAAGATTGGTATGCATGGTGATTGTATTGTATTCTAGAGTTCTTACCGAAATATGTAATTAGTTCTTTTGGAGGTTGTAAGTCACCAAAACTGTCAAAATATATAACCAGATTGTTACGCTTTCGATAGGCAATCCAATGCGTCCCACCCCCGTTGTTAGAATCCAGGTTGACAATTCCACATTCATTGAGTTTAATTTTTTTAGGCAACTTATTTCTCATAAAAACCCCCCTAAAACATGGAATATGTAATAATTTTACGTACTTATTTAAGTCAATATTAGTTAACGGTCGAGATGGTAACTTTATTGGTAGTTTTTTGACGGTGACTGCTTCAAGTAGAGTCCAAGCCCTTTTCTGTATGGTTTCAAACATAATCCTTTTCCCATGGCGACGGCCTCCTTTAATTTATTGTGACGCTCACTTTCTTTTAATTGCTCAGCGGCGGCTCGAGCATCGTTGACAGCCTTGGCGATGCCAGCGGCACCACCTCCAAGTGCACCCAGAGCGCTCAGCCCGGCAAATATTGGAATTAACGGTAGAAACCCACCTTTTTTAGGTACAGCTATAACTCGAAGATTTTTAATGCTGCGTTTAATTCGTTTAACAGTGCGCAGGGCAATTTTTACCGATTTATTTAAGTCTGAAGAATTATTACTAGATTTTATAGCTTTCTTTGCACGATTTACAAGATCGCGAAAAGTTAGGCTTCGATTCTTCGGCACCTTCATCATTATCGCGACTATTTAAACGAGACACGTCTTAACACGTTCACAGTTGGTGATTAACGTAATAACGTTAAAAATTATGATTTCGAAAACAGCAATAAATATCGGCGTCATAGTGCATTATTACCTAGTACAGTCAGATGTATAATAGCGGGGCCGTCAGGATGCGGTAAAACAAACGTAATGATTGCATTGCTAGAACATGAGAATGGCTTACGCTTTCAAAATATCTATATTTATTCAAAATCTTTATTGAACCTATTAAAGACTATTATTTCGCGTACAATGAAAATGTTCAAATTAAAAAGCCGTCTGAGGCAAAGTACAATTCTATATTTATTTTCGATGATGTCGCATGCGATATACAGGACATAATTCGAGAGTATTTCTCTATGGGCCGCCATCAAGCTATAGACTGTTTCTATATATGTCAAACTTATACCCGAATTCCTAAGCATCTCATAAGAGATAATGTACATTTCTTAATATTGTTTAAGCAAGATGAATTAAATTTAAAACATGTTTATATGGATCATGTGAATACTGACATGTCATTCGAAACGTTGAAAAATATGTGCTCTTGTTGTTGGTGTGATAAGTATGATTTTATAGTGATTGATAAAGATAGTGATCTTAATGCAGGGCGTTACCGCAAGGGGTTTGATCAATATATTATAAATAATCTTGGTGATGAGTGAAACAGTCAGTATCCAGTATTGATTGAGTGAAGATCAGCACAGAGTTGTATATCTGATCAGTTTATTACCCAGTTCGTCAGAGCCTTTCACCAGTTCAACTGATAGCTGTTACCTGTTCGTCAGAGCTGTTCATGTGTATAACAGACCTGTTCATTATCTAATTATCAGCTCATCAGAGTCGTTCACCAGTTCAAACCTGATCAATTACCTGATCAAAGCTGTTCAAAGCTGTTCAATTACCTGTTCAAAGCTGTTCATTTGTATAACAGACCTGTTCATTATCTGATTATCAGTTCGTTAGAGCCGTTGACTTGTAAATAATGGAGGCTAGAAAGGAACGTTTAACTCAAGACTTAATAAAAACTAGAAATATTGTACGGCGAAAATTCAAAAATATTAAACTTGATACTTTATATTGAAGAGATGTTAAATGATGATTCTGACAAATTTTATATTGGTGACTCGGAAATTAAAATTGTTGGTAAAGATATTGTTATAAATAATTTAACATATACGGGAACAACTGGTTTGTATGAGTTACTTTTCAAAAAAGAGCCCACGGGATATACTAAAGATGATCATAAAAATTATATTGATATTGTGAAACGAACAAATGCTCATAGGCGGCACTATGCATCTAGTGGACAAATATCGGGCTCTAAGTCGAGGAAATACACTCAGGTTATTGGTCCAATGGTAGATCCTCATTTAAGAAAGATTTCAGCTCCCAGGAAACCAAGCTCTAAATCAGTTACTGGTAAAAGTTATTTAAAAACATTCAATAAAAACCGCGTAGTGGAATATGTACATTGGGATAATATAAATGAAATTGTTGATCGTCTTCGTCTCCTAATTGCATCACGTGACGCGGGGCATACAAATCATGAGAATGAGATTATTTCTATAATTGAGGAGTTAAAAGAGACCAATGTTATTGAATAATTTCATTTCAGTTATGACTCTGGACAAGTTCGGACGTCATATTGAGTTGCATAGAACTAAAAAGTATATTAATAATAAAATTGTTGGTCTTACAAATACTCATCAGGCAACTGTTCAGGAGCTAAATAAAATTTTTAAAAGAGATATCGGTAATGTTAAGGATAAAGTTAAAATTGAATGATTATCTGAAATAAATAGTTAGTTAAAAAATTTGAGATATATTGTTATTTTACAACTGAACTTAACTTTGCAGGGTGAAAATTATGATATCATTAACGGTTTTGATAAAAAGCATTATAAATTTCCGTGTGCTGGACGAGTACTTGAATGTCGATTTAATCAAGAAAATATATCTTTAAATTATAGTATTAAAGCTACTAAACGCGTTTCATTTATTGAAAATAAAAATGTTATGCGTAATGATAAATTGAGTATATTTCCATACCCCGTAGGTTTAAGATTAGAAAACTTATATCTGGAAATAATATTAGAAACGGCTGTATATCATGTCGAAAATTAAGCGAGAAGTTGTCGAGGAATTGCATAAGTCTGCGCGTGTAAATTTCCCAAGAAGACGGGTGATTATTAAGGGTTTGGATGAATTATTTCAAGCTGATTTGGTGGAAATGATACCCTACACCAGGTTAAATAGAAGTTTTAAATATATTTTAGTTGTTATTGATGCATTCTCCAAATTTATATGGACGCGAGCAATAAAAAATAAGTCAGGGCGTGATGTAACTGCTGCAATGAAAGATATATTTAATAAAAGTTATCGCATTCCTAAAAATATTCACGCTGATTTGGGAAAAGAATTTTATAATAAAGATTTTAAACAGTTAATGGAAAAACACAATATCAATCATTATTCAAGTTTCAGTAATAAAAAGGCCAGTATTGTGGAGAGAGTAAATAGAACTTTAAAGAATGCAATGTGGAAGCGTTTTAGTTTACGGGGGTCATGTAAATGGCTTCATTTATTACCATGAAACCTAGAGATGTTAATAAAAGTAAAGAAAAGCTTCTACTTGATACTGTTTACAGTAATATAAAAATAGCTGGTATTGCTAAATTTAAAGTAGGTGATTTTGTGCGAATTAGTAAATATCGGAGTGCATTCGTTAAGGGATATACAAGAAACTGGTCTAATGAAATATTTACTATATATCAAGTGAAATTAACAAATCCAGCTACATATATCCTTAAGGATTATTCTGGTCAACTTATTCAGGGCGGATTTTATGAGCATGAATTGAAAAAGGTAAAATATTCTGATGTGTATTTGGTGGAAAGAATTCTTAAGCGAAAAGGTAATCAAGTTTACATAAAATGGCTTGGTCTAAATAACACGCATAACAGCTGGATAGATAAAACTAATATGTAATAATGTGTACAAAGCAGTGTTACTGCATCGGCTGAGATTTCTCAGCAACATAGGTGAGTGGTTCATCACAGTTTATAAAACTTTTATTGAAATTAAGCAAAATTTTGAGGGGGAAGAATGTTCAACAAACTTCCATCGAAATTCATAAATTGCTAAAAATTTACAATGTTAGAGCGATAGACCCCCACCACCCATTTATAAGTGCTTTTGATGTATCGAATAATGCGGGCATGCGATTGGCTGGGTCTGCATATAAAAGATTCGTCACTGCTCGCTGCACTTATTACTTACCATTCACTCAAAATGAATACATTTATTGTTGATATACAAGGGTTTAAAATTTGTAAAGATAATATTCAAACATTTATTTTTAAAGAAATTGCGGTAATAAATCTTGCAACAGGAATATGTCAGTATGAAATGATTGAACCGACTTTTCCATGGGACGAGTTGGATTATAAAAGTAAACAGAATGTTTTATGGTTAACTAAAAATTATCATAATTTAGAGTGAAATTTTGGTGATTCTGTCGGATACTGTAAATTCCATGTTCCCTCCCAGCGTTGACAAAATTTATGTCAAAGGGTTAGAAAAAATATGCTGGCTTAAAAATATTATAAAGTCAAAAATTAATATTATAAATATTGAGAACTTAAACTGTCCTGTTCTAAAAGATCTAAGTAATCCTAATTTAGATTATTGCAATGTTCACGTTAAACACTGTGCTATACGAAATGCGTATGCATTAAAAGATTGGCTTAATGAACGTTTTACAAGATATAAGTCTTTGCAATTATTTTTTAAAGAAGGTCTACTATCTTTCATGCTGGATGAAGAAATCGCTACTCTACCAATGGAGTTTGTTATGGTGTTTGCGGGGCGTGAAATCGAAAATTTATGGGATAGATTTCCTAGATCCTGGCAAGACGATGAAAAATTTCAAAAACATCGAAGCTGCTTCAAACATGTGAGTGTGAGTGAGGATCAAGTGGAGGGCCCAATTCCAATGAGAAAAAACTGTCCTCAATGTTAATTTAAGAATGAAATGTAATTTAATTTTAAGAATGTATAATTTTAATGAAAATAAAAATATTTCACTTTAATCTGGAATTATTATTCATACCCTTTTGGAAGAAGTACAGGTTAAAAAATAGAATGATTTATTTGAAATTTAATTTATTAAACGCAACATATACAGATAGTTTGTACTTTGTACACATTTTAATTGAAAATTGATTGTAAATGTTCGCGTACAACTGTACATAATTTACAAGAGCAAAAAAACAGTTCCAAATATTTTAACATTTCCGAGCTGGGTTGTCGATGTAGCTGTGGTGAAGTTGGTAGGACTCGTGGTGTTGGTGTCAGCGTTGTCAGAGGTTTTGACCTCGGTGCTGGTGTCGACTCAGGCATCGGCGTCGCCAGAGGTGCAGGCGTTGGTACAGTTGGCAGAGGTTTCGGCGTAGATGTTGATATAGACGTTGGCAGGGATGCGCTCGATGTTGTCGCGTCAGTCTCCATTGCCCAGATAATAGTTTCAAAATTCTCATCACTCACACACTCTAACCAGTTGAAATCTTGACCCTCTCTCTCTGACTCTTCATCAAACTCCATCACAACTGATAACTGATCGAGCAATTTTGAAGTTATCCTTTATATATAGGGGTACAGTGACGTCATACCAATAGCTGCAAACTACCTGTATGCGTGCTACTTAAGGTTGAAATAAAAAATTATCATAAAAGTTTTAATACATATTTATTTTCATAAAGTATTAACCACGAATACATTTTATTTTAGCTTCTAATACAGGTGTAATTATAGGTGAATAAAACTTATCTATCTTATTTCTAAACCTCTCCCGATCTCTTGCATATTGCTCCCAATTGCTGCATCGGGCCATGTGATACGCGAAGCGCCACTTTATAAGGTGATGTATTTGGACTGCATCGTTGAATCGGACTACCATGTTTTACTTTATCATTAATACCCAAATTTTGCATTTTTATTGTTATATAATACATATCAATGTCATGCGTTAATATTTTAATATTTTTTAAATACAGATCAAGTTGCATGCGATAATTTTCTTTAGAACTCATTTTTCATAAAATTCCACGTTCACTGTCTTGCCAGTTTTTCCTTTTGAAATGATCAAAAGTGCTTCTGCAGATGCCTTTTCATTCAAGCTGGTTATCTCATCTTCATCGAGAGCGTTGAATCGGGCACCCAAATATACACGATTTTCTAGTAGTTCCAGGGCAACTCGCTCACCATATGTTGTAGTGGTCTTGTATAGTTTTACAATTTCGTACTTTTTTCCAACTTCTAGGTCGGCTAATGGTAAAATATCTTTTACTTTCGCAACTTTATTGAGTTTTTGCAGAAGACTCATGATGATGATGTTAAGTATGAAAATTTAATATTCAACTGTTCTTCAATAAGGTTTCTATACATATTTATACAAATCTTCCCCCTCCCCCCACCATCAATCTGTAACGAACTTGTAAACATAACGTAAATCTAGAGTCATGACGCACATGCACATGCACATGCACGTGTTTGTCGTAGGTCAAAAACTTGTTCAACAAGTCCAGTGCTGCACGTGGTACAGGTCAGTGACACTGACGCGTGCCAACTGCAAGTATGACTCTTACACGCGTTGCACCCTCACCATGATGGCATTCCGCTGGACCTAATTAATATCAGGTGTCTTATGACGCGTGCCGCACGTGTGTTTGACGGTTGCACATCCAGGGAGCAATTACTGCAGGTGTGCTGGCCAATGACCTAATTAATACCAGGTGCAATTTCAATGACCCCAAGCTGACCGTTGGCACCCCATGACTCATCGCACCCCACCACCCCGCCAGCATTACACTGATTACATTAGTAAAAATGAAAACATGTATTTCAAAATTTGTAGAACAAAAGATGTACAACACGAAAACTGCTGTACATAACTTGCCTTTCAAATAACTCCACCTAAAGTATGAAGCAGTTGAGTAAGATAAAAAATTGTTTCCGCCCGGGATCAAACCGGAAGCATTGTGTATGTAATGTTGGAAAAAAAATATTATACTCGTATGCAACTCAAATATACTGCTAACATCGGATAAAAAGTGTAAACAATTTAAGGTAACTACATAGATGCAGTTAAAATTATTCTTATGAACACAACATTATATGTACTCGTATATCTACCGTTCTTGAAAACAATGCTTGGCTTGAAATATAGCCGCAAAATATTAGTATTTTTATAACTAATATAACAAGTGATGTGATAATTGCTGATAATATTTAGTTATAAAAATTTTAATATTTTATTTCTATAACAACAAATTTAAATTCACATCAAAATATTAATTATCATGTTACAAGTTATATTTTTCGAGAGAATTTTACATGAAAAAATTTCTTGTACAGACCAGTTCTTCATTGAGAATTTCCCGTTTCGATATTTTAAAATGAGGATTATGAAAATAGCATTTATATATTGCCAACAAAAGAGATTCGATTGTAAAAAATTACTACTTACTGTCACTAGCGGAAAATGATTAAAATAGATTAAATTTTATTGGTTCATTTTTTAAAGAAATTCGTGATTCTATTGGTTCCCAAATATACGTGATAAATTCTCAAAAAACTATGTATACAGGTTGATTGGTTTTTCATTGTCCCGCTTATACCGTTGAAATATTAAATATACAAGAAAAAGTTAAATGTAAGACTTATCAAACACAATGGTCTTTTAAAGATCTAAAACAATTTTTTTCAAAGACCTACTAATTATCCGAAAAATTATTTAACTTTAAACGAAACATTATTTGTTGTAATTTAATAATTATTGTATATTTATTGTAAAAAGAAATTTATTTAGAACCGTATTCTTAAAAAATATATGGGGCGGTTAATTAATTAGGTCATGGAAAAACTAGTTTGCGATATTTTATTGACCAGGTTCTATTCGAGCCGTGTTCAATTACCCTCAATCACAGGACTTACCACACTTAAACAAATAAAACATTAAAAAAATGCATCGTCTGTTTGGATATTTGTATCTTCAATACAGTTATGGCCATACCCATTGTACAATCTTAGATAAATTTAATATATCCGACGTGTATCGTCTCACAATATTTTGTTTATAACAGATATTTATCAATAAAATCAGGTCTGGTGCTGTTACTAGTGATAAAAAGTTAATACAAAAATAGAAAATCTGATTTCCTCAAAAATAATACAAATAATTGTTATTTTACAACGCAAAAACTAATTACGATAAAACAATTGGCTGACGATAGCACGTTGTTTGTGAAACCTGCTCAAAATGTGCGTATGATAAAATTAGAATATCCGGCTGATGTTGTTATGCGTGGTTAACCACTGTTTGATAATCATTTATAACTAAACAAAGAATAATGCAAGGAAAAGTTTTGTGGAATATAAACTTAGTCATAAACTGGTAGCATTTGAATCAGTTCAGTCTTTGGTGTCGCGAACAAAACTTTCAAGTTTCGTAGTGTTTGTCTTTGTACCGCTCATTTTATTATCAATAAAAATGTTAGACGCAACATACATTGTTGCGATACTTTTGGTGATGATTCAAGGTAGGTTCATAAAATTTAATCTAAATTATTACTGTTAAATTCTGACATTAGTAAAAACTCTTTCGTTGCTGACTTTGGTTAGTGATAATAGTGACAAATAGTGTCTCGAGTGAAAAGCGGACTATAAGTGTTTAACGTGGAAAATCAGGTTTTACATATTATTTCAAATAAGAATAAATAAATAAATATATTATCAAGTCTTTTACCTATTCTTAGGTGTAGTACTCTGCCGTACCAGATCTCGATAAGTGATATATTTATTTCGCGCGATGTGCCGCTACCAGCCGTCAAATCACAGCTCTCAAAGATGTTAATGGAGGAGGAGTTTCAGAAGTAATTTTATTGCGGTGAAATTTGTTTGTCGGCTGTGGGAATCGAATCCGGGTTCTCAAATCCACAGGCCACCTACCCCAAATAAGAATGATAGAGAATAAACTTCTGCATTCGAAATATTTTGTTGAATTTGATTACTAGTTAGTGACTGTAAATTCTGGATTTAATAGTGTTTAAAATATATATATATATATATATATATATATATATATATATATATATATATATATATATATATATATATATATATATATATATATATATATATATTCTTAGTTAGCCATGGAATAGAAAGGACATGTGATTATTATATGCAACTAATTATCAATTTTGTAATGTTTCTCAAACCTATTCATTCTAATTGAAATTGTAATAAACTTTAATACTTGTAACATTTCGTCCAGAATAATTGCATTATTTTTCGATTTTATTTATCTGACAGAATAAAGTTTTCCTTGAATTCAATTTCGATGCCACGATGCCGAAGTATATTAATTACATTTATCTGACTTTTTTTAAATTCCCTTTCACAAATGACTGAGTGAGTAAATTTAAATTTAATAACTGATTCAGATGCAGGGTTCTTATTCTCATTTAGCATTACCAATTACAATTACTAATTAGATGCAAGCACGTACAATTGAAAGGAAGTGAGAAAGATACGAGATATGTGTACTTGTTAAGATTTTCTTTACTTATTTAACGTGAGCGGCATTGAGAAGCAAATGTTTTAATTAAATCATTAATAACGTCAGTAATGTAGGTAAACAAAGTATTCCATGGTTATGAATTACAGAAGCGTCAAAAATCAATTGAGTTCATGCAAAATTTTAATGTATTTATTTACCTGATATTAACTGAACAGGAATTTTTCTCTTTATATTCTCACATTTTTGGACACTAGTTTTATTGTGTTATTTGTTTGAATTTATTTTGTGTATATTTTGTAACTGCTGTCATTATTATGTTGATATTTTAACAAACAAATTTTAAACTGTACCACTATAGAATTTCCAAAATCGTACTAGTTTCTTTCTACGAGTATTTATTAATTTCAATAATATTTCGTTTAATTATTTTTCATTGCCAAGTTATTAATCAAATAAACAGGGCAATTTAATATCGGAGATAGGTTTCCTAAAACGTACTTTATAAATTATCTTATTGTACAGTGATTTATTATACATGTCATTTATTTTTAAGGTTGAACTTGTAAATTGAATAAAATAAATAAATATATCATTACGTCTTTTACCCATTACTGGGTGTGGCACTCTGCTGTAGCAGATCTCGGTGAGTGATATATTTCTTCGCGTGAAGTGCGGTTACCAGCCGGCAAATCACGGCCACCAAAGATGTTAGTGGTGGGGGAGTCACAGGGGTAGATTTAATTTGGTGAAAATTGTTTGTCGGCTGTGGGGATCGAACCAGGGTTCTCAAGATCGACTCGATACCACTGAGCCATCTACCCCATAAAATAAAATAGAGAATAAAATCCCTAACAATCAGTAAAATGACATGAGAAGTACTGTCGAACCGGCTATGCTGGCAAAGTTCTTAGTCACAGGTCCTTCGCGTAAACTTGTTCTCGTTGAAGGAGAGGGTTATACCATACTGATGAGCTCTTATAAGATCGAAACGCGTCTATTGTTACTAACTGTGCTGACCGGCGTCTGATGACCTAGTAAGTTGTATTGGAGGCTGAATTTTTGTGAAACCCAAACAAGTGTTTGTTTTAATATTTTATAAGACCTAGTTTCACAAGTAATTGACAATTAATTTCGTCTCTTGTTTCTAGTATCAAAATTAGTAAAATATTTAATAACACATTATGCATATCTAATTTTCTTTCTCGTTGCCATTATCTGTCAATTAATGGTATCAAATATGATTCAAATTAGAAATGATATTCAAATGAAGGTGCCGTCTCTCTCAATCCTAAGTACGAGTATTCCCCAGTCTTTACATGTATTTAGTCATACTATAAGATCTATTCCCCAAATAGTGGATATGAGGTTGCAAATGAAATTGTAGTTTAAATCAAACCTCAAAAATCATGGTAGCTATCACTTTTCCAGGCGCAGTTGAGATTTTGGCTGTTTAAAAATTCGCCATGAAATTATTTACAATTCCCGAATTAAATGGTCTCTATGAAACTGTAGAAATTCGTTTTAGAAATTTGAGACGTGTACGTTAATGATATAGCCTTTTCCAAGATGTATCAACTGAAGTTTTGTAAATATATTTAACTTAAAATCTAATTAATTCATAAGAACACAAAAATTCATGGTACACTAGATTGGTAATTAAAACAATTACTATAAGTTCAAAAAGTTAACTATCGAAGTCATTCAAATTACACGCCAAAAGCCTGCGACTGACAGTCGCAGTAAGTCGTGACTTAAGTTTAACAGCGTTTCATTTTTTAGAAAAAATACATAAATGACAGATACTACGTATCTTGATTTCGGATCAATAGAATTTTCTAAAATTTATTAAATTATTTGTATTTCTCATGAAGTAGATAATATTAGAACCACTTGTTTCAATTTCACGTCATATATTAATAATTTGACCACAATTTTCATATAGAAAATATATTATGCCGTGTTTCAAATATGAACAAATAATATTTTACTATTTAAGTAGAAACTTATTGATAATTTAGGAATCATATTTTACTTCACGTGAAATGCGAATAATTTTCCGATTTAAAACATATATTTTTTATATTCGAGATCAGCATATCATTTATTATCTGTCATTTATTTCTTTTTCTTGAGATATTGAAACATTCTGTTAAATTTCCCGTGACGACTGACTACGGTTGACAGTCGTTTTGTTATGACGCGTAGTTTAAGTGAATTCTAAACAATAATAAATAATAATTTTTGAAGAAATTCTTCCTACTACACTATTAATTGTCGTATTTTTTTAATAAAATAAAATATAAGTTAGTATTATTTAAATAACATAGAGTTAATAAATATACAGGACGTTTATTATAAAACTGGTCATAAACGTTTAATATGGAAAATCGGTTTTAAAATTTGCATCTAAATTAGCGTGTTGTGGACAATTGAATTTTACGTATATATTGGAAATCAGATTTAATTTATAACATTTTAACTGCAAATATTCAAGTTTAAAGTTTTTTATAAACATACACTTTATTGGAATTGCCACAAATGTAAGACACTGTAACTGTCAAAAAAGTTTGTTTTGTAATTGTCGATAAATAATAGATATTTTTGAAAGTATAAAACAATTTTCTCATGAAGAAATTCTTTAGATCATAAAATGATTCTACTTTGAACAAATAGAACAGTTACAATGTCATACAATTATTTTTAAAATTGTTTATATTCCAAGGCTATTCTTATAACGTATCTTAAATTTTAAAGTTGATTTTTGTAGTTATGAAATGCTAAAAATTAACTTTGATTGATAATTTAGATGTAGAATTTAATTCTCTACAACATTTATGTGAGGTAAATTTGTCTAAAATAAATAGGGAACTTATGGGCAAGGAAAACCTTATTTCTCATATTAAACGCATATGACCACCTATACTCGTATAATTATATTATAAATTTGAAAAGTACGTCTCATTTGCTTTAAATAACCTTTATTATTAGTAAATATTTCGCTTCACAATCAATAAGCTAATCGGATATGTATTTATCGTTCGAGAGTTATAAATAACATATATATATATATATATATATATATATATATATATATAAATTATATGATCGTGGCCGATATATAATAAAAAGAACAATATTTTGATCTCAACACAGACTTTATTTAGCAGTTGTAAATAGAGTTTTCACAGTAAAAATGATAACATGTCTTTGTTTCACACGTATTTATAGTGTGTCTTATCAGAAAGGTTCTTGTTACAAAGTGAAAGATTCCGTTAGACATTCATCATATATTTGTTATGTCAGCATCTAATAGGGTTACATAATACCTCCCCTTCTAGATGATGGCTAAGAAATAGTGGATGGAAAAGAAATCTGATTTTCTACTTTATTAATTGAAAGTGGTAATTGAATGATTTTTGTTTTATCAGATGTCTTTCCTTTACATATTTTATTCTTATATTTATTTATTATTTTATAACATATGAGGGTTAAAATAACAATAATTAGTAATACATACAATATAGTAAAATGTGTTTCATGTTTAGTGTCTAATTCTTGCAGTGGTCTTATAGTAGGAATAACTTTTGTAAATTCTTCTATATTTTAAAAAAATATATTTTTTTTAGTTTTATTTCTAACATCAATGGTTGTGGAAACTGAAGTTTTATTTCTTTATATTTATTTACAAAAGGTTTGAAAACATAGTCATTAATTTTACATTGACTTGCACTGGAAATCTGAAATATTCCTTGTATGCTTTTTATTTCTTTAATATTTTGCAATCAATTTCAACGTGCTGTTTACCAGGACTAAATATAATTAATTCATTCGAATTTGGAATACGAATTATATTATTATGGGATGTTATTTGTTTAATTTCACATTTACTATTATTGCTGTACAATAACTGGTTAGTACATTTACTTATTTTTATATTGTTAGTTTTACAGTAATATTGCTTATTATTAATTAAACAATCATCAACCTTAACATTATTGTCAATATACAATGTTGTATCTTGGTCATATAAATAGTACATGTCGTTTTGTTTAAAGGGAATCATTGTCATTTGGTACAAATCGTGAGTCTTCTCTGACATAACAGGAATGGTTATTATAAAGTATATTTTATTTTTATCATGATTACAATTAGCAGTTAATAATTTTGAGATTTCAACTATATCATACATGGGTAGCATTTGTTTTAAATTTTCGAAAGATATTTGACTTACATCGAAAGTGTGCAGAGAACAAAAATTTATACTTTCGTTTATTTGAGATAAGGATATTAATCTGTAACAAATTATAATTTTAATTTGTCGATTTTTACTTTTCTTTCATGAATTTTCCCTTTTACTTCAATAGTATGGTTTTTATCATTATAATTATGAATTTTTACTTTTTCGAAAAGTGGTTTTTTGAATTTTGTTATCAGTCTAGGATTTTGTTTAAGGAAAGCTTGAGAAGCGTTTTGGAATTTTGTGTGGGTGTTATTTGGTTTAAAGCGTTTTAATTTTTCGTTTGCGATTTTATTTCGTAATTTATCATGTTCAATTTGTTTGTTTTTTTGAAATGTTTCTATTTTTGTTGTTCGTCTGTTAAGGTCGTTCTTGGTCGAATGTGTGAGTAACCTCTACCGTATAGTATTTCATTCGGTGATAATTTCGTGACAGAATGTATGGTGTCATTGTAGGAAAGTATAGTTATCGTCAATATTTCGTCTAAATTTTTATTTGGATATTTTTAGAATAAAATTCGCAAATGTTCTATTAAGGTAGAATGTAGTCTTTCTATTGCGTTTGATTTTGGATTACCAACGGATGTAATATGTAAATTTATTTGATTATTGTGACAGAAAGTTTTGAACGCTAAATTATCGAATTCTTTCCCTGAGTCGCAAAAGATTGTTTGTGGTTGTAACCTTTGTCTAATGAAATTTGAAACTATATTTATAACATTGTTACAAGTTTTATTTTTTATAAAATAGATTTGAGCATATTTTGAAAACTGGTCAAATATTGGCAAATAGTATTTTGAATCGAGGGTTAATATATCTAGATTTATAATTTCGAAATGTCGTTGGGGGGTTGGTGTAAGTTGATCTTCTAATTTTGGGGGTTGTCTATCATATTTGCATTTATTACAAGTTTCGCATTTATTTATGAATGTTGTTATAGTTTCTGACATTTTTGGCCAATAGTACTTTGTTTTTAATTTATTGTAAGTTTCTAGTATACCACGGTGGTTTGTCTTTCCGTGATAGTAATTAAATATTATTTCGTCCTTTTCATTCACGTTTTCTAAGTCTTCAACTTGTTGGTTAACTCTTATTAAATTTACTGTTCCGAATTCAAACTTACTCTGTATTATTTTATTTAAAGTGTTAGCGATTTCGTCCTTGCAAATACAATAATATCGTATTTTAGGTACTATGTAATTTTGAATAAATTCAAATAGTTGTGTTTCTTTATTATCTGGTTTAATGAAAATATGATTCTTAATTTTTTATGTTTAAATAATCTTTTTGTTTCTACCTTCTTTTCTGTATCTTCCTGTATTATTATTTGATTGTTAGCTACGTTAATTCGATTTTCTAAAAATTTTAGACCATTTATAGGTTCTTCTGGTGAGGAATGAACAGTGTTGGTTGATAAACTTTCTAGTTCTCTCTCTATATCTTCGACGTTATTTAATAAACTATCTACCGATTCGTTTGAATGATTTTTTAAAAAAATATCGATTTCTTGTGAATTTGCGAAATTATGAGGTAATTCATAAATATTAATTTGGATATTTGTATCTTTAAAAATATTATTTAATAATTGAATTAATTTAGATTCTTCTAAGTTGTCTAATCCACATGATAAATATGGCATGTTGATTTCAAATAATTCATTTTTGATTAAATAATCCCTTAGAGAGATAAGACAAGATTTTAATTGTTTTAAGTTAACGTTTTCTTTATAGGTGTCTTTTGTATGCAAATGTAAAATTACTTTATTTTCAAAATTTTGAATAATTATATTTTGGTTTTTGAAGTTATTCTCGCAGTATTTTTTACTAGCAAATTGTTCATCTATTTGTAAGGCTAATCCTTTACCAAAACGATTATCTTTAGAAACGCAATGACAAAATATATCTGTTTCAATTACATCTCCGGTTACATAATTAATCTTGAAAGGTTCTCTTATTCGTGATAGGTAATCAGCAATTTTGTGTTTAGTATGAGTAGTATATGATAAATTTTCGCCATCTTTTGGGAAGAGTTTAGGATATTGTTCTAATGATATGTAATTTTTTTGTTTTTGGGTGTTATTAAAATGTTCTGATCGAGAATTTAATTTACAAAAATTTGATTCTGACATTGGAATAAATGGAAATTCTATATTTTTTACTTTAATTTTTTCATTAGCAAAATTTATTTCGCATTTCAAGTCTTTTAATATATTTATACCAAATAATAAATCGCAATCGTTATTAAAATTATGAATAAAAAATTTATGAGGTTGATTAAAATTTTTTTTTAGGTCAAATTCTCACTTACAATTTTTTATTTATATAATTTTGACATATTTTCGCTAATAAAATTTACATCTGTTCCTGAGGCAATTAATACTTTATAATTTGATAATTTAATAACAGGAATATAATTTGTAATTGAAGTCATAACTATGTTACTTGGCTTAGAGGCTCTATGAACTCTAACAAATTATTATCGTTTGAGTAATTTTCAGAATCTGGATTTTCGTCAAAATTTGGATTATCTTGAGAATGTGTTTCAAAATTTTCGGGTTCATATTCGATATTTTCTTGTAAATAGTTTTGTTTTATTGTTTGTGTACTCATAGGAATTGTGGTTTTTGTTATTCCGGACATAGGTTGAGGTTTAAATTGTTGTCTAGTTCTAACAACATTGTAAGCGTTTTGTCTAGGGGCAAAAGACGTGCTTGGTTTATTAGAATTCTGTTGAACATTTATGGGTTTGGAAGGGAAATGTTGCCCTGGGAATTTTTGTGGAGGTATATTATTGTGGAATGTTTTTTGTGATTGTTGAGGATTGTCTGATCTTAACAATGGACTTTTAAAAGTTTGAAGTGCTTAATTATAATCATTTGTTAGTAAATTTTCACACATTTCTAATGTACTTAGTGGGGTTGTTAGGTTCCTCGGACGTGAATTGGTAATAATGTAATGAAATGTTGTACGACTAATTCTTGTATTTCATTTATTAATATAGTTTTCTGAGCTGTATTATAAGGTAATAAGTGAACTTTTGATTTATATTTCGAAAAATCATTTTTAAATTGTATTAAAGTTTCATATATTTTATTCGTATTTTTAATATTTAAAATTTTTAATAAAATAGTTTCTTTAGTGAGTTTATCTTCGAAATTTTCGGATAAATATCTTTTTAAATCTGTCCAGTCTTTAAAAATATTTTCGTTAATCAGATTTACAGCTTTATCTGTTAATTTACTTAAAACTAATGAAAATGCGTATTTTGTTTGCAATGCATTAATAATTGTTGATTGTAAAATTTCATAGAACAAATCTACTTGTATTATAAAATTTGGAAATCTATTTACATCACCATTATATTCAGGAATGACACTAGCAAGATTTTTGATATCAGTGTAAGTAGTAATTTTGATTTCTGAATTATTTGTATTTGTTATATTATGAATTTCAGAATTATTCAACCTGTTTGGTTGTAAAGTAATATTATTTAATAAGATACTTGGTAATTCAAGTTCTTGATTTGTATCAGATGACTGTGATTCGTTATCTGACATGTGATTGGTAAATCGGAAAAGAAACAATGAGACTTTCAGACTCATTGTGAGTATCTGTATTGTTGACATCTCTTTTGTTGCGAGGGGCTGATGACGTTCAGTTGACGTATTCCTCTTTCTGCGAACTGTTTGGCCTGGTGAACTCGATGGGTCGTATGAATATACCTCTGGTGCAACCACTGTTTAGGTTGATTGCTGGTTAAAGCGAAGGCTTATTGGTATAGCTTTGCTTTTACGAAGGCTTCTTGCTTGTTAGGCTTCGAGTTTCTTCGCACTATTAGTTTGTTGATTCGATCACACTAAGCAACAATTGAAATTGTTGAATAAAGCGTTGTACAGATTTACGGCGAATTTTTCGAGCACACTGACTTCTTTATTTGTGATTCTATCAGGACTGATCGTGGCCGATATATAATAAAAAAAACAATATTTTGATTTCAACACAGACTTTATTTAGCAGTTGTAACTTACAGTTTTCACAGTAAAAAGGATAACATGTCTTTGTTTCACACGTATTTATAGTGTGTCTTATCAGAAAGGTTCTTATTACAGCGTGAGAGATTCCGTTAGACATTCATCACATATTTGTTATGTCAGCATCTAATAGGTTACATATATATATATATATATATATATATATATATATATATATATATATATATATATATATATATATATATATATATATATATATATATATAGGTATATATATAAATTATTTGTTTAAAAAACGCAAGTAACTTTTTAAAAACTATTTATTTGGTTAATACAATAATAAGTTGTTAATAGCTTTACAATAAATCTAAAATCTTTAAAACTTAGTGAAATAAAAACTAATTTATTCACGCCAATTCAAGAATCGGATACGAACTTTGTTAATAATCATTTACTTTCCTGTTAAATGGTTCTGAAATAGGAAATTAAGGCAGGCACTGAATACAACAACCCCGAAGAAAGAAGAAATCGAACTTCGACTTCCAGAGGGTGCTTCCTTCTAAGGAGGGAGGAGTTATATGCCCAGCTACAACAATAAACGTGATGGTCCTGGTCTAGGCTGAAAACCAGTATTGCGAGTTGATATACTCATAGGAGTAAGTTTTGGCATAACCTTGCTCTGATTATTCGTTGAGTTTCTAAAATTTTGACTTTGTAAATTTCTCTGATTTCCGAAATTAGAGTTCCTGTTTACTGTGGGAGTGAAATAGTTTTGTCTAGCAAGTGGGAATTTATTTTGATATGCGGGTTGAGGTGGTATGTATTTGGGTAATATTTTAAAATTTGGAGTGTTTTGTTTTGGAATATATTTTTGATTTTGACTATACCGGGGGGAACATCATACCTGTGTACATAAGAGATTAACATGAAAAAACAGTTTTTCCGTGCGCATTGCTCCTCAAATTATTTTAGGCAAAAATGATTCAAATAAATGTTGTAGAGCATAAAATTCTGCATCTAAATCAATAAGCAGAATTACATTTACATGCGTTGTAACGACAGAAATTAAATAAAAAAATATTAAAAATTACGTTGAAAATATCAAATAGCCATAGAAGTGAAACAAAAATAGATGAATGCTTGACGTTTGACAGATGAATGATTAATTTGACGGGTAAAATATTAAAATGAATTCAGTTTATTCTAACGAAGAAAGAGTTTTTATCATAAAAACTTTTATAGTGGAAATTGTTTACGTAGAGTTAGAAATTTATTCGCTGTGAAATTTCCAAATAGGCCAATTCCAAGCGTTACAACAATACGCGCGTATGTTAAAAATTTGAATCCACGGCAAGTGTTGCGGCGGAAAATAGTACAGGTAAATTTAATTTTGATTATTTTTAAAGAGTTTTATAAACAAATCATATCTTTATTTATAGGAAATAAAAATAGTAGCACTAATGTAGAAGTCGAACAAAGAGTTTTGGAATTTATAAATTTTAATCCTGAATTAAGTTCAAGAATAATAGCGCAGGAATGTGAGATTACTAATGTACACAGGTATGATGTTCCACCCTGTATAGGTTTTTAGTTGTTTTAGGACTTGGTTTGAATTGGAAATCATTGGTAAGCATGTGTAATGCCGAATTTAAATCACTAGGGTTCTATGTCCGCATTAATTGACCGATAGAGTCTTTAAGACCCTTTAATAAAATTCTTAGAGCATAGTTACGGAAATATCCAATTAAAATTGGTGCCTCGTTAGCGACGAAATTTATAGCAATATTTGATACTTGTATATTTAAGAGAATATTATCCGATACGAAAAATAAGCTATTTTTCTGGAACAAATCCTGACTGTATAACAGCACATATTTTATTAATTTTTTCACTATTATGTAAATAAATGATGGAAATAGTGCGCTAACTCTGATTTTAAAATTTTTGTACTTGCGTTGGAAAATCACCTATTTTTGATAGTAAATTAACCACAAAAAAGGAGAATTTTTATATAATAGTGAGATAGCGGCCTGCAGGCAACCTTTATTTATTATTATAGCAAATTTTCAGCATATAGATTCTTTCTTGTGGCTGTAGTTTGTTCCAGAAAATGATCGCTTTTCGAATACACCTTGCCTACTTTTCAGGCGCAAAAGTTGAGATTTTCACAGTGGGCGGAGTTAACATGCGGATATCGTTGCCTGAATTGATGTTGCGAGCGAACCTGCTGCATTTGTTGTCAGAATTGTGAATTCGATTACTTCGTTATTTCTCTTTGCTCATACGCTCGTGTTTTATTGTTAAATATTGTTGTTCAATTTGTTTATTTTTGATTTTTCATGTTTTGTTGAAGTTTATATTTATTATTGTTTCATTGCATTGTATTTTCGTTTTTTTTATTTTTGCTGTTGATATGCTGCACACTATTTATAATTACACACAAACACACACACACACACACACACACACACACACACACACATATATATATATATATATACAGGGTGTTATATTTTAATAGACCCAGCAAATATCTCGCTTATTTATCAACTTTTCTTTCATATAACATGATTTATACAGCAACATGTAAGCTATTTGATGACGGATGTGCATTCATGATATCACTTCCGGTTTATTAGTAATTAATATCAACTTTGAAATTTCAAATGGAACATACTATAATTTTTTACAAATTTGAGAAGTGCATCATATTTGCTTCACAATCATGTAAAATAATCTATATGTTACATTATTAAAAAGTAAAATGGCGGGCACTTTATTATACACCAAATCGGAAAGAGAATAGTGAGCCATGACTGTGGCTTGAAATAAAACAATTATAATTATTATTATTAAACGAAATAATATTTTTTTGTCATAATATTACAGAAAATAAAAATAAGTAACACTTAATAACAACAAAATGATTTTATAACAAATATTCAAAATGGCTCCCAGTCTCTTTGTTATAAAATCATTTTGTTGTTATTAACTGTTACTTATTATTATTTTCTGATATTTCAGATCTTTGTACCAGTATATATCTTGTTTTTTAATATACCTGATACAAAAAAAAACAACTTAAAGAATGCAAACGACCATTTTTACATTTATGAGAAGCAAAAAATATCATCAACACATATATAACGTCCCAACAACCAAAGTATAGTATTTTTATTTTTTATTGTTGTAATCTAGCATGGGTCTGAAAATATTGGTAATAAATTTAAGCCACTTATTCATAATTTTATTATATAATTTTATAATTAAATATTCTACATATTTCTAATTCAACCAATAATTACTATATGGTTTATTTGTTTTTATTGTAGCAATTATATACATCCCTAAAATGGGAAACATTGCAATAAGAAATCTTTAAAACTTTCGGCTGGAAGAAAAACTAAAAAACTTCTCGCGAAACATTTATTCAAAAAAGATGAAACAGAAGGTAACTCTAACAATGTAAATGTGCGATCAACAGAATGTAAACGCGAACTATTTCCTATTGTTGAGGAAGATAATTTGAACACTGCCGAGGAGATATATCAGATAGTAGAATGTGATATTGATGAAAATAATGTCATTTATGTAAGTTAGATCACCCGTTCCCATGAGAACCGCCGACCGCTGCACATTCCAGGCACAGTCACCACTCTCTTTCCCCACAATATGTTATATTATACTATGTGTGCATAAGCACTTTTAACACAACCTGTACTCTGTATTCACATTTGTAAGTCAGTTACTGTTGAGAGATTGAAGTATCAACTTGTATGAAAAATCTAATGTAATCTTTCGTTGTCAAATAATAAATAATTTTTTATTGTAACCGTAAATCACGTTTACGTTACTGGCGCAGTCTTGGTAGGATACTCAGACGGATTATTGATTAATACAAATATCAAAAAATCACGTTTCGTTTCAACGATTAACTGAGTATTAAAATTTTCAACGAAAAATCGTCGCTAAGACTCTGTCACATCGCGAGTGAATATCGTGTAAGAAGAGATCTTCAGAAGGCCCTGCTGTACACCAAAAATCCAGCTCTATCACGCTACGAGAGAACATCGTACGAGAAGAGACCGACGGAAGCCCAGCTGTACGCAGAACGCCGGAAGCCGACACCAGTCCACGGAATCGTCACGGCCGAGCCCATGGACAAGTTGATGTTTATCCTGTAAGTACTTATGTCTATCAGTGATATCATTCAACTAAATTTAGATTCAGATACGGATACAAATTCAGTTGCTTCCAGTAATTCATCCCTTAATAATAATCCTATAGAAAATAACATTGAAACTTTATTAGAAGAATTTAACAATTTAAATATAAATATGGCTACTCCAGTATGGAAAAAAGAATACTTAGATATGATTCCCGAATTTCACGGGGACCCTAAACTCTTACCGCGATTTATTGAAATCTGCGAAAAGTTATTAACTAAATTTTTTAATACAGTAGAACCGGGAGACTTTCAGAATGAATATCTGTTGTCGACCATTCTTTCAAAAATTAAAGGCGATGCTGCCGTAAACTTAGCTAGTTCCAACTTTAGCTCATGGTCTTGTATAAAATCAGCCCTAGTAAATTCTTATTCGGATAAAAGAGATTGCTATACTCTCGGAATATAACTAACAGAATTAAAACAAAATAGTGAAACACCTTTCGATTTTTACCATAAAATACAAGATTTACTAAACTTACAAATTTCCTACGTCACTTTAAATAACTCAGGTGACGAAGCTTTAGTACTTGCCGAATATTTCAGGCAGTACGCACTGCGAATTTTGCTTCGCGGTTTAAAAGAACCACTAGGTACACTCATGCGCACAAAAAATCCTAAAGACATGAACCAAGCATTGAACATGCTCACCAACGATTTTCAAATTGAAAGTTGTTTACGCGCACAAAACAAAACACACACACTACAAAAACCAAAACATTTCATTCACACAAACACACATCTCAGATATCAACAACCACAACTCAGATACACACCAACACAAACACCACAATTAACATACCAATCTAATCCATATCCTCAAAATTCAATAAATAAACCGTTTAACCAAATTCAATCACCCAAACAAAATGTTTTTAATCCAAATCCCAATAGACAATTTCCAAATCCTACTCCAATGAGTGTCAGCACTCGACAATCATTCGTACCCAGACCAAGCCCATCAGGCTACAACAATCAAGCTCGACCGCAACAATACACACGACATTACCCCCAAACACAACCACGACCAAACGAACAACTGTATAACACAGAAATTACGGAATATAATGACGAACAATATTACGATGAAAATAACGCTCTTATCTACGAACCAGAATCAGACAACGATAGCCAAGAACATGAACAAAAATCTAGCTCGAGTAATTTTTTAGAACTCATAGCCTCGGAACAGAATTTGAATTAATGAACTTAACTAACAATCAAAGCGAGTTACCATTCATTATTTACCCTGAACAAAATTTAAAAGTCCTTCTTGATACAGGTAGTATACGCTCTTTTATAAAACCGAATAACGCACACAAGTTTTTCAACAACAAAATTCAAAATGATTCTTTTAAAATTTCCACCGCACATGGTACATCCACTGAAAATTTTAGTTTATTTATGCCATGTTCAAAATTATTTAAAAAATCAGATACTATGCTCAAATATCATCTTTTCGATTTCCATGATCAATTTGACATATTATTAGGACTCGACAACCTTAAAACAATAGAAGCAACCATTGACCTAGTAAACGATAAGATAAGAACACCGGCATAAACATTCACTATCATCAGCTAAAGCCGCGTCCACACCACGTACAAGTAACACCTAAGTCTGATAAAATATAAAGCTTCATACTAACTGCATTAATAACGCAGAAGTAATTATTCCAAAATCTCAATTAAAACGTATCCCACCACCTAATCTCGAAATTAATACTAACGACACAGAAGACACGAATAATGACGCTTTCTTTAAGTTTATGGAAGATTTTAATAAAAAATTTGAGAATGACAATGAATCCTTAATTGTTGAACACGACGACATACCACATAATATCGAAGAACTAGACGACTCTGACGCAACAATACACTCTAACCCTGAACACCCTGTCATCGGTATTCCCATTATCGAAAGCCCCGTTAATGTAGGAAAAAATCAACTTATATTTTCGGAAGTTTTACATTCACCCGCTGAACCTAAATTCATCAAACTCCACACTGATAAAATGAGACTTCAAGTACAAATCTCAAAAAGTAATTTCGAAAAAGATATAATAAATTTTGTCAGAGAATTCGTGATACCCAAAATAAAATACTATTTATATTTCGAACAACCAATTTATGAGCAATTTAGTATAATCTTACAGAAATATTTCAAAAACTCAGAAATAAATTTTGTTAAATGTAATATAAAATTAATAGACTTAGAAAATCAAAATGACATCTCTGACACGATAAAAAACTATCACGAGGGTAAAACAAATCACAGAGGTATTCACGAAACTTATAACCAAATTAGAAAAAAGTATTATTGGCCTAACCAATGTAAAGACATTAGCGATTATATAAACCAGTGTGAAATCTGTTTAAAATCCAAATATGAGCGCAATCACATAAAAACTAAATATAACATCACTCCAACCCCTAATAAACCCTTTGACATAATTCACGTAGACACGTTAAGTTTAGAGAACTGTAAATTCCTTACAATCATAGACGCCTTTTCTAAATACGCTCAAGCATACCAAGTCACATCAACAAATGCAATTGAAATATGTAACAAACTCACAAGATTCTTCTCACATCACGGAATCCCCAAGTTAGTTATATCCGACAACGGCCCAGAGTTTAAAAATAATATCTTACGAGAATTATTCATTTTACATAAAATCAAAATTCATTTCACCAGTTCACAACACCCAAACTCCAACGGTCTTATAGAACGATTCCACTCCACATTAATTGAACATATTCGACTTTTTAATTTGCAAGAAAACCAAAAAAATGAAATTATCGAAAATAAAGTTAATTATGCAGTATTAGCTTACAATAATACCTGCCATAGTTCCACGGATCTTAAACCAATCGATGTAATCAACGGACATTTTGATACAGATTCACCTTTAGACATAGAATTAGAGAAAAGAATCACGCAAGATTATATTCAAAATCACCGCGAAAAAACGAAATTAGTATACCAAAGCATTAACGAAAAATTACAAAATAATAAAACTAACTTAATTGAAAAACTTAACGAAACTAGAGAAAACCTACCCAAAATCCCAGAAACAATATACGTACACAATAAACAGAAGGTAAATAAAACAAAGCAGCCAAAATTCAAAAAAGAAAGAATCGAAACAATTAATCAAAATCTAAAAACTGCAAAAATTCACACTACAGATAATAAAAAACAGCCCAAAATTCATTTGTCAAATATTAAGAGACCTAGAAAAACAAATAAGAATATTAATACAAATTACGATCTACCAGGTCCATCTACCTCACGTACACCTACGGACTAGAAATAAAATATTATAAAAAAAAAAAACACTGAACTCTTACCACTCAATTTAGGGACGGCAAAGTTACAGAAATCAACACACACTTTTCTTACACTTCCACGACCTACAACCCATCCTCGATCAGTACAATAATTTAAAAACACAACACAGTCATCTCAAACACACAATTTACATAAACAATGTCACCCTAGCAGACTCTATTAACCACGATAAAATAATTAATTATACAGTAGAATCAATAGATGATAAGTTTAGTCATTCAATTGTTAATTACGAAAAACCTAGATATAAAAGAGGAATAGTAAATAGATTAGGATCCACTATTTAAATTTAGATACGGAAGATGAAAAAAAGATATAATAAAATTTCGAATCATTTGAAAACAAACCAACACAAATTAATCGATCAACTAAAAAATCTATACTCCGTTAACCATCAGTTAATAGGAGAATTTAATCAAACCATTGTAACAATAAAGCATAAAAAAATAAATAAAATTTAAAGTCAAAAATTAAATAGCTAATGCACATAGTTATTGATGGAACTCAGCAATTAAATAAATTAGCCATTCACGATATTTACAACTAAACAACGTATTCAGTATGATTTTTAGTACTTTACAATCAGAAAAATTATTAACTTTTTGCAAATTACACACAATGCACCCTAGCATTATAAAATTAAACGATTCCTATTTAGAACTAAATAAAAATTACAACTATCATAATAATAAATTCCCTTTAGAGCCAACATTCGAAAATATGTTAGAATTTGAAAAATTAATAACAGTTAATTACAAACTAAATTCAAATAAAATTGTATATTTTCTAGAAATCCCTATTAACTACGAAACTGATTTCCAAATTATTTCACCTTATTTCTACCCCAACCAAATACTAGACTGAATTTGTAACCACCATACCAAATAAAAATTATCTCTTAAAAACTCATATTAAATCACTGAACGGCGTACGTACAAAAGGAAACATCCACCAATGCCAATTGAAATTTAAAAACCAAATTTCAAAAATTTCGGGACGTACTTTCGGCAAATCAATGATCTTAGCAGATTTCCAAATCAATTTAAACACAAGCCAAATTCCATAATTCCAACGATGAGTATCAACATCCAAAATATTCAAGATCTGAAGTCACCTATAAACAAATTCGAAAACATCCAAGAAAATTAAGACATCGAGGACATTATAACTCTATATGTCATTGTTTCAATTACTAGTACAATTATTTTTGCTGTTATTGCCAAAAGAAGGTTCTTTCAGAAGAAGAAATGACCAGCCAAGGATCAACCCATAGAACTCCAGCCAGGGCCTTCACCCCGAAATCATCAGTTGAACATCCCCGACGATGTTCCATTCTAAGGAGGGAGGAGTTAGATCACCCGTTCCCATGAGAACCGCCGACCGCTGCACATTCCAGGCACAGTCACCACTCTCTTTCCCCACAATATGTTATATTATACTATGTGTGCATAAGCACTTTTAACACAACCTGTACTCTGTATTCACATTTGTAAGTCAGTTACTGTTGAGAGATTGAAGTATCAACTTGTATGAAAAATCTAATGTAATCTTTCGTTGTCAAATAATAAATAATTTTTTATTGTAACCGTAAATCACGTTTACGTTACTTGTATATATATACCGGGTGTAACACGAAAAGTGAAACATAGGCGTTTAACATGGGAAATCAGTTTTTCCGTGCGCATTGCTTCCCTAATTATTTTAGGGAAAAATGTTTCAAATAAATGTTGTAAAGCATAAAATTCTACATCCGAATCAATAAACAAAATTCATTTTGACTACTTCATAACTGCAGAAATTAAATTTGAAAATTCACGTAATTTCAATTTAATAGTAATAGCCATGGAATTAAAAACAAGAGATGAACAAATGCGTAACGTTTTATACGTCAAATTATTAGTATTTATTTTTACCAACTGTGATATTAAATCAATATTAGGGTTTATTATTATCAAAAATGAATAATTATTCAGATGAAGAAAAGTTGCAAATTATTAAATGGCATTATTCTGGCCATAGTTTACGACTAATTCGTGACTATATTAGCGCTATTTGGTAGCATCATGATATTCCTAGTACGGCAACTATTCAGAGGTTTATAGTAAAGTTTGAAAAGACAGGAACACTAAATTTCAAGAAAGAAATAAATGAAAGAATTTATAACAATGAAGAAAATATTCTTGCTTTAATAGAACTGGAGCCAACAATGAGTGTGCGGGAAAATTCCAGAGAACTAAATATAAATTTTATGACAGTGCATAGAATTCTCAAAAAACATAAATTAAATTTCAAAACCACCAAAATATTTTGGAACGAGATTTTGAACTGCGTGCCTCTTTCTGTGAAATAATGATGGAGAAATCAAATTGTAATAGAGAATTTTTAAGTAGTATTTTATTCACAGATGAATGCACATTTACCATGAATGGCGAACCAAACTGTCACAATAATCGGTACTGGTCACAAAATAATCCACATAATATTGTAGAATCGAGGACACAATATCGTCATTCTGTCAATGTGTGGGCAGGAATTTTTGGTGATAAAATCATTGGCCCATTCTTCATCCAACGAATAAATTCAGCATCATATTTGAATTTATTAATTAATGCTGTTGGACCACAAGTTGTTGAAACAAACAAAGAAAATGTGTGGTTCCAGCATGATGGCTGCCCTGCACATAGCACTAGAGAAGTTGTGGAATATCTAAACCATGTATTTTCTGAAAGCTGGATAGGACGAAATGGACCAGTGAACTGGCCAGCACGGTCGCCAGATTAAAATCCGTGCGATTTTTTTTATGGGGCGATTTAAAATCTTATGTTTATAAAAAAAGAGACCAGAATTTAAAAGAACTTAAAAATGCTATATTACAAGAATGCCAGAAAATAAATAATCGACAATTAAGGAATGCTCGAGAAAGCTTCTACAACAGATTAGGTTATTGTTTAGCTCAAAACGATGGACAATTTGAACATCTAATTTAACAATTTAAGAATATTTAGTTTGTTGATGTTTTTATTGAATTATATTTATGTTACATTAATTAATTTGTTAAATATTTAATAACAACCTACCTTAAATATTTTATCGAGTTTATTATTTTATTATTCTTAAATAATAAATCTAAAAAAGATTTTGCCTTATCATTATTAAATTTTTATTTAGAAAATAAATATTTAGTACGTAAAAATGATTTTGACAATTTATTCTGACATTGACGTATAAAACGTTACGCATTTGTTCATCTCTTGTTTTTAATTCCATGCCTATTACTATTAAATTGAAATTATGTGAATTTTCAAATTTAATTTCTGCAGTTATAAAGTAGTCAAAATGAATTTTGTTTATTGATTCGGATGTAGAATTTTATGCTTTACAACATTTATTTGAAACATTTTTCCCTAAAATAATTAGGGAAGCAATGCGCACGGAAAAACTGATTTGCCATGTTAAACGCCTATGTTTCACTTTTCGTGTTACACCCGGTATATATATATATTATGTGTGTGTTAGTGATATTATATATATCTAAGAATAAAAAGACAAGAAAATGAATTATAATTTTTGTTCCAATAAAAATATGTTTACTATTTCTATACCTACAATGTAATGTAAATATCGGAAAAGAAATATTCGAATACATACAGTTTGTATTTCGTACGGTAACTTTAACATTCAATATTTAGTAGAGGGGTAACCAATCACTGTGAATCTAGTTACTAACGTAGTGGGGGTTGGGTCAGCCCACTGGCTACCGGCCACCGCACGCTGGCACCCCTGTGAAACTAGTAAGTCGAAATAGTAGCCTCTTAAGAGATGATGCACTCTATTATAAAATTCAAAAACAGTTTCTTTATCGCCTTGTTTCAAATCTGTCATTTCAATACATAAGGTATAACAATCTCTTTTGTCCGCGTAAGTGATTAAAAGAGCTGTTTTTAAATCATTCCATGTAGCAATAGTGCAACTGACTATATTAATGGCTGCTTCGCCCTTTAATTTCGCTAAAATGCTACTCATGAGGTATTCATTTTGGAAATCACCTTCATCGGCGACATTATAAAACTTTGTTACAAGTTTTCCCGTGATTTCTAAGAATCGGGGTAATAGTTCTCGTTCTCCATGGAATTCAGGAATCATGTCCAAATATTCCTTTTTAAGTGTGGGTACGGTTGCCATTTTTAATTTTAATGTAGGTTGTCTTAATTTGAACGAACTGCTTTTAGGATTTAAATTAAGATTTTCAGGGTCAGAGTCTGATTCAGAGTTTGTACTATTTTCTGATTCACTCGAGTTATGTTAAGATAACTGCTTACCTTAGAATGTAATATGAATATCACGATAACGATAAGGAAATGTTATATATAGAACTAAATGTAATCTTGTAGCTTGTCTTAAAACATTCGTCTTGGGAACAAGTCGAAAGAATAAAGAACCTTAGAAATAATTTTAAAAACTCTGTTTCCTGAATTGAACCCAAAACTGACGCAGTCGGTAGGATTTCCGAAATTGACACAAATCGCATGTGCAATTTTTGAATTTTCGATTAAATCGGAAAGTCCGAACAGTTGGTAGTGAACAACCCGTGAAAGTGCGAGAGCTCGAGCGAACATCGAGTTGCATCAACACAGCGTTCCACGCCGACAACAACCTCAGTTCAGAGCGGAGAAGAAGGTTTCATCGCAACTAGCATAGGAAGCCCTGGGAGAGGAATTACATCTTCCAAACCTATAGGCACAGTAGAAGTAAGAAAAGAAAAAGAAGAATGAAAACCACAATTTGCATATCAACCTTCTTCATCGTCGTCGTAACCTTAGAACTACCTATATTTCATAATCTCAATAAAAATCCTGGCCTCCTACCCTTAAAAATAGGGAATGCCCAAATCAAGACTGACTGTTGGACATTTATACAAATATATGACATTACTGACATAATAAACGAATTTATATCACTTAAAAACTCAGATGGGGTAGGTGGCTCAGTGGTATCGAGTCGGCCTGTGGATCTTGAGAACCCTGGTTCGATCCCCACAGCCGACAAACATTTTCACCAATTTAAAAAATCTACCCCTGTGGCTCCTCCTCCACTAATATCTTTGGAGGCCGTGATTTGACGGCTGGTAACCGCACTTCACGCGAAAAAATATATCACTTACCGAGATCTGCTTAGGCAGAGTGCCAGTGATGGGTAAAAGGCGTGATGATATATTTATATATATTTATATTTAAAACTCATTTTCAAAAATCTCCACAGAACTTAAAAACTCAACTTTTAACTATCATTCCTACCAAATAATTCGTATTATTGAAGATAAGGTTGAAACTCAAATAAAACAATTAAATCCATCATTTAATTATAAAAGATCTAAACGAGGTCTCATAGACGGACTTGGCTCAATTATAAAATCCATAACCGGTAATCTTGATCATAATGATGCCGAAAAATACGATAGAATTATTACTAAATTATCTAAAAATCAAAATGATTTTAAAACCATCCTTAAAGATCAAATGACAATCCTTCAGACATCTATTCAAAAATACAACGACAATATTAAAACACTTTCCACAATCAGTTAGTATTAAATTCAAAGATTGAAGAATTAGAAAAAGCTATTAATAAGAAATGTTGAAGTATACAATTGCGTGTTTTTACAGACAGTCATCTCTCAATATACTTCAAGTCTGCAAATTATATATGATATACTAGAAAAAATTGAAGTAGCAATATAACATTTTCACAATTAAACACTTTTCATAATTCTATTATCGAGCCAAATGATTTGTTTTCTGAAATACTCTTTATTTATAAACAATTGAAAAAGAATAAATTTCCCTTCGAACCAACATTGAAAAACTTACTATTATTTGAAAAAATAATTGAAATTAAAAGTTATAGTAAAAGTAATCAAATAACATTTTTATTAGAAATTCCAATTGTAGAAACCGAAATATTCAATTACTACCATTTATATTCCCTACCTACTCCAAATCAAAATACCTTTAAAATCATCATACCACACTCAAAATACCTTATCTCCAATGAGCAAACATATGCATTCTTCGACACAAGATGTGATGAAATAATATCAGAATTGTTCCTGTGCCATGAAGTGCATACATCTCAAATAGACGAAAACGCACCATGTGAAATCCAACTATACAGCAAATACAACCAATTGCAAACAAGTATTTACTCAAATACCCAACGTCAAGATTCAAAAAGTTGAGAAGAACCAATGGATCATCATTGCTCCAAATGGTATCGTTGCAACCCAAAAATGTGGCTTAAATACAAAAAATATTCCCTTAAACGGAAGTTACCTACTTGAACTTAATAATCAATGTGAAGTGAAAGTGAAATCTACCCTAATTAAAACGTATCTAAACCATAAACCAAGTTTTAAGAATATCGAACTGCCAAACTTAGAATTTCAAGTTGACACTTATGATAAAAATCATTTTGATTTCGAACCTCTAAAACTAGATACATTTAATTTAGATGAAACAAAAAATATGTTTTCACTTATAGATAACCAAAAAAATAAGTTAGAAATGATTAATGTTTTAATAGAATTAGTATCTATACCATTATTTTGTATTTTATAATAATTATAATTGTTTTGTATTGCATGTATTCATACTATGTTCGAAAGAAATTAGCCAAATCCAGGCCCAAATCCGATCCAAGAGAAAACATAGAAATGTCACCGAACTCTGTGGCAAGAAGCCCCACAGTTCTCACTTAGCTGGGAGGAGTTATGTTAAGATAACTGCTTACCTTAGAATGTAATATGAATATCACGATAACGATAAGAAAATGTTATATATAGAACTAAATGTAATCTTGTAGCTTGTCTTAAAACTTTCGTCTTGGGAACAAGTCGAAAGAATAAAGAACCTTTGAAATCTTTTTAAAAACTCTGTTTCCTGAATTGAACCCAAAACTCTCGTTAAAATAAAAATAGGAACAAACGACATATAGTACTCACAGCAACACCAGAATTCGCTTCATATCCTCTGAGACGATGGCGGCTGGCTGGTCCTCGGCTCTCGATGAACGCTTCTTTGCGTAGATGCGATGATCTCTCTGGATTGGATGACTGATGTCCTCTCAGCGACTCTCTCCTTTGGGTCTCGTACTGGTTACTTGATTGTCTTGTACGTAAAGTGTTATTTTTGCTAACACTTCGAATGTTCGATGGCTGAATTAATCACTGACGTGAAACGATTTTATATTCTCTAAAACGTTTTAGCCATCCAACAACGCAAGTATCTTTTTAAAAACTATTTATTTGGTTAATACAATAATAAGTTGTTAATAGCGTTACATCTGAATCTAGACTAACTAAAACTACATGATACATTTGTTTTTATGTTCTTGAAACATGACGTGTCCGCGAGACGTGCTTCTACGTAAATGTCTTATTTGTCACGTTTATTGTTGTAGCTGGTCATATAACTATATATATATATATATATATATATATATATATATATATATATATAACTATATATATATATAACTATATATATATATATATATATATATATATATATATATATATATATATATATAGTTATATATATATATATATATATATAGTTATATATATATATATATATATATATATATATATATTTATAGTTATATATATATATATATATAGTTATATATATATATATATATATATATATATATATATATATATATATATATATATATATATATTGGTTCTTCTCAACTTTTTGAATCTTGACGTTGGGTATTTGAGTAAATACTTGTTTGCAATTGGTTGTATTTGCTGTATAGTTGGATTTCACATGGTGCGTTTTCGTCTATTTGAGATGTATGGACTTCATGGCACAGGAACAATTCTGATATTATTTCATCACATCTTGTGTCGAAGAATGCATATGTTTGCTCATTGGAGATAAGGTATTTTGAGTGTGGTATGATGATTTTAAAGGTATTTTGATTTGGAGTAGGTAGGGAATATAAATGGTAGTAATTGAATATTTCGGTTTCTACAATTGGAATTTCTAATAAAAATGTTATTTGATTACTTTTACTATAACTTTTAATTTCAATTATTTTTTCAAATAATAGTAAGTTTTTCAATGTTGGTTCGAAGGGAAATTTATTCTTTTTCAATTGTTTATAAATAAAGAGTATTTCAGAAAACAAATCATTTGGCTCGATAATAGAATTATGAAAAGTGTTTAATTGTGAAAATGTTATATTGCTACTTCAATTTTTTCTAGTATATCATATATAATTTGCAGACTTGAAGTATATTGAGAGATGACTGTCTGTAAAAACACGCAATTGTATACTTCAACATTTCTTATTAATAGCTTTTTCTAATTCTTCAATCTTTGAATTTAATACTAACTGATTGTGGAAAGTGTTTTAATATTGTCGTTGTATTTTTGAATAGATGTCTGAAGGATTGTCATTTGATCTTTAAGGATGGTTTTAAAATCATTTTGATTTTTAGATAATTTAGTAATAATTCTATCGTATTTTTCGGCATCATTATGATCAAGATTACCGGTTATGGATTTTATAATTGAGCCAAGTCCGTCTATGAGACCTCGTTTAGATCTTTTATAATTAAATGATGGATTTAATTGTTTTATTTGAGTTTCAACCTTATCTTCAATAATACGAATTATTTGGTAGGAATGATAGTTAAAAGTTGAGTTTTTAAGTTCTGTGGAGATTTTTGAAAATGAGTTTTAAATATAAATATATATAAATATATCATCACGCCTTTTACCCATCACTGGCACTCTGCCTAAGCAGATCTCGGTAAGTGATATATTTTTTCGCGTGAAGTGCGGTTACCAGCCGTCAAATCACGGCCTCCAAAGATATTAGTGGAGGAGGAGCCACAGGGGTAGATTTTTTAAATTGGTGAAAATGTTTGTCGGCTGTGGGGATCGAACCAGGGTTCTCAAGATCCACAGGCCGACTCGATACCACTGAGCCACCTACCCCATCTGAGTTTTTAAGTGATATAAATTCGTTTATTATGTCAGTAATGTCATATATTTGTATAAATGTCCAACAGTCAGTCTTGATTTGGGCATTCCCTATTTTTAAGGGTAGGAGGCCAGGATTTTTATTGAGATTATGAAATATAGGTAGTTCTAAGGTTACGACGACGATGAAGAAGGTTGATATGCAAATTGTGGTTTTCATTCTTCTTTTTCTTTTCTTACTTCTACTGTGCCTATAGGTTTGGAAGATGTAATTCCTCTCCCAGGGCTTCCTATGCTAGTTGCGATGAAACCTTCTTCTCCGCTCTGAACTGAGGTTGTTGTCGGCGTGGAACGCTGTGTTGATGCAACTCGATGTTCGCTCGAGCTCTCGCACTTTCACGGGTTGTTCACTACCAACTGTTCGGACTTTCCGATTTAATCGAAAATTCAAAAATTGCACATGCGATTTGTGTCAATTTCGGAAATCCTACCGACTGCGTCAGTTTTGGGTTCAATTCAGGAAACAGAGTTTTTAAAATTATTTCTAAGGTTCTTTATTCTTTCGACTTGTTCCCAAGACGAATGTTTTAAGACAAGCTACAAGATTACATTTAGTTCTATATATAACATTTCCTTATCGTTATCGTGATATTCATATTACATTCTAAGGTAAGCAGTTATCTTAACATAACTCGAGTGAATCAGAAAATAGTACAAACTCTGAATCAGACTCTGACCCTGAAAATCTTAATTTAAATCCTAAAAGCAGTTCGTTCAAATTAAGACAACCTACATTAAAATTAAAAATGGCAACCGTACCCACACTTAAAAAGGAATATTTGGACATGATTCCTGAATTCCATGGAGAACGAGAACTATTACCCCGATTCTTAGAAATCACGGGAAAACTTGTAACAAAGTTTTATAATGTCGCCGATGAAGGTGATTTACAAAATGAATACCTCATGAGTAGCATTTTAGCGAAATTAAAGGGCGAAGCAGCCATTAATATAGTCAGTTGCACTATTGCTACATGGAATGATTTAAAAACAGCTCTTTTAATCACTTACGCGGACAAAAGAGATTGTTATACCTTATGTATTGAAATGACAGATTTGAAACAAGGCGATAAAGAAACTGTTTTTGAATTTTATAATAGAGTGCATCATCTCTTAAGAGGCTACTATTTCGACTTACTAGTTTCACAGGGGTGCCAGCGTGCGGTGGCCGGTAGCCAGTGGGCTGACCCAACCCCCACTACGTTAGTAACTAGATTCACAGTGATTGGTTACCCCTCTACTAAATATTGAATGTTATATATATATATATATATATATATATATATATATATATATATATATATATATATATATCTGACGTTAAACTTCAAAAGTAGAATTTATTTAAAAAAATGTAAAATATGAGTATCGGAAGGAATTTCACACGTTATTCACGATTAGTCAAATCAAGATGCTACTTAATACCGGCGTACCGACCCCGAGCGTCGATTTCTTGGAAGGCCGCCGATTTACGTCGCACGTATGTGTCTGAAAAAATTCGAGAAAAATAAGAAAATTGAGAAATACTAGAAATAATTTTTATACAAATATTATAGGTGGCTATGTGAAAATAAACAAAATGTAACAGTGTTATACAACTTAACAAACTAAAGCAACAAATTCAGTAACAAAAACAACTTAAAACAAATGTTCAAAATTACGACCATGTTCTGTAAAACAAAAATTTAAGCGTTGAACGTGATGTGTTCGAACATCTGCCAGCATGTTTCGCGAAATATTTTGGAAAGCATTTCGAATACGCTCTTTCATGTCTTCTGCATCTGTAGGTATCTTCTGGTAGACAAGATCCTTGACGTATCCCCAAAGAAAAAAGTCCATAGGCGTAAGGTCAGGAGATCTTGCTGGCCATGAAATATGTCCACCTCGTCCTATCCATTGTCCCCTCCAGTGATTATTTAAATAATTCCGAACATTACCGGCATAATGTGGTGGCGCTCCGTCATGTTGGAATATCAAATATTGGCGGACATTTAATGGAATATCTTCCAATAATTCCGGGAGGATCATTATTAAAAAATGTAAATAACCGTCTCCATTCAATGGACCTTCAAAAAAATGTGGACCAACAACAAAATCTCCTATTCAAGGACCATACCCTCTGGCTGTCGACGTTCCGCATCCAGTGAGGATTTTCAGTTGCATAATAATGCATATTATGCCTATTTACGCAACCATTACTTTTAAAAGTAGCCTCATCCGTAAATAAAATATTAGATAATAGCAGCGGATTTTGTCTAATATTTTCCATCGCCCAATTGCAAAATCGAATTCTATTATTAAAATCTTCACCGTGCAATTCTTGTGTAAGGTTAATATGGTAAGGATGAAATTTATGTTTTCTTAAAATTCTAGACGCAGAACTTTGGCTAATATCAATTAAATTTGATAAATTCCTTGTACTGACATGAGGATTTTCGTAAACAGAAGCCAAAGCATAATTTCGGTTTCTTCATTTACTATAATATTAGATGTATTTCGTTTTGGTTTTTCTACTGAACCTGTTTCTCGAAATCGGGTAAAAATCCTCCTCAGTGATCTTAAACTCGATTGCCGACGTCTAGGAAACCGCTCCCGGTAAATTCTTTTTGCCCATCTCATGATTCCAGTCGATTCACCAATTATTAGAATCATATCTATTAATTCTTCTTTCGTAAACATTTGAAAACGTTTTTTTTATTTTTTGCAAAATAAGTTAAATAAAGTAACCAGCAAATGTATACCTTTTTGACATTAATTAACACTGTTACATTTTGTTTATTTCCACATAGCCACCTATAATATTTGTATAAAAATTATTTCTAGTATTTCTCAATTTTCTTATTTTTCTTGAATTTTTTCAGATACATTAATAAAAACTAATACACCGGTAAAAAGAGAAAAAAATGGCGGTTTTTATTTTAGTAAAATAATTATAGGTTGCTATTTAAAAAATAAAAGTTGATAGTCGTATCTTGTAAACCTGACTTTATAAAAAATATCTACATCTGCCATCAAATAGTATATTTAAAATAATAAAACTTCCATATGAACCATTTTTTTCTATTACTCATAATAAAAAAGTTAAGGGTGGGGGGCCATCTAAAATATGAGTATCGGAAGGAATTTCACACGTTATTCACGATTAGTCAAATCAAGATTCTACTTAATATGCCTTGATATATACAACCATATTAAACGTTGATACCGACAATGTTCGTGTTTGTTACAGGTTCAGTGGCGCTGAAGTTTGCGAGTGTGGCGCTGATCTACCCGCAGCGCTCCGAGATAACGGTGGACGCGGCCACGGATTTGACGCTTGGCTGCCGCGGCGCCGAGTCGATGAGCTGGACGTTCAACGACGCAGACAACGACCCAGTGAGTCTCACTTACGTTTTACGTTTACTTTGTAACAGCATAAATAACACTCTTGTATTTTTTAATAATAACTAGCCATTTTTTATGCAATGAAAACTTTTTAAATTACATTACCCATATCTACTTAAATACCAGAGGTCACAGTTTGATTTATACACCTACATAACTTTTTATTAGTGATTAAACGTAATAAAAACTATTAGATTCCATTAGCGTCAGGAACACGTTAATGTTTGTATAAAAAGGTCAAATGTATCTCACTTCCTATTGGAGAGAAAGTAAAAACTATTTTATTTTGAATGGTAAAGTATAACATATTTGAAGTCTCCATAAAATATTGCATCATCTGTATTACACAACACGACAAGTAAATATTTGAGCCAGTCTCGTTATTTTTCAATACATCAGAAAAATACAAAATGCAAAGACTATTTTATTCTTAATAATTAATTGAAAATGATAAACTATATTTTGAAACTACAGCTATTAATTCTTTCAGGCACAGAAAATTTACCATATTTTTTACCTGTGCGTCACGGAAAAAATTTTAGAATAAAAAGTGGTGGTACATATTCTACCCTACTGGTAAAAAAGGAAATAATATTTATTTAAGTTGTACAATTTATGTACCATCATGGCGCGCATGCTTTTAAAAAAGTGGTACATCACTATACCGCTAATCCTGAAAGAATTAACAAAATACGTAATTAAACGTAATTATTACATTTCATATAAATGCTCTAATATATTTTTTGGAATAGTACAATAATGAAAAAAAAGTTGATTATGTAACTCTGGAAAATCGAGATATAAAAGAAGTTTACGATTCTTCTATTGCCAAGGATCGCGAAAACAATTTATCTCAGGAATTCTCATATATATTTCTTTCATATTAATCGTTAAAGTCGTCTTTTTTATCGTAAAATCATGTAGAAAGTGACATTATTTACAACTATTTTTAAAATCATTAAACACAAGTAAAGAATAATGTAAAAATAGCAAATACTACAATTCCATTGGTTCTATACTACTTGATTTCAATATTTTTTTTACTGATCTGCTTGGTGGTTATTTAAAATGCTATCGAAAATTTTAACATTTGTCAAAATAATTTTTACCTTCGTAAAATCAATATAAAATCAACATGCAAAGTATTGAACATGTAATGAAAGCATCTTTTTTTCAATATTTTGATTGATATACTTCGGCTTCACTGCCATGCATCAAATTTCAAATGCGTAAAAAAGTTTTGTTTTCAATACTACTTAGTTGTACAAGTAACTATTGTCAATAAAATATAATAATAATAATGTTTTCAGTCTTTCCTTCCAAGTACGATGTTCAATTAAATATTACGCCTTTTACCCATTACTGGGTGTGGCACTCTGCCTAAGCAGATCTCGGTAAGTGATATATTTTTTCTCATAAATAAATCATATTCATTAATAAAAGCGTATCTTAAAAATATTATGTTTTTTTCTGACATTCATCAAGATAATTGCATGTTACTTGAGGCAAATATTTTTCATGTCACTGGACTGATAGGTTACAGTACTGAGAGTTTGAAATTTAAGTTTTGTTGGTGAACGGTTACAAACAGCAAATTTACGAATAAAATCAATGCATATTTTACTTTCACAGTACCTACTTACCGGCAAATATCTACATACCCCTCCAAATTTTATTTCACTGTCCATTATTTGCCATTGCACTGGTCGGCACTAGTCTTTATGTACTTTGTATTGTCTAAGGCAAACTATAATTTGTATCTACAAAACCATGGCTCTATAAATTAGTATTAACTACCTTTCTTCCTTTTTTCTATTGATCATTTCTAGTTTTTGTTTTTCCTAAATTTAATTCAAGTTTCTTTATGTGAGTACAGTTTTAATTGTTCTAATCCTCTTATATTTCGAAGTACTGTTTTCTTGTCAAAATGTTATGTGATGGTTTGCTGTTGAAGCAAATATTCACGTAGCTCTCGTCCGGAATATATCTAAGTAGGGGCTTTCTGAGTTTCTAACTTCTATTTCTCGACTTGAAGTAATGTGTTTGTCATTTTTCCATGTTTCGGTTTACAGTAAATCGCATATTTTTTGCCTGTACAGTAATACAGATAGAAGTATAGTGTTATATTGTTCAGTATTTGTTTTCCAGCAGAGTATTTGAGCTTTCAAGAAAGTGTTTTTATCTTTATTGTTGCATTGGCTTTTTACTTGTAATTAGCTTTTCATTGAAAAATCTAGAACCTGAAACTAATATTTGTAGATGCACTCGTACTTGTTAAGAAATCTGATTTTCTTCTCTTGAGAAATATGCTCGAGTCAAAGAAAAATTTATAACATGTGATTGGAAATATGAATGCAGTGATGTGAATATTGCTTTTAGTACATTTTATAGAACTATTAGCACTGTTATTGCGGAATAGACAAAAGTAAAATCTAGTCATTTTAAATATAATAGCGAACCGTGGTTTAATAGTGAAATTAAAAGGAGTAGAGAATTGAAAGATAAAAATTATATAACATATATGCTTACTAAGGCTCCAAAAGATTGGTATAAGTATAAACAGAGTATAAATCAGTGCAAATATATTTGCAGAAAGGAGAAAAAGATATTTTTTCAAAATAAAATTGATCAATCTAAATATGTTACAGTTAAAATGTGGAAAACATTAAAAAATATCTTAAATTCTGAAAATAAAGAAGAAAAGCGAGAAATTGAATTTAGTTCTAAAATTATTTCTAAAGCCTTAGATTATACAAATGAGTTTAATAAGTACTTTATAAACAGTATACAGGAAATCAACAATTCAATACCACAGCGAAAGTATGAAGAACTTATTCAGAAAGAAAGGAATACAATAATTCTGGAGAAATTTGATCCAATAACAATAGAGGAATTATATAAAAATGTTTTTTCGATGAATAATAAAGCGAGTACAGATGACATAAACGCTAAATTAGTGAAAGATTTATATTATGTTATGGGTTACGCATTACGGAATTGGATTAATTTGTCGCTGGAAAAAGGAATTGTTCCCAAATATTTGAAGACATTGGTTGTTATACCTGTTCCGAAGGTGGAAAAGACATTTAACTGTCATGAGTTGAGAACTGTGAATATGCTTGTAAGTTGTGAAAATATTTTAGAATCTATTGTGTATGAACAATTAATAAAACATATAAATAATAACAGCATTTTAAGCCAATGTCAATCAGACTTTAGAAACAGTCATTCTTGTGAGACAGCAATACAGTTAGTTGTGAACGAATGGAAACAGAATTTAGATTGTGATCGAGTTGTTGGGGTGATATTTTAGGATTTGAAGCGTGCCTTTGAGACTATAGACAGGTCTATTCTGATGAAGAAACTGTGCTCATATGGGATAAAGGGTTCAGTGCTGGAATTGCTAAATGACTACTTGTCGGACAGAACACAAAAAGTAAAGTAGGGCGAAGGATACAGTGCCAATCTACAGAATAATTTAGGGGTACCGCAGGGTAGTATTTTGGGATCACTACTCTTTATACTTTATATAAATGTTGTACCTAAATCAGTAAGTGAATGTGATATTAAATTATGTGCGGACGATACGTTAATGTATGTTAGTGGAAATCATTATAAGGATGTAATTCAAATGTTAAATAGTGATCTAAAAAAATTAAGTAACTATTTAGAAGCTAACAAATTTAAATTAAACATTGAAAAATGTAAGTACATGATGCATTGTAATAAGAAAATGTATAAAAGTATACAAAGTAAAAAATTAAGAGAAACTGTGCAAATTGATAATTGTAAGTTAGAATTAGTGAATAAGTATAAATATTCGGCTGTGATATTAGACAGGGAGTTTTTTTTTCAACAAAATTACATATAGAATTAATTTATCATTATACGCTAGATTTTTAATATTTAATACAATTATACTACCCCATTTCACTTATTGTGCAACAGTTTACATTGGTTAGATGTACAAAGATTCATAGAATTACGTGTTACCGTCTTTATACACAAAATGGTAAATAACAAAGTACCTCAATATTAAAGTTCCAAATTAGTCAAACAAAAGGATTTAAACGTATATAATACCAGAAGGAAAGATGATTTTTGTATAACTAAAAGGAACAAAGAAAATTCTATAATGATTTACCAAAGGACATAAAAGTTATTACAAATTTTGTAACCTTCAAAAAAAAGGTTAGGGAATATTTATATACTCTGATATGTTATGTTAATTGATACTTTATATATTTATTTTTGTTTTGCACATATTTATTTGTTTAACTAGTTTATTATTATTTTTATTAGTTTTATTATTATTTTTTTGCTGTATTGTTCTCTCTGTTTTTTGTTGGGCCATTGTGTGTCTTTAATAAAGCTTATTATATATATGTTATTTTTCATTGCGATACCAATGACCATATATGTAAATTGTGACAGTTCTGTTTTTTTTTTGCAAAGACAACTTCGATTTCAATGAATTATTCTCCATTGGTCAACTTCAAACTCTTTTACTGTATATGGAAAGAGTTCAACATCGAATTACTGCAGATTTGGGTTCTAGGCAGTTATCTCAACATTCTATTAAGTTATAACCGTTTACTTACATAACACCCTGTATAATAATTTAATTGAAATTCTTTTATATCTATACAAATCAATGACAACAAATAATATTGAATACAATTACTAAAGATAAGGAATTACGCAGATTTTAGATGATTCCACAGAATTTTTGAATTGGAAAATTGTACCTCATAGGACCATACAAATGCAAATATAAAACAAATATAGATTAAATATACAGATTATTTTGAAAAATGTTATATCATCTCCAATATGCAGTTTATACTCATATCGATAAAATATGCTGTAACAAATTCATAGTTTAGTCTGAAATAAATATAACCTACCATATTTTCGGTTGCCCTAAACATAAGTAAATAAATTAATACAAAAAGAAACTAGATAACTATAAAATAGAATAAAGAAAAAGTTGAAAACAAAACTTGTATAAGATTTTTCATGTATCACCAATGTTATTTGAATTATAGGGTGTTGCGTTTAAAATTGTTTAATTTATTTTGGCATTATTTGGCAGTAAATACGATATATGAAGCTGAGTTCATTTAACTACACAAACATGTACATGTTTTTGTATTAAATCTTTTTATACAACACAGCTTTAATACGTTCAAATTAGTATCTAACACAGTTATTTATATGTTGTATTATTTCATAATATATAAATGTACTTAATAATTATCTATACTATTTACAGTATTTCATCATTTCTAAGAAAAACATAACTGATATCTATAATGACAAAGAAGTAGATTATAAACACGAGACTATATTAACAGTGTATAACGTGTCTGGAGAGAATGTAGGCTTCTACTATTGCCACGGAACAAAGGTGAACTTCGACACCCCCAGGAGATCCACCAGGATATACGTCTTCGTTCATGGTTTGTACCTCATTTATATTAAACATTCTTCTGTATGATTGTACGTTTTATTCCTGGTTTAAAGACACAAACTTTTAATATAAATTTAAGATCTCAAACTAGGAAATATTTTTTTTCTAAACATATTCTCGTTAGCGGTTTCATTAAAAAAATTACAATAATTGAAACTGTATTTAGAAATTCATAATTTAGTGACTATAATAAACTTAGGAATAAACCAAACATTTACTTATTATATATATTTTTTAATCTTAAAACGTAATACATAACAAATTTTGATGACAATACTGCATTAACAGTGACAATATTCAATAGTGCTAATGGTGACGCAAATATAATTATTTGTGTAGCTAGTGCGCAAGTGACAGTTTGTCGCAAGAGTGCAGAAACTGCATACTAAGGCTTATTGAGTTTACGAATTAACGAGGGTAGCAAAAGCACTTGAAGCACGTGACATGAGTAATTATATTTTCGACCTGAAGTATGTGACAAAAAAATATCCTAAAAAGTGAAATATATATATATATATATATATATATATATATATATATATATATATATACATTGTAACGTTCCTTTTTTCCCTAAACCCTGCCCTGCCTTTTTTATCGCTATGTCCCCCTATTGTTTATTAAATCTTTTGGTCATTGTTTATTTATCTGGAGATATGTCGCTAGTCATCCCGTACGGTAAGTTATTTTTTGTTTTGTCAATTAGAGGTATTTTGTGAAAAAGTTTTGTGAACCAGTGGCAGACGAGTGCGAGCATCGGAGTGCGAAAGATACATCGGTCCAATGGCGTGCGCATATATTAATTTTTTTTTTAGTAAAGATATCATTCTTTATTTGTGTGAAGTCACTATCGGTGAAATATATCCTCCATACGTCTTCGACGGAATTACCTTATACGTTACGCCGCCGCTCCATTTCGATCGGTCGCAGCATTATGGTTTGGAGGTCCTGCTTTTTGCTGTGCGACCCGACCGAACCCTTCCGGGGATCAACCCCAAGGACCTACTGCACCCGCCTCCATCAACCGGTCTCCACATCATCTGGAGCCCTCATCGCACGATCAGCACCATCGTTAAGCGATAAGTACCCGTCAAACATATCTTTTCGCTACACCACGTAAACTCAGTTGTACGTTGTATTTTATATATTTTTTTTGTTATTCATATATTTATTATTTGCTATATCCGCTGTAAATTTACTTGTAATTATAATGTTAAAAGTTCTAGAACATTTCGTTTACTTTATAAAATCATGCCCTCTCAGACTTCATACTGGTGCGCCCCTGAGACTCCGATTTAATTTCACTGCTTGCCGCTTGGTCCAAGCAATTCTAAGTAATATCAAATTTCTATGTACAATATAATTTGTTGTCGATCAGCTGATCGTTTATTTTGTTGTTATTCACGGGAGATCTCCACAACTGCTTTTACCGCTTTTGTACAACTGATTCCACCTAAGTTTTGTAAACGCATGGGATGAAATTTTGTAACACCGCTCGAGAATTATTATAGTTGTAATATTATCAACCACCGGGTTACTTTGGTACATATTTGTTTATTATTAAGTCAAGATCTACTATCATGCCAATCCTTTCCCTCTTTGTGGTTTTCAGTACACCAAAAACTACATGGCGCCCTAGCTGCTATTCAGAATATCGTCTTGTTCCTTGGATTCGAAGCGAATCCCCGCGTGCAGTTTTGCGTATCACCTCTCCGACGCAAGCTACCGGTATGCGGACGTCTTTTATCCTTCGTCCTTAGGAGAGGTGATAATCTATATATATATATATATATATATACCTATCTAAACACACCAAACACAAACCCCAACTCCCACCACCAAGGAGTGGGGCGGGGGGTAACTTTGAAACCTTAAATGGGAACCCCCATTTTTTATTGCAGATTCATGATCTGCAAAAAAAATAAGTTCATTTTATCTGAAACTTTTTTTCCAATTCGGAATTGATGGGCGCTCTAATCGCAAAAATAAGTTTTAACATGATTCTGAAAGTAAAGTAAAGAACGGTCTAATATCACAAGAAATAACCATTGAATCAAATAAAAAAATCAACATAATCACAAGTAGCCACAAGCCTTTCACCGACTAAATGCTTGAAATAAATTTGCAAAACGATTTTATAAAATAAACGTTATTTTATTCCTTTATATTTTTATAGTGTAGGTGGTCCAGTGGTATCGAGTCGGCCTGTGGATCTTGAGAACCCTGGTTCGATCCCCACAGCCGACCAACAATTTTCACCAATTTAAATCTACCCCTGTGGCTCCCTCTCAACTAATATCTTTGAGGGCCTTGATTTGACAGCTGGTAACCGCACTTCACGCGAAAAAATATATCACTTACCGAGATCTACTTAGGCAGAGTGCCTCACCCAGTAATGGGTAAATGGCGTGCTGATATATTTATTTTATTTATTTTATTCCTTGTTTGTTTTTTTGGGTGACTTTTTTTCGGTGAATCCCCTTGCGATTAGAGCGCCATCTTATCCGAATTGGAAAAAAGTTTCAGATAAAATTAACTTATTTTTTTTTCGCAGAACACGAATCTGCAATAAAAAATGGGGGTTCCCAATTAAGGTTTCAAAGTTACCCCCCGCCCCACCCCCTGGGGGTGGGAGTTGGGGTTTGTTTTGTGTTTAGATAGGTTTTTGCAAAATAGGAAACACATGTTTTTTTGTTTGTTGATTCGATGTGTATTTCTCGAGATATTTCACCGTCCCAAAACTTTTTTAACATCCTGTATATATATATATATATATATATATATATATTTATTTATTTATTTATTTATGTATTTATGTTACGCTGTACAACAGGAATTTAATCCCAATTACAGTACAGGGTCCGCACTCACCGAGCCGCAGTGTGGTAGTTTTTTTATATATTTTTAGCTTGAGTGCGATTCGAACTCGGGATCTCCGGATTCGAATTCCGTATCGCTATCCACATAACCGTACTATATATATATATATATATATATATATATATATATATATAAATAAATAAATTATATGATCGTGACCGATATATAATAAAAAAAACAATATTTTGATTTCAACACAGACTTTATTTAGCAGTTGTAACTTAGAATTTACACAGTAAAAAGGATATCATGTTTTTGTTTCACACGTATTTATAGTGTATCTTACCATAAAGGTTCTTGTTACAGCGTGAGAGATTCCGTTAGCTATTCATCACATATTTGTTATATCAGCAACTAATAGGGTTACATAATACCTCCCCTTCTAGATGATGGCTAAGAAATAGTGGATGGAAAATAAATGTGATGTTCTACTTTTTTTAGATGAGAGTGATAATTGAATGATTTTTGTTTCATCAGATGTCTTTCCTTTACATATTTTTTCTTATATTTATTTATTAATTTATAACATATTAGGGTTAAAATAATAATAGTTAGTAGTGTTTCATATATAGTGTCTAATTTTTGCAGTGGTCTTATAGTAGGAATATCTTTTGTAGAATCTTCTATATTTTGCAAAATTTTACTTTTGTTTGGTTTTATTTCTAACATCAATGGTTGTGGAAACTGAAGTTTTATTTCTTCATATTTATTTACAAAAGGTTTGAAAACATAGTCATTAATTTTACAGTGACTTGTACTGGATATCTGAAATATTCCTTGTATTCTTTTTATTTCTTTAATATTTTTGCAATCAATTTCAACGTGCTGTTTATCAGGGCTAAATATAATTAATTCATTCGAATTTGGAATACGAATTATATTATTATGGAATGTTATTTGTTTAATTTCACATTTACTATTATTTTCTAATAGGCTATACTCTAATCACGCAAACGTTTTAAAGCACAATGGTTAAAACTCCTCAATCTGCCAATTTGTTTTAGTCGTAGATATAGAGATAATCAGATGGCGTGGTCCCTCGCTAGGAATTTTAGACAAATGCTAGGTCCAGGGGAAGCAAATTTATTTTCTTCTTGTAGTTTTATTATACCAATGCATCATGTATATCAGTTTCAACATAACTTATCGCATCTTCGCTTGTGTTAGTTTCACTGGAACTACTATCATTTTATTCATTAACACTGATCTTGGCAAATAATAATAATAATAATAATAATATATTTTATTTTTACGAGATGTAGGTACATATAAAAAGCGTCGTAAATAAGTAATAAAATTAAGAACGGTACAAAATTTCGTCAATAGTATAAAAACAGTTTTTCACAAGAAATTCTATTAGTTTCTTCTTGTACCTGCAGATATTTTTACACATTGTAATATCGTGTGGAATACTGTTAAAGATATCCACGCCCATGACATTAGGAGAGTTACGGGTGCAATCACTAAGGGTTTTCTCAATTTCCCCTTGTTTCTGGTATTTTTATCATGAATGTTATTTTGTGAAATGAATTTTCCTTTATTTTTGTACATATATATTCCAATATCAAGTATATATAGACATGTAAGTGTTAGGATATTAAGATTTTGGAAATGAGTCCTGCAAAATTCAAGATGCGATATACCAGCAATGATTCTAACAATCCTCTTCTGACAGGTAAACACAGCTTTACTATGCGGCGAAGAGCCCCAGAAGCGTATGCCATAACGTAGTCTCGATTCGACCACAGCATAATAAAACATTAACAGTTGATGATGGTTTAGTTTAGTTTTAAGAAATCTTGTTTGATAACAAACAGCACTGAGCCTGGATTTACATATTCGCAATGCGGTTTCGCGTTTAGATTTTTATTTAATATCATACCAAAGAGTTTCGTGTCATCCGTTCGTTGTATTAAATTACTATCTACATTTAAGTCAATATTTTGAGAGTTTTTATTTTGAAAACGGACAAAATTAGTTTTAGAATGATTCAGTATAAGTTGGATTTTCCCACACCATCTAGTGATGGTAGAAATAGTATTGTTAAATAGACTAGTTAAGATATCGTTGTTTTTATCTGATATAAGTATTGACACGTCATCTGCAAACATTGTTGCGAGGCCAGTACTACCCAGCTCATCAAACAAATCGTTGATATAGATGTAAAAGAGAACTGGTGCTAGGATTGTACCTTGCGGCGCTCCCAATCCCGTTGGCACTCTATTGGAATTTAATTCCCCCCCCCCCCCAGGAATTAGTCAGACTGACATATTGTTCTCTGCCGGTAAGGAAGGTTTCAAGCCATCTAAGGGGTACCCCTCTCACACCAATCGATTCAAGTTTTTTAATTAAAGTATCATGGTTGATGCTGTCAAAGGCTTTACTCAAGTCGCAAAAAATACCTATTGGGCATTCATTACATCCAAGTTTTACAGTAATTTCGTTCATTATGGTTTGCAGGGCGTCAAGAGTTGACATATTTCTTCCGAAGCCGAACTGGTTATTGTTAATTATTTTGTTATGATCTAAATATTTTTGGAATCTTTGTAAAACACAATATTCAAAAATCTTAGAAAATATTGAAGTGATGGAAACTGGGCTGTAGTTATTTGCAATAAGTTTATCTTTTCCTTTGTGAATTGGTATGACTTTCGATAATTTTAACTTAGTAGGAAAACATCCAGATATGAAGGTTAGATTTACTAAAAAAGTTAACGGTTTTACGAAATATTCGATTGCATTTTTAACCAAAAAACAAGGAATCTCATCTGGCCCAGAGGATTTCTTGCTTTTTAATTTAATTTTTAACAACTAAAGTAATTCATCTTCACTGAAAGGGAACAAGAACATATTACTTACAGTATTGCAAACGTTACTACCAGAATTCTGAGCGATTTCATTCGTACTAGAAGATATTGAATCGATTAGCATAAGAGAAGCATCCCTAAAGAATTCATTAAAAATAATGGCTACTTTTGTTTGGTCATCTACCAAACCATCACCAACCCTCAACTTGATGCCAGGCTGGGTTGTTTTTTCTCCATTAATGACATTCCAGACACTTTTAGAAATGTTGTCAGATGTGAGTATTTTATTTTGATAATATAATTTCTTAGTTTCACTGTTTTTTCTTTTTATGTCTATATATTTCTTTGAGATTGGAATAGCGTCGCATGAGAATAAATAATGATTTTAGATCTGCGCTAGATTGCTTTACTTCATCATTGATCCAATCACACTTATGCTTGTCTGTTATGAATCTCTTGATAGGAAAATTAATTTCAAAATAGTACTGAAAAATATCATGAAAGTTATTAATTGCGTCATTTATATTAGTGCAGTCATAAACCTTATTCCAGTTTTCGATACTAATATCATTATTGAATTTAATAATACTAATACGATCGAAATTTCTACCAAATCTCATGAGCGTGGTCCTCTCAATACTTCTCAATCCACTATTTACAAAAATAGTGCTGTGGTCTGAGATTATGTTATCTGAAACATTACATTTTACTTTATTTACATAAGTGTATACATGATCTAAACTGTAAGATTTTCGTGTAGGTTCTTTTACAGAATTGTACATATTAAAACTTTTTAATAAATTACATAACTTAATATATTTGTTATAGTCCCTAACTGGGTCAATATTGAAATCTCCTACTAAGATAATATTGTAGGCAGGTTTAGATACATAATCTAAGATATTGTTAAGAATGCAAATAAAATTATCAAACTTATTATCCATACACGGAGATCTATAACAGTTTATTATAATAGCCGTGGTATTTAATTTTGGAGTCCACTTCAGCGCGCAAATCTCAATAAGTTTATCACTGCAGTAATTAGTATGATCAATCGAGACAGTTTGTAGACCATTCTCGCTCCAAATTGCAACTCCACCGCCTTTACAAGTATTTCTACAATATTGTGATACAAGATTGAAATTATTACAGTATATGTTTTCAATTGTCGAGCTTTGGGCCCACGTTTCTGTTAAGCAGATGAAGTTAAGCTGGCTCATATGGTCTACATATTCACTATTTATTAGATCAATTTTAATGGGGGTCAAAGCTTGACAATTTAGTAGTAATAAGTCTGAATTTATCAAGTCATGGGTTTCTGTCTCGGTCGTTTCTGGAAAAAACAAGTAATGTACGCACCATAAGGCCATTTATCAGCGCAAAGAATTTTTTCAAAGTTTATTAGATTTACTGAAACTTTAAAGGACATGTAGTGCTGCGGATATTTGTAGTTAACTTCCTCACATGTTATTTCAGGATAATCTTTTTTTAGATGTCCCGTTATTGTTTCTGGTTTGGTTCCCGGTTCGATACGAGATACAAAGATAAATGCTTTCCTCGGTGTTACTGTTATATTCGGCAAACTATGAGAATTCCCAATAATAGCATTCTTCGAACCTATTCTCTTCTTGGTATGTTTATTAACTATTTCTGTCCATTTTACATCGTTGGAACATTCAGGATTCATTGTTAAATTAGGAATCGAGTCATTTGTTGTTGTAGTAGCTTTGTTGGCATTGTCAGATTTGTTTACTGGCCTTGAGTTATTGTCAGCGGTCAAGTCGGAATATATTGTTTTTACTTGCAAGCTAGTGTTTTTTTGAGAATTTTGTTTAGTTTTCGAATTATTGTTTTCGCTAACTTCACTTTTATTATTGTCGTTTTTAAGGTTAGCTGGATAGTTCACAGGTGGCTCTAGTTGTTTATTTTTATTCATATGATTTTGTAGTAATTTTATAATTAGTGATTTATCATTAATAATAACACTTTTATCACTGATTATAATATCTTTTTCTTTAATAATTCGTTTAAGGAAAGCAATTTCCTTATGTAGATTATTAATTCCACTATTGGGTCTGATGAATAAGCACGTGCCTTCACACAATCGTCTTTTTTTTCGTTGCAACATTTTGTTTCAGAGTCTTCAACAGAGAAGCCTTTCTTTTCACAACAATTTTTATGGAGAACACTGTCACAATTTACACATTTGACTAAGTTATTTACCGCTGATTTTTTGCATACTTTGCATATAAGTTTATTTTCATTGCTTGATCCACTAGCATGTTTACCACTCGCCGCCATCTTTTTTTTTCTTTTTATACAGACTGTACTGTTTTTCTGTCGCATTGAAAATAAGTTTTAATATATTTGTATTGCAAACGTTTTAAAGCACAATGGTTAAAACTCCTCATTCTGCCAATTTGTTTTAGTCGTAGATATAGAGATAATATCAGATGGCGTGGTCCCTCTCTAGGAATTTTAGACAAATGCTAGGTCCAGGGGAAGCAAATTTATTTTCTTCTTGTAGTTTTATTATACCAATGCATCATGTATATCAGTTTCAACATAACTTATTGCATCTTCGCTTGTGTTAGTTTCACTAGGACTACTATCATTTTAATCATTAACACTGATCTTGGCAAATATCTTACTTATACAGGCTGTACTGTTTGGTTTCGCATTGAAAATAAGTTTTAATATATTTGTATTGCGCGACATGTTCTTTTCTAATACAATAACATAAATAAACATTCATATTGTAGCGAGTACGGCCCTGTTCCGTCTGGAACAGTCGACGCGTCATAGTCTACACTGCGTTCACTGCTGTCTCATACGCAATAGACAAGTCCGAACCTGTTCGCTCTGCGTCATGCTTCTACCGTGTTCCAGAGGCTCTCGTATATTCTGGAAAATCTTGTTCTAGTATATAAGGGACAGTTTGGGCCGACAAGAATTCATTTCAGTATTTAAAGTGTGAACAGTGCAAGTCGTTGCTAAATACTTTGTTGTGAATATAAATACGTGTTGTATATAAATATATGTCTTAGTAGTTGTACTACATTATTTTTGTTTTGAATAAATATTATGTTAGTGCTTTCATTGTTCGTGTTTTATATAATAATAAACTTCACCGAACCCGAAATTGTAATAAACGTTACATATTATTTTCAGTGTTGCCAAATCCAACTCATTCCCTACCACTAGAATTCTACTAAATGTTACACACACCAAAAATCAAAATATGTATACCTATAATTTCAATAAAAAGTATCCACACGCCACATACGAGTACATGTATAATTAAACTCAATACATACATTAATAAGAAAATTGTAGTTTTGCCAAAATTATGTATTAGTTTGAAAAATAAAATTAATAAAAAAATACCGTGATAGAAGAAATAATTTTATTAGAATAATGTACAAGTTCAATATTACATTTTATAGATATTGTCAGGTTAGAAGGTTGTTGACAAGGATCCAGTACACAAATCTGGCAACAACCAATCCTACATAAAGACGATTTAAATTGATCGATGATATGTGACGAAATAAAGCATCAATGGCCCTCAATTTAAGAATTATTTTTTGTGTAAATAAATATTAGAACAAAATTAAATTTTAAATTCAAATATTGAATTTCACCAGATTTTCCACCACCTACCAAATGTATTTTTTTGTTCACTCACCCAATTCCATCAGATTCTACTGATTTGGCAAAACTGATTATATATTTTTATATTACCTACCTACATCAAGAGGACAAGTTTTAGCTTGCTTCATCTTGCAGAATCATTTTAGCAAATTTTTGCAAGTTTAGTTTATAGCTCGCACTTGGCGGAAAAACAAACATTTGATATCAGCGATGTTAAAATATTTATATTATTCTACAAACAATATAAAATATAAATCATTGATAACAAAATAATGAAATTTCAATTAAAAACTATGAAATTAAAAATAATTTTTCCTGTGAACGGGGTAAATAAAAGCTAGGGGATATTCTACGGGAACAGGCCACGGATTCCCCTCGGCTCGTCTTAGCGCCGCTACTACGATCAAGTTGTGTATAGATTTATAAATTCGATGTTCAAATATTGAATTAATTTTCTGGAATACTAAAATTTTTAAAATATATATTTTTTTAGATGATACCTATTTATCTAAAATGACTTCTAAAATAAACACATATGTGATAAGTTTATGGCACATGCATGTTCCATGCAGACCTACTGCTCCAGATATAAACATCACTCTCACTTGTGATGATACCGAAGTGCAAGTAAGAATGTCAGTAAATCCAGGTAACTACACTGTAGAACAGCAGCTTGAGTATTATGTGGTAAGTAACACATTCTTGTAAATTAGAACAATATTTTCAAATAATTGAATATCATCAAATTATTACGAACGTGTGTAAGATAAGTTGTTACACATACTATGGATTTATAATGGAATTTAAAAACTATACACTATAGTTGCCGAATTATTGTGATATTGGTTGCAGAAGAAAGAATAAAACGTGTATTATACGGCTATTACCTAATTAAATTAATTTTTTTAAACGAAAATCGGCATTCTCAAAAGTATCGAGTTCCCAATAACATAGAAGTACAACACACATAACAAGTATAAGCATAGTAACAGTAATATAAGATTAAAATTTTAACAGAACAATATTATAAATACATGTACTTAGAAAAAATTACAAATAAAGTCTCAAGTAACAATAATCATAATAAAATGGATATAAATAATTCGAGTAATACTTCTCGTAAATTTATGTGTATTACATGGAGAAATATAAGAAAGTAATATATTATTGGAAAATATCACAAATAATAGTAGTAATCTATTCATTGCAGAATTTATAGCAGAATTCGTTCTCTGGAAATTAACAATAAATAATTAATTAAGCTAATAGTATGTGTGGTGTTAGTGTAAACTAAGTCGCTACCCGCGAACTAATTACACACTGGATTCGAATAATTGAAAATGGCTTTATTACGCACAAAGACACTTCTACACTTAACACAAGCAATATAAAAAATAACAAAATGTTAACCTCACAAACGACAGCAACGTACAAAATGCCACGCTCTAACTCAGACTGCTCTAGTCAACTCAACAACTGATTTTTTGTGTAACACTAAGTTCTAATATATTTCTGTTTCTTGTGAAACTGATATGATAACATTTAGCGGTATTAATGCTTATATTTATAACATTTGTGCCCAGCGTGGTGGCCGCGCGGGTTGAGGACCCGTGGCGGCCATACAAGGGACATATTCGGCATATAACGTGGTCCGATATATATATATATATATATATATATAAGTTAGGAAACGGTGTTCCCACAGAAACCGCTGACTCTCCAGCAATACGATTCCAGAATAGTGTAATATCATATCTTAGAATCATGTAACATCCTGGGTAGGATCGTGTAAGACTGAACTCAGTTAGATTCTCACTCCAGTACGATCAACACATACTTGTAACAAATCTGTATCTAACTTTTGACTTCTGAAGCTAAAAAATATCTTATGTTGTAAAACACTCAAAATAAAATTTTTTTAAAACATTTATTGTAATTCAATAAATCTAACTGGCGCAGTCGCATCGGATATCGCAAACGAAACATAAAAATTTCGGTTCGTTTCAACGATTTATTGCGAAGAATCAACGTAAAATCAGTGAAAAAAATCTACACGTTTTCAACGAGTGCATCGCGTCACACGAAGAGAACAACGAAGCCCTGCTGAACACAGAGCCGAGCCGTAGAAGATTCATCCTGTCCTGTTCCTCCATCGTGGAAGAAGCCGTACAGAGCCAATGAAGAACACACTGATTTTCCTGTAAGTAGTGCACATATGACATCTAGAGATAATCGAGCGAATATCGAATTAGAATCAGACGATAGCTCAGATACAGATTCAGTAAATTCCTCTGACTCACTAATTTACATTCCAAACACACTCCCAATCGATCAATCCCTTATCGATCAAATAAATAACCTAAACCTTGACGAAATGGCTGTCCCAGAACTCAAACGCGAATATTTAGACATGATCCCCGAATTTCGAGGTGATGCTAAATTATTAAGTAGATTTATAGAAATTAGCGAAAAAATCGTAAATAAATTTTATGATACAACAGACGCAAATAATTTCCAAAACGAGTACTTAATGAGCAGTATTTTGACAAAAATAAAAGGAGAAGCCGCCGTCAACATTGCGAGTGTTACAATTACTAAATGGCTAGATTTAAAAACAGCCCTATTAAATACGTACGCGGACAAGCGCGATATTTACACGTTAAATTTCGAATTATGCGAATTAAAACAAAATCAAAATGAATCCCCATTTGATTATTACAACAGAGTTATACACTTATTAAATTTATCAACCTCTTATATAACTCTACATATAAAAGCGGAAGAACAACCTATTCTAATTGGCTATTTTAGAAATTTTGCGTTAAGAGTCATGTTGCGAGGACTTAGAGAGCCTCTAGGCACATTAATGAGAACCAAAGACCCAAAAGACCTAACCACCGCCCTGAACATGATGACAAACGACTTCCAAATTGACTCAGTCAATAAACAACAACACAAAAATACGTTCAAACCCAAACAAAACCTTCCCACACAAAATAACAAACCATTTCAACAAAGAAGTTACCCTCAACTAATGTACAAGCCTAATCAAACACACTACACCTCTCAACCACACTACACATACCAACAAAATCATCAACAAATTAAACCAAACACTCCAAACGTTTTCAAACCTGATCCAAACAAAAAATTTGCGAAACCGACGCCCATGAGTGTCAGTACTAGACAATCATTCACACCAAGACCAAGCACAAGTAATTACCGTCCCCAACAATTCCAATCCCAACGAAAACCTGATTTTATTTCGGAAGAACTATTTAATACCGAAGTCGATGAATTACAAAATAACGAAATCGAAGAACAATACTGTGATGAAAACGCAGAATATTACGTCACCGAACCAAATCCCGATAATGATGAAAATCATGATCAAGACGCTTTTTTTCAATAAAAAGCCTCGGAAACGAATTTGAAATTATGAATTTAACTCTTAATTATAGCGAACTACCATTCATAATATATCCCGAACATAACTTAAAAGTTTTGATAGATACCGGAAGTACACGCTCATTTATTAACCCAAATATTGCACAGAAATATTATAAAAATAAAATTCAAAATGACACTTTTAAAATCACAACAGCTCACGGTACTTCAACTGAAAATTCTAGTATTATTTTACCTGCTTCAAACTTGTTTAACAACCCAGATAAATTATTAAAATACTATCTATTCGATTTCCACAATAACTTTGATGTTTTGCTTGGAATAGATAATTTAAAAATTTTAGAAACAAGTATTGATTTAAATAATGATAAAATTAAAACTCCTACTCAAGATATAAAAGTTCATTATCATAAGATACTTCCAAAATCTCATTATATCAAAATTCCACCAAACTCGGAAAAAATAATTAAAATATTTGTTAACAACATAGAGACCGGAGAAGCATTCATACCAGAAACTAAAATAAATAACATAATTATTCCCGAAGGTTTAGCTAAAGTAGAAAATTACGAATTATTCTATCCTGCTATTAACACAACGGATAATGAACAAATTTTAGACACTGTAAATTGCGTAAAACTAGAAACACTAAATCATTTCGAAATTAATAATTTAAACTTTGACAAAACCCGTACTGAAAATAATTTAGATATGAATAAAATAAGAATTGATCATATGAATCAAGAAGAAAAATCTGAAATTATGAAATTATTAAAAGAATTCTCTACTATTTTACACGGCGATAATAAATCACTAACATTTACGAATGAAGTTAAACACTTTATCCGAACTAAAGACGAAATCCCCGTATATTCAAAAACCTATAGATATCCTGAAGTGCATAGGAAAGAAGTGCAAAATCAAATCTCAAAAATGCTTGATCAAAAAATAATCCGTCCCTCTCATTCTCCTTGGTCATCCCCAGTGTGGATCGTTCCCAAGAAGATTGACGCATCTGGCAAGAGAAAATGGAGAATAGTCATAGATTATAGAAAGTTAAATGAGAAAACGATCGATGACAAGTATCCGATACCAAATATAAACACTTTATTAGACAAACTTGGTAGATGTAATTATTTTTCGACCTTAGATCTCGCGTCCGGATTCCATCAGATTGAGATGAACAAAGCAGATATTCAAAAAACTGCTTTCAACACCGAAAATGGGCATTACGAATTCATGAGAATGCCATTTGGCTTGAAAAATGCCCCGGCAACTTTTCAACGCGTCATGGATAACGTACTTAGAAATTTAGTAAACGAAATTTGCTTAGTATACCTAGATGACGTCATAATTTTCAGCACAAGCCTCCAAGAGCATATTCAAAATTTAAGAACAGTTTTTGACCGTCTAAAGAAAGCGAACTTAAAAATCCAGCTCGACAAATTGGAATTTTTACGTAAAGAGGTAGCGTATCTCGGACATGTCGTGACCCCTAGCGGAGTTAAACCGAACCCGGATAAAATTCACGCGATCAAAAACTACCCTCTACCGAAAACACCGAAACAAATTAAAGCATTTCTAGGCCTACTAGGTTATTACCGAAAATTCATTAAAAATTTTGCCCAACTCACGAAACCCCTAACTAAATGTCTAAAGAAAGACGCAGAAATTAAACATAACGATTTAGAATATGTTAACTGTTTCAATACTTGCAAAAATCTTCTAATTAACGATCCCATACTCCAATATCCAGATTTTAACAAGCCCTTCAACTTAACCATAGACGCTAGCAATTACGCTATAGGCGCTATCCTGTCCCAAGGTAATATTGGTTCCGATCTTCCCATCGCCTACGCAAGTCGAACTCTAAATGACTCAGAACAAAACTACAGCACGATTGAAAAAGAATTACTCGCTGTTATGTGGCCTACGAAATATTTTAGACCATATTTGTTTGGCAGAAAATTTAAAATCATTACTGATCATAAACCATTGCAATATTTACATTCATTAAAAGAACCAAATTCCAAATTAATGCGTTGGAGACTCAAATTAGAATAGTACGATTACGAAGTTATTCATAAAAAAGGAACTTTAAACAAAAACGCTAACGCTCTATCACGAATAGAATTAAACGTCAACACTGTAGACCCCGGTATGAAAAATCTTTTTGAATATGTAGAAACATTTAACGATACTTTTGATCCCAACAATGACACACAATCTATGATTGTTGAACCTGACGAGATGCCCTAAATGATACTGACACAGACCAAACTATACATTCAAATCCAGAAAATCCTATCATAGGCATTACGATAACAGAATCTGCCGTAAACTATGGCAAAAATCAAATATTTATATCTCAAGTTAAACACTCTCCATGTACACCAAAAGTGCAAAAATTTCATTCTGACAAAATGAGAATTTTAGTGCAATTATCAGAAGCAAATTTTGAAAAAGACACGGTAAAATTTATCAAAGAATTTGTTGTGCCTAAAATAAAATATTACCTATACTTCGAGCAACCCTTATACGAACAATAATAATAATATATATATTAATAATAATAATATATATATTTGTATCATAAGCATGTATACACTTATTACAAAGTGATCGGCAACAATATAATTCTACGGTAATGACGATACTATTCTAATACATTTAACAAGGTTAAGGTGATAGTATTACATGTTTAAAATAAATGCTCTAAGTTTTAGGGCTGATGTTACATAATTATGTATTTTATACAATGAATTTAAGTCTGAAAAATTGGACAGTAGCAATATAAGTGGGTTTTCAGCTTCGTAATTGGCTGGTGGTAACAGGTGGTCCCTGAATGGAGTATATATTGGGCACCTGTAAAAGAAGTGATACAGGTTATCGTTCTCGTGAAGATAGCAGAGTGAACAGAGCTCATTAGCGTCAAAGGAATGCCAACCGCCTTCTACATAAAGTTTGAATATGGTTTTGTTTGATACTCGGAGCTGAGAAATTAGTTTTATTATTTTGTAAGGAGCATCAGTGACCATATATCCTCTTCCATCTAAGTAATGTTTGTACATAATATTATATGAGGAATTGTTGATTCGTTGTAAATCAGCTTCAGAGTATAATAGTGTGTATTTGTCAATTATATTACTTATTTCTTTCTTTATATCAAGAAAATTTTGCCTCTGCCATAGCCATTCGTAATTTATTTTGCTTAGCACTTCACTCAGCCTTGTGATCCAGTTGTAACTTCTCTTTCTTGTAGGATTGATATTAGTTTTGTTGTTTATCTCTATGAGTCTTTCGTAACATACCTTTACGTATCTATTATCTGACATTAAAAGTATTTTGACCCAGTAATTTAGTATCCGTTTAATTATCCTGATTTCAATTTTGCTTTGGTGTGATTCATATCTGACTATGTAGTTTGGAGTTGTTGGTCCCCACCCCCAGAATGATTTAAAGAAATTCATTTGGCATTTTTCTATGGCGTCAAACTGGTTTATTGCCCACACTTCTGATGCATATAGTATTGAGGGAATAATTACAGAGTAATAAAGTTTAGTTAATGTGTGGAAGCTATATATACCAGACTTTTTCATTATATTTTTCACTGCTCCAGTTGCCTTACTTGATTTGCTAATAAATTCTTTTGTATTAAGGTTATATAAAGCAGATGAACTGAATAAAATTCCTAGGTACATATATTTTTTAGTTTCGTTAATTTCTTTTCCTTGACAGAAATAGTGTTTTTTATTTTTCGGTGGACGTCCTACATGAAAATGAAGGTATTTAGTCTTTGAGGAGTTTACTTTCAGATTGAGACTATCGCTATATTCTTCAAGAGTTTTTAGTTTTCGTTTTAAATCAATCGGATTTTTTGCAAAGATTACTATGTCATCTGCGTATTGTAACGATAAAATGTCTGTTTGTCTATTTATATATATTCCTTCCAAACCTTTTGATCTAAAATATTTTTCTAAATCAGATATATAAATAGAGAATAATAGAGGGCTAGTGCATTCCCCCTGCAATACACCTTTAGTTATAGGTATATGTTCTGACATAGAGCCTTGAATATCTAAAGTCATTTCTGCCTGATTGTATATATTCCTTAGTATACGTGTAAGTTTCCCACTAATCCCAGAATCAAAGATTTTCTTCCATAGTGTCTCGTGGCATACTGTATCAAAAGCTTTTTGATAATCTATAAATATTGCATAGAGACCTTCTTTGTTAGTTAAAATTTGGGACTGTATTATTGCGTTCATGACAAAAATATTATCTTCGCAAGATCTGTTTTTTCGAAATCCGGATTGTGCTTCGGGTAGTATAGAGTGACTCTCTGTCCAAGTTTGTAGCCTTTGATTAATTATAAACGTAAAAAGTTTCATTATGCAGCTACATAGAGCTAAACCTCTGTAGTTATTTACCTCATTTTCGTCTCCTTTCTTGTATAGAAGTGATAATTTAATATTTAATAGAGTTTTGGGTACTCTCTCTCTTGTCATAATATTGTTAAACATATTTAATATATAAGTAATCCAGTTCTCCGGAAGTATTTTCAAGTGTGCATTTGTTATATTATCCAATCCAGGACTTTTACTTGGTTTAAGATGGTTTATTGCCTTGTAAAGTTCATTGTATGAAATATCTGAGTCCAAATAGGGTTGTTTCACATCTATGTAAGGAGTATCATTATATATTCTGGTACCATACCATACTTTAAAGTGCTGTTCCCATAATTCTATTTTAATAGGGTTGTGTCTGGCTGGTTTCTGATTCAGTTGATTAACTGTTGTCCAGAACTCCTTTTGGTCTTGAATGTTATTTAATTTATCTTTTAATAGTTTTTTATGTTCTTTCTTTGTTAACGTTATGTGTAGCTTATATTCTTTTTTCTTTTTTAAATATAGGACAGTCTCTTCTTCTTTAAAGTTATTTTTCTTACATAATTTTAGGCAAGATTTGGTTTCTTTTTTTAATATTTTGCACTTTTCATCAAACCATGGTTTGTTACGTTGCTTCTGTGTAGAGCCTAAAGTATACGTAATAGAATGTGAGATACCTACTGTTTCAGAAGCTATTTTTATTGAGTCGCATAAATTTTTGTACAATACTTCGAGATCATTGACTAATACTTTAGCGTTGTCACTTCTCTCTAGTATTTTTATATATTGCTCACTTTTATATGAACTCCATACATATTTAGTTTTATTTATAACTTTTTTCTTTATAGGAGTATGAGATTTATGTTGTGCGTTGTTATTTATTAATGACATTGAGCAAATAAAATGATCAGAGTAAAAAATGGTATCATTTACTTTAAAATCATTAATGTACGGTAGTATGTTTATATTTGACAATATGAAGTCTATAATGCTTTTGCCTCGGGAGCCAACGTGCGTAAAATTGGCTGGCGTATCGCTGTTACTTCTTCCATTTATCATATAATAGCCTTCGGATTCCAAGATTTCTAACAGATCTCTTCCCTTCTTATCTAATCTGCAGTCGTTTGTATACCGGGTATGTAGTAGGTAAGTGTTAGAGAATAGTGCTTCTTCACCTTGATTTTCGTCCCCAATTTTGGAGTTGAAGTCACCGCCTATTATTATGTTGTTATTCGGATATTCTTCTACTATGCAGGATAAAGTGTCTTTAAATAGACATAGTAAAGTATTGTTTTCATATGATGGAGAGAAGTAAACAGATCCTAATATGGTTTCTAAACTTTGAAATTTTATTTTTATAAATAGCCAATGCACCTCTTTTACTATGATTACAACGTTTTTTATAGAGTTTTTTACAAATATGACAACTCCACCCTTTGCTCTGCCAGTTTTTGCCTCTTTTATTGCTACTTGCTGTACTATATTATAATTGATTAAAAAATGTGGTTTGTTAATTATTACATGATTCAGCCATGTCTCACTTAAACAGATAATGTCGTGCATAGTAATGTATTCTGCTTCTTTATCGTCTAATTTGAAAATGTTAGCGAAACCTTGTATATTCCAGAACATAATGTTATAATATGAATTTGGAGTGGAATTTATTTTAGTTCTTAGTTTTTTGAAGTTGTGTATGAGCGTAGTCTTGTTTGGCGAAATTTGTCTGTACTTGCAGGAGTATTGTTACTACTTTTTTCGTTCTTTTTCTTTTCTTTTCCATTTATTAATACTGGTGTGTTACATTTTTCTTTAAGCTGCGAGAATTGGGTTGAAGTTAAATTATTTACATTGCTTTCTTCGGAAATATCATTCAGATCTACAAGCGATACCGATTTTCTTCTTAAGTTTGTGTCTTGTAACGCTTTAATGTCTTGTTTTTCAGACGTATGATGATGCTCACCATCATCCATTTCTTCTTCGTAATGACTTAAATCTTTAGTACTATAAGCTTTATTATTTATTATTAGTTTGTCATATTTTATGTAAGCATTGTATCCAGATTCTCGAGCTTTACGTAAATGAGTCATTAGTTTTCTTCTTTCTTCTACTACTTTAGGAATAAAATCTACTTGTATTGTAGTTTTAGTACCTCTAAGGGAATTAGTATGGTGAAGTATCTCCCATTTCAATTTTTTCGAGAGAAGCTCTACTAATATTGGCCTATTTTTATTTTGAGAAAACTTACCTAATCTTCTTACATGCTCAATTACTTTATCATCTATATTTCCTTTGATTATATCAGATAGTAATTTGGTGACTTTAACAATTAAGTTTTCTTGATGTTGCTCCTCTATGCCAAAAATTATAATATTTTTCTCTCTGAGTTTTCTTTCCAGAAATTCTATTTTCTTTTCATTATCGTTCACTTTTATTTGTAATTCGTTGCATTTCTTTTCTAGTTCTATATTTGAGTTCATTGATTTGATTAAATCAGTATGCATAGTACTTATTTTGTTAGTAACAGTATCTAGTTTATGTTGAATTGGCAATAGTATTGATTTTATGTCATCTAACGTAGCCATTGTTATTATTTAGTGGAAATTTTGTTTTGTAAATTATTAAGATTCAATATATTTGGCAACACTGAATACTACTTAACAGAACGGCTGCGCACTGTTTAATTAAATTAATATTTTTGCTGAGTAGACTGAAATGTATGACCTTGCTGGCACTAACAACAGCAGAACTCTTGCATATACACCGATCCAAACACAGTATTCTGCTTCATTGAAACTACAATAACTTTATTTTATACAGCACCAAATCACTTAAATTTAAAATGGTTATTTTTCAGTTTAAATTATTATTAATACCATGACACAAAAATTAACGACTTTACTACTCCAACTAATGTTGCCAACCTCCCCCCTTATACGAACAATTTAGCAACGTATTGCAAAAGTATTTCAAAAACTCTGAAATTAAATTTATTAAGTGTAATACTAAATTAATAGATGTAGAAGACCCAGATGAAATTTTACAAACAATTAAAAATAATCATGAAAGCAAAACAAATCACCGCGGCATTAATGAAGTTTATAATCAAATAAAAAAGAGATATTATTGGCCTAACCAACATAAAACCATCACAGATTATATCAATCAATGCGAGATATGTTTAGCAGCCAAATACGAAAGAAATCCTGTAAAACCTAAATTAAATATAACTCCGACCCCCAACAAACCATTAGACATTATACACGTAGACACATTAAGTCTCGAAAATTTCAAATTTCTAACAATGATTGACGCATTTTCAAAATACGCGCAAGCCTATAAAGTAACGTCAATCAACGCTATAGAAATTACAAATAAATTAACTAAATCCTTTTCCCATCATGGTATACCAAAATTAATTGTATCCGACAACGGACTCGAATTTAAAAATACAGTTGTTAAAGAATTATTATCCTTGCATAAAATTTAAATTCATTTTACTTGCTCACAAAATCCAAACTCGAATGGTTTAGTTGAACGTTTTCACTCAACTTTAATAGAACATATTCGTTTATTCAATATGCAAGACAATTTCAAGAATGAGTCGATAAAAGACAAAATATCATATGCAATTTTAGCATATAATAATACAAATCATAGTTCGACAAATTTAAAACCGATTGAAATTATTAACGGTCATTTAGAAGTAAATTCCCCTCTCGATATCGAACTTGATAAACAAGTTACCCAAGATTATATACAAAAACACAAAGATAAAACTAAACTAATGTATCGAAATATTAATCAAAAATTGCAAGATGAAAAATCTAAATTAATAACTAAAATTAATGAAACAAGAGAAGAACTCCCAGACATCCCTGAAACAGTTTATGTTCAAAACAAACAAAAAGTAAATAAAACAAAATTGCCTAAATTTAAGAAAGAGAAGATAAAAAAATTAAATAAACCCCTGAAAACAGCGGAAATAGAAACCAATCCCAATGACAAAAAGCAGCCTAAAATACACCTTTCCAATATAAGGAGACCCCGAAAAATTTCTAACAAAAATTCGGATATTCCAGGTCCCTCTACCTCTCATACTCCCACGGACTAAGTATGAAAGACATAACACATAATCCAGGACTACTGACAATAAATCTCGGGACCGCAAAACTCCAAAAATCCACACACACATTCATACACTATTACGACTTACAACCACTTTGGACACAATATGAAAATTTAAACAAACAATATGAAAACCTTAAACGAATCCTTAATACTGACAAGACAATTTCTCTTGAATTCAACAATAATAATAACATAATTGATTATATTCGTAATAACATTAACGAAAAAATTAATCATTTAACAAAACAAACAGAAAATCAACGAGTTAAAAGAGGCTTAATCAACGGCCTCGGAACAGTTATCAAATCAATAACAGGAAATTTAGATGCAGACGACGATAAACGTTATACACAAATTTTGAATCACTTAAAGGAGAATCAAAATAATTTAAACCACCAAATTAAATACCAATATTCCGTCAATCAACAAATGATAGACTATTTTAATAGGACTGTTGACACAATCAGAGAAAATGAAAATTTATTAAAATCAAAAATTGAACAACTACTCCACATTGTTGTCGGTGGAACTAGAGATCAAGATAAACTCTTTATAAAAGATATTTTTCATCAATTAAACACTTTATATACTTTAACTTTTAATATTCTCCAAGATGTCGAAAATTCTTTGACGTTTTGTAAATTACACACTATACATTCAAGTATTATAAAGTCACACGATCTTCTCACAGAATTAAATAAAATTTCAAAATTTTATAATAATCAGTTACCAATTAATATAAACTCAGAAAATATTCTAGAACTAGAAAAAATGCTCTTTGTAAATTTGTAAATTATCATCTAACAAAATTACGTATTTTATTGAAATTCCTATAAATTACGAAACGCAATTTGAGTTAATTCACCTAATCCCGATTCCTACTAAACACAATACTGAATATGTAACTGTTATCCCTAATCAAGAATACTTCTTAAGATCAAATGATGGACAAATTAAATCTCTATATGACGTATGTACCTACAATAAGGAAAACACATACCAGTGTCCCAACAAGATAAGTGAACTGACCGAAAACTCTTGCGAGAAGAACTTCATTTCACACAACAACATCGAAAATTGTCAATTTCTAAAATTAAATATCAGACAGAATCATATCGAATATTTGACTGACATCAATCAACATTTAATAATATTCCCCGATCACGAAGAAATTAAAATCAAATGTAAACAAGGCGACACTATAAAAACGCTCCAAGGAATATTCCTGGTAAAAGAAGACGATTGCCTGTTGGAATACAAGAACCAAAATTTATTATTTAAACACGGAACCTTTGGCAAACCTGTAGTAATCGAAAACTACAAATTTGACTTCAACAAATCACAAATTCCAAAAATGTCAATTGAACTGAATACCATCAACGAGCTGAAACCAATGAACAAACTCGAAGAATCCATTGACGACTATTTCTTCGACCAGCACGATGTCAACAATATCATCAATTATTCAACCCTAATACTCTATATAATTTTGATTACAGGTGCTATCATCCTGCTTGTAATCTTTTTAAAGAGAAAGTTCCACAGACGCTCGCTGACAAGACCGAAGTCCAGAGAAGGCATTGAACTTCAACCGAGAACTTCAGCCCCTACAACGGTCCACCAGCTCCCCGATGAAGCCCAATTCTAGCAAAGGAGGAGTTAGGAAACGGTGTTCCCACAGAAACCGCTGACTCTCTAGCAATACGATTCCAGAATAGTGTAATATCATATCTTAGAATCATGTAACATCCTGGGTAGGATCGTGTAAGACTGAACTCAGTCAGATTCTCACTCCAGTACGATCAACACATACTTGTAACAAATCTATATCTAACTTTTGACTTCTGAAGCTAAAAAATATCTTATGTTGTAAAACACTCAAAATAAAATTTTTTAAAAACATTTATTGCAATTCAATAAATCTAACTTATATATATATATATATATATATATATATATATATATATATATATATATATATATATACCGGGTGGAACATCATACCCGTGTACATAGGCGATTAACATGGAAAAACAGTTTTTCCGTGCGCATTGCTCCCCAAATTATTTTAGCGAAAAATGCTTCAAATAAATGTTGTAGAGCATAAAATTCTGCATCTAAATCAATAAACAGAATTACATTTACATGCGTTATAACGACAGAAATTAAATAAAAAAATATTAAAAATTACGTTGAAAATATCAAATAGCCATGGAAGGGAAACAAAAAAATTTTATGCTCTACAACATTTATTTGAAGCATTTTTGGCTAAATTAATTTGGGGAGCAATGCGCACGGAAAAACTGTTTTTTCATGTTAATCGCCTATGTACACAGGTATGATGTTCCACCCGGTATATATATTATGGGGTAGGTGGCTAAATGGTATCGATCGGCCTGTACATCTTGAGAACCCAGCTTCGATCTCCAGAGCCGACAAAAAAATTTCACCAATTTAAATCTACCCCTGTGGCTTTTGAATATGCATCAAAACTAAATAAATCAGATTGAAGAACAATACAAACGTCATTAGTTGTTATTTTATAATTTTTTTATATCTACCGCATATGATAGAAAATTCAAGTCCCCATATCATTCAGCAAAATATTGAAAAGAAGCAGTCCTATGTGGCTACCTTGGGGAACGCCAAAAGAGATGGTGACAGTAAATGATTTGTATCCATTGACTAAAAAAACTAGGTTCTACCCGATAATTCATTAAATTACTATGAATACCGACTTTAGCTAGTTTATGTAGTAATATATTTTATCAAAAGCTTTGCTAAAGTTAGTATAAATAAAACCACTTGGCATCTATCATCCATTGCACGTAAGATGTAAATTGAGTATGTATATACATTAGTGTCAACCATTACACCGGCATAAGAACATGTTGCTCAAGTATAAGATTTTACTAAATAGATGAAGTAATTATGTATAAGTGTTTCAAATATTATCTAAAAAATACGAAGCTTTAAAATAGGCCTATAATTTTCTATTACATTTTTTACCCTGCTTTCGAATACCGGTACAACATGTAATTATTTTCAAATAGGGAGACAATGTCCTTCAGTTAATTATTGATTAAATATACATGTTAACAAATAATTTAACCTACTCAAAACAAATTCGTATAAAAAATGATAGAATAACAACAGCCTCTGCGCTTTTGTTAATATCTAAACATGACATAATATCAAAAACATATCTGATATTATTATTAGCAGTATCTGATTAAATAATAATAATAATAGTAGAGTTAATGATACTAAAAGATGAGCTTTTAAAATAGAATAATATTATGAAAACAGTTTTTGGTTCAAGTTTTGTCAATTTAATTATTTCGACATTTCGGTACACTAAATGTGAACCTTCGTCAGGGAAAAAAATAAAAATTAACAAATCGTACATATATACAAGTACCTAAAAAACAAGTAACAAGCTATTATAAACTCGTCAATAAAATTAGGGGAATACTTGATTTTTGCCGAAAAATTATAAAATCGCAAAATAAACTATAAAATTAAAAAAATTCATAATTTCGCGTCAAATCATCCAAGGTACTAAAATTTTGTCAAAAACATTTTTTTTCGTCGAGGGCTGACATCTGTAAATAGAAAACTTCAATGTTTTTTTTTACCTCAAAGATTCAACCCATTTCGTCCAAAATTGAGCCTAAATCCTAATTTTTTTAACGAGTTTAATTTCTTGATCTACGCAAGTCATGTTCAATTCACAGCATCACTGTTGTTCTTGTTCTTGTAAATTTTAATAGCTTCTCTGATCAATCGACCATTCATATATTTAAACCTGGCAACGTTTTTTGTATCTTAAAATTTATTTTTGTGTAGAAATTGTATTTCATGCTGAGCAATCAAAGATTTAACATGCTAATTTACTTTAATAAGCCTCTTATATTTGCTAAATCTTGTCAAAATTGTTCTTAATGTACGTTCAATATAAACTTCACCACATTCGGTAGGAGTACTATATATTCTAGAAGACTGTTTTAATAATTAATTATGAGTACTGAAAACTTTTTCCATATGTTCGAATAATATTTTTAAATGATTGAATATCATATTTTTATGAACGTATGTACAGGGAAGTTTTCACCCATACTATGGATTTACAATCGATGATCGAAGACGACAAGGATGGTTGCTAAAAAATTGTGAATGTATCTTTAGAAGAAACAATAAAATGTCTGACATACGACTGTTACCTCGTGTTAGGGGTAAGTAATAATTCGTATTCGTATTTTTATTATTTATTTAGTTATACTTAATGTTGTTTTATTTTATTAGCTTGCACTTTACACCTAATGCGTACTGCTCAACTAAATTGTACCTGCTAAGAATGTCTTTAGTCATTTAATATAACTAGGGCCGATATCGAGTAGCAAATATATGAATTACATTAATGAAGTCAGTAATGTAGGTACAAAATTAAAGTAGTTCATGGTTATTTGTGTTAGTTACAGAAGCGTTAAATGTCAGGTGAATATAAAATTTAATCACTTGTAACTCATTAATTAATTTTTAATACTATCATAAAACACTTATGTAAAATTCATATAATATGAGTATATGCGTATATGCATTGAAAATATTATGTATGTTGGTACATAATTTTATTTTCGTATAATTATTATTAGCGTATTTATATTATTTTAGAGAGAAGACATTTTCCTAGTACGTAATTTTGAGGGAAATATGAAAACTAGTCAAGTACAAAGTAAAAATAGAACTTTGCGCGCAAAAATTTATCTTGTATTAAGAGTCGAAAACACACTTATCAGTCATTTTAGAGACTATGCAATTTGAAGAGATTTAGTTATGCTTGAAATATACTTGCCTAATAATCATTTGATTCATACATAGTCTCTACGATCACTAGTAATTTAGTATTATTATACAATCCACATACAATGTAAACTTGTCCCTATGATTATACACATTCTTCTTTCTTCTTCCTCTGCTCTATGGCCCATGTAGAGCCTTGGCTTCCTTTACAACGCCTCTCCATCTCTGTCTGTCTTGTGTCGTTTGAGTCCAGTTTTGTACCTTCAAGAATCGTAGGTCTCCCACGACGTTGTCCACCCATCTGGTACGAGGCCTGCCTCTTCTTCTTTTACTTGTGGGTGCTAGGTTGAATGTTTTTCTTGGGATCTAGTGGCATGCGGTATAGGTGACCCAGCCATCTAATTCTTTGTTTTTTCACCCATCCTACTATATCCTGTTCACCATACATTTGTTGTACACATGACTACATTATATTATAAATAATAAAACATTTCTTTTTATTTAATAGGTATGAGTGTAACCGTAAAAAAGGTATAGTACAAAAATTTGATTTAAAAGCAATTATGTACTCGTAACATCACGGACTCGCCACTATGCGGTTCTTTTGTAATATATGTTACTTACAACTATTGTGATGTAAGCATTAAAATACCTTCATATTGCTCGATAACAATATTTTGTTATATATGTCCATTCTTTTATTAGTTACATATTCTGTGTGTCGTAGTAACATTATTGCTCAACGAGGACACGAGATATATTATGTAGTACATAGTAACAGATGTGCCGCAATTTTTTTTAATACATACAATTACTAAGGACTGCATTTTATTGATTCCTTTGACATTTTTGTGCAGCCCGCGGCACAGAACTAAATATTTAAAAACTATAAAAACAAAGTATTTTAATCTATTTATTTCTGGAAACTTCTACTAAACAAATCATTTTAATTAAAAAATTCCAACCAATGATAAGTAAATATTAGTGATCCATATAGAATACTTGAATACTGGGTGTCCCATTTTAAATTACACTCTCGAATTTCTACAGAAATAAGCTTTGAATGACATAATGTCTAAGACAAAAGTTTTATGGTTTGGTGAACGACATGCAATTTTGTTGAATATTTTCCACCCCCTAATCCCAGGGGGCGGAGAATAGGACAACTTTGATATGGGAACTCTTATTTTTTATTGCAGATTCGGATTCTACGCTAAAAATATGTAGGTTTTGTTCGAAACTTTTCTTAATATACTTGACAGATGGCACTAAAATCGTTTTAGGCGTAGAAATAAAAAATTATTCCCATTTAAAATTACAAAGTTGCCTCCTTACCCGCACCCTGCATGTCGGGTAGGTAGGAGGATTTTTACAGAATCGGATATTCTTCTTCAAACCATCAATTTTTTTATTCGGACCATTTTTTTGATACGATGCATGTTTCTCGAAGTGATTCATTATTTTGAATAGAGTCACTATTTACTAAATTTACAATTCGTAAACAATTATAAAAATTAAAACATCTTTCACTAAATCATTTGCCGATCGAAACATTTTTACTGATGCAATTCGATCTATTTTTGTCACAATTTACTTTTCCGTGGGCAAAATTTGCATGGTTTTCTGTATATTTTATATAACTAATGAATTTGACATTTTGTCTTAAAACCAACATCATAGTGAACTATCAAAAAAATATTTTTTAAATGTTTGAAATATATAAATGTAAAAAAATGTCTCCTCATTCCTTCAATATCCGTAAAATATTTCAAAAATACTCTAAAACATTTAGTATATAGTTGATCCTTAATTAAAGATGCAACATGACTTCTGACACATATCCGAATGAAAGCTGATGTTTTTAAAAAATCCAGCGCCACCACACTCTTGGTTGATACTGCTAAAAAATCGCATGTTTTGTCAAGATTTCTTGCAGATCATGTGCACAAATAAAAATCAGACTCAAAAGGCACTCTCCACGGCTGACCTCACCCAATAAAAAGTTTTAATTTAATCGGGCAAACCGTCTAGGCTGTAAAAATGGGCAACTGACCGTAATTAATCTGTATATAGTGTTATTTGCGTCATAGGGTATTAAAATGGGACATAAATTTTGTCGCAAACAATAATTGTAATACTCGACTGTAATTATTTACATTTTAAGGAACGGTTACACTGAGTAGATTACAATCGATCAATTGACGTCGATTAATAACCGATCAATATTTTACGGGCTACGTCACACTGAATTAAAGCGATAATGTCGTTCGATGGCAATTGTGTAATTATAATATTAATTAATATCAATCTAGTTCGTTGGATCAGTTGAAGTACATAATTATCAATTTCCTTGCATTGGTAAGGTGAAAATATCCACTTTCAGACATATATAAATATATGAAATATGTGTATAACTGCAAGCTTTCATTTTAGAATTTGATGCATTTCGTATCCATAGTTTATCCTTTGCTGTGTTCTGGTCATCATTTTTTGTTTGACAACAGAATATGGATGAAAATAATCACTGTATAATCTTTGTTCAATAATGAAACTGATAAAACCTTTTCTAACCCTATCTTTTTATACGTCAAAATAAACAGTCTTTAGTTGCTATGAAAATCGGTCAATTTTAAAAATCTAAGTAGTCGGTAGTGATCGACGTTTGCTCATAGACGATGCAAGCAATGGGATCATTGGCATAAGCCAGTGTTTGATTTTTTACTAGATTAACCTTTACTATAATAAAATTATGAAAATTTAATTTTGACATCTGAATGTAGCTGTACACCTGTTTAGTGTCATGACAACAAGCTGGCTTCCTATACGAAGATTACACACGCACATTTGTATTCACTAAGTAATGTATCAATAAAACCGAGGCTATAAGGCCGAAGGCCAGGAACGCTGCATATAAGAACAAATGCAAAACAACACAAGATCACGCCATACACGGCGCCAGGTGGCGGTGCGCAGCGCTGCTACGTGGACATATCCGTTAATTGTTGAACGATTGAGATTATGCCCGCGTATTGCGGGATCGACGCCAATCCGGATACTGCCCGATATAAGCCTTGTCTTTGAACATGTATAAATAAGTGGAACAAATGAAGCACCTTTCTAATTTCATTATACAAAGGTTTAAGGTTCCCGTGTTCGATTCCCAATATAAACATAAATATATTTATTTGATTTTTTATAGCTTCTCCATTTTGTTATTTGCTTTATTTAAATAATAGCATAATTTGTAATTAGCAAGGTATTTCAGAGTAATTAAGAAAAAACTACTTCTGCGAATACTTTTGAACATTCCTATACGTATCAACAAGTGCGTGCACATCAGTTATCAAAGTATTTGACAGATCAGTGAAGGAAATTAAATTTGCTTACATAGAATACAAAAAAATCGATGAGTGGTAATTTATATCTAAATACACAAAATAAGTTCATTTTCAATATATGTACAATAATGTAAGTAACACTAACCACAAAAATCACCCGCTTATTTAATAAGTTTTTGTTATTATTATTATTATTATATTATTTATTTTCTGTGTACATTATGTATTGTTTGTACAGATGCATACTCATTATATCTTACTCAAAGTGGAGATAGTTACTTATAATACGAATTAGATAATTGATGAAGCAAGCATTTCATGATAAGATAAAAATAATATTGCATGTGCATACGATTAATAATTTTAAATATTCATAATTGTTTCAGTTCAGTGTTTTTCTCTATAAATGATAACTAACACAAATGACAAATAAGAAATAGGTATTTAATGTTACGAAATATAAAATCAAGTTATTTAAAAACTAACATGTTAATTTTCCATCTAAAAATGCCCCCCAGAAGCATAGACACCTGTATCACTTTACGTTTTAAAAAATTTATTTATTGATTTGAACAATTTATATTGACTACAATAACAAGTATCCATTATAATAATACGCTGTGTATAGCAATATTTATATTGCTTACAACAATGAATATTGACTACAACATAAGTGTTCATCTCAATAGAATACTTCAACATTTAACAAGAAAAGGCTATAAATTCAATTGTTGCACTTTTTGACTACGTCTAGTTTATCATTGTTTCTATATCAATGTTTGTTAATTTTTCTATTAATAGTAAAAATAAATTACTACTCTTTTATATTTTTGCTTACTATGACCTCTACAAGAAAAATATTTAAAAAAAATGAGTAGTTTTGCAAATTCACAATGAAAAAGTGCTTGAATACGTTCGCTAACGATGGTTCCGCTTGTTGAACCTCGTCAACAACGTATAGTGTTCTCTACTTCGTATCTATTTCTTTGCGACTATATTTTACTTTCTTGGTTCATGAGCGAAGGTATATATCGTATCTGCGGTTTATAGCGAGTGCATTAAAAAAGCCACTATAGTACTCATTAACACATTGTTTAGAATTCATATCTTACCAAGTACACAACCTAGTTTCATGTTACAATTTCGTGCAATATAAATACAATCAATAAATCTCTTTTATAGCACTAATATTCTCATAAAATAGAAGAAGAATGAATACATCTCCGAGTGTGAGGTCAAATATGTTAAAAATTTCAAATTGGAGGGCCATTACAGTGGCCTTTGATCTATTCTTGTCCCAGTGCAATGAAATAGACCGAAAGCCACTAAAGTGATTCAAGGCCAGAAGTATTGCAGTCAATTCACGAAGTCACTTTCATAGTACAACTCTTGAAATTAATCAAATATTCCAAGACGTTCACGAAATATAGCAACGGTTCATCGCAGCAGCACACTTAAATTAGTAGGGTAGCAAACGTGTTAAGAAAGTGCAATTAAGAATCTCGTATTATTTTATATAACAAAGTTATAACCAAAAAAAAAATCGCTATATCTATATTTCGGCATATATCTAGTGATCTATGCATTTATTTGGAAAAACAAATACATGGTAAAACTATCCTACTAATGTGACAATTTTTGTCTAATTTAACCAACCTCCTAGGTCTTACGATTCTTGTGTTTACAATGCATTCGCACCTTAAATGGAACAGCTTGAATAGGATTGTAAGAACTGAAAACGAATTAAAAATATATTAAAGGAGAAAATTGTTGGCCTGCGCTTGTTTTTTTTACATATGTAAAATATGTAATAGCAGAGTCGAGAGCCGATAGCTTGTAATGTAGAAACGCGCTCATTAGGTCAGCAATTTTAGATATTACCCTGTTTACTACTTATTTTGAATTCAATGCAAATTTTAATTAGTCACTCATTTTATTTCAGATTACTATCCTCAATATGACGAAATGATTATTAAAGGTCCAGCCACAGTTGATGTGGGGGGCGATCTAAAACTGCAATGTTTACTTTTACTTGATTACTATTTGCCACATAATAAATATTTACCTTATTGGAAGTTTCCTATAACTGTAAGTATAAGTATTTTCTTTATATCTAATCTGTAAGTAAAAACTAAAAGAAAAAAAAAGTAACATAAGTTATTTATAAACATAGAACATGCAGGTTGCGCAGTTAGACGGAAATAACCAAGAATTTTAAATGAACATTGGAGTATGCTGCCATTGTCGGGAAAGGCAAAACATACATTGCTCTGTTGTATACTACAGTATAACGCTACAGCGTTTGTCAAATGTGAACTTACAGAGTTAGTAAAACAGGTACATTATTGACTATATGAGTACAACACAAACCTAAAACATGCCTTCTTCTTGTAATGCTTATAGCACCTAAGTGCACCATTTTGGTGATAAAATATTTGTGATTTACATGATCAATTTTAAAGAACTGATAGAGGTAATCATAAATTATAATGACTATTCAATGTTATAGATAATTTTGTTTCGATAAACTTTTATTCTAAAATTTAAATTTTACATGTATACCGGGTATGTTCTTTTTTGATGGATCATAAGATATACACGGTAAAATTCTTATATGGTGGTAATTTCTATCCTAGTAATTTTAGAACAAAAGAAAATTTAAAAAAAATATTGAGAATAATAAATTGCGTCTAAAAACTTCAACATTACTGATAATCAACTTATTTGTCACATAATAAACGCAAAATAAGATTTACAATTTGAAGCTAATTAGAGAATGCAATGGAAAACAAAACATAGTAGAATCAGTTATCTGTATTATTCATTTCATACAATTTAAACTAGTTTAATATTAAATTCCTCACTAAATTATAAACGACTAATATATAATTTTAAATATTGTTTATTTTTCAATATATAACTACAATAATAACTATTTCGTAACACATGCACAAGAAACAAGTTCTTATTCCCTAATTTTAGAGAGAGAAACACTGCGTTTCTCCCCTAGGGAAAGAAACATTATGTTGCTCTCCCTAGGTAGGATGTTTCTCTCCCTAGGTAGCATGTTTCTCTCCCTAGGGATATGTTTCTCTTCCTAGGGACTACGATTATTAGCTGTTTGTGGCGTTTCCTAGTTACGCAATCCATATTTGACATTTCTCCCGATAAGACAGTAATTTTTGTGCACTTGTTACGAAAAGTATAATACGTTTCACGGGAGGGCGCGATTATCCCTTGTGTGAAGTTGGCAAACCTCGACTTCAGCTCGAGCCTTCGGCCCTCGCTTACATCTCGCTTTGCCAACTTTATACGCGGGAATAATCGCTTCTTTCCCTCCCTTGATGCATGACATATTATAATAAATTTTCAAATATTTAGCTAATAATAATCATCATTTTAACAATTAAATACCAATTAACTAACTTGTATCTGTCAAACTGAAGCAATATGACAGTTGGAATGGCATTTTTTGAGTGTAAATTTTATTTTGCGTTGAACCCGTGAAAAGTAAGTAAATTATTAATAATTTGGAACTCATTAGACGCAGTTTTGAATTCTGAGAATTTTTTTATACTTAAGTAATAAATTAATAGGCCATAAATTATCACCATGTGACAAATTTACCATTGTATGTCCCATGATCCATAAAAAGTAGACACTCGGTATAAGTTAAGAAGGTGTCACGTAAATTAATTTTAATATCTACAATCATTAACAAGTAACACTACTCAAGTGTCACTCACTGATTGGAATCAACCTTTGCATATCAATAAAACACAAAAAAATATTGAACGCCTGTTTTTTTTATTTTGGCAGAATACGCTTTTTAGGGGTGGAAACCAACCCCGATGAGGGTAAAAATCGATGAATATGAAAACTTGTTTTAATCGTTGAAAAGCAATTTTTATTAGGGTATATTCTGGGCTCTGGAACTGTCTTCGTAAATCAGTGTTCATGTAAAAAAAAAGTAAGATTATTATAATTGTAAATACTGTTGAATATCATAAGCCGGCCCCACATCAAGGGCGGTTTCTACCCCTACAATGAATTTTAATTTATCATCTATCATCTGCCCAGTGAGAATTCAATCAGCTAGCTCAATGGGGAATAAATACAGGTCAATAGTCGGTTCTTCATCTCTCACCGCATTTCTGCTGAGTGCATCAATGAAAGTCATTCACAATCTTGGGCGATATTCAATATATATATATATATATATATATATATATATATATATATATATATATATATATATATATATATATATATATATATATATATATATATATATTCTTAAAGATCCATCCACCATCTTTCAATGCTTGCGCTAGCTGCTCTTAGTGCATTGCAGTCTGTAACCAATTTTAAATTAATTTCTAGCAAGTGGACCCTAAACTTCGTATGAATGGTATTTCATATCAGTTGGTGATGTCTGATGATTGACAACTGGATAAAGTTTTCCTGTGGTATTTTTTGAAGCAGAATTCCACTTAAACCTAATTTGATGTCATCTATAGAAGCGGGCGCTCTGTTAGTTTTACCTTCAGTATGTCTGTACCTCTGCTGCTTAATTTCATAGTATCTATGTCTTTGTAAAATTGGTGATCGCTCAGCACGGACAGCTTTAGCTTCTCCTGTCCAGTTCGAACTCCTGTCGATTAATTTTGAACTCGAAATAATTTCTGGCGATCTAGAGAAAACATTAAAATTCAATTGTAAAATTTGTAATCTAGGGTGACTGAATAATAAGCGAGTAGATAGAAAGTACAGCTATCACTCCAGCAATCGCAACATTTTTTGACCTCGATTGACCCCGCTGCAGATGTTGAATAAAATTACGATTCCGATTTGGTGACCTTGACAAGGTTTGCAACAGGTTTTAGATAATTAAAAAAACAATATAATTTAGTTTATTTATTATTCTTAATATTACCTAGCAGTTTAACAACAATTCTTTATTATTAATGTAAGAATTTTATTTATTTACTAACTAATTTTACATAGCAGTTTCATAAAAATAACATATACACCATAATTATAGTAAGTCCTCCTTATTTCTATAAGAATTAAATTTATCATTGAATCCTAACCATTTTACATACTATTGATTTTTATCTTTACGTAATATTTTTTCTATTAGATATATACCAGGATACTTTGTACGTTGAATTTCATACTCATAAAAACCACTTGCAATATCTTGTCCATTTTCATCCTGCAACAAGTATGTGATCGGAGATGTGGATTGTATTTTGACTATTTTAAATATTTCCGTGGTCCAAGATGGTTGATACCCTTTCTCAAATATTGATTTGTATTTACTGATTCGAACATAATCACCAACTTTATATCGCGCAGGTGTAGTTATTTTAACTCGATTGTAAATAGTGTTTAATAATTTTTTCTCATGTTTCTCACTTACATCAATTGGTTTTAAACCAGTTGTTCTATGTTTAGTATTGTTATATTTTAATATTAAATTTTCTAACATATCAACCCATTTGTATGTACCTTGAAAACTAAACTCTTTCCACATCATTAATTTTAAAGTTCGATTAAATCGTTCAATAATTCCTGCTTTTATAATACTGTATGTTGAATAATGATTCACATTATATTTTTTCATCAAATTAGAAAATTCTTTATTGTAAAATTCTTTACCATTATCGGTTTGTAGATTTTTAGGAATAATTTTGTTTTGAAACACAACACTCATAGCGATTGTTACATCATTGTCAGAATTTTATTTAACTGGCACAGCCCATGCTCTCTTCGAAAATGCATCAATAACTGTTAGAATGTATTTGTATCCTCGATTTTCTTTCACATACGGTATCATTTCAACAAGATCGGCTTGAAATAAATCGTTAAATCTTTTACAATAACACGTCTTCGTTTAAAGTTTCGTCGCACATCTTTATGTAATTCATTCACAATTTCTCTTTTACTCATACTAAACTAGTTTCTAGAATAATTTCCACTGAAAGTCTTTGTATACTCTTTCGTCCTTCTATATGATAGAATGTTAATTTATCATTAACTGAAACCTTCTGTTCTGATAACGATAATGATTCATCATTGATTTTTGTACCAATTAATATTCCGCTTTTATTATATTGCACATTTTTTATTATTCCTTCACATGGAAATAGATAGAAAGATTCACCATTTTCAAATTTATATTCATCACCATGTAAATTTAAAATGAAATTTATTATAAGTATGCTATGATACTTTGAAATTTTAACATCAATGCTATCATCAAAAGCGAACAATCTTTGATTAACATCATCATTAAATTTTAATGTTAATTCACTTTCTCGATTCTTTTGGTACTTTTAATGTTAAAAGTTCATATAATCCAGGCGTATCTTCATACCACTTGCCATTAATATTTAGATCGTTATTATCTATTTCAACTTCAGAATCTCCAATCATAAATTTATCAGTAATTGGTTCAAGTCGGATTCCATACACATTGTCTAGTTCAGAACTATTAATTGCGTAAGGTGCCATATACTTGCCGGCAATTTTCCCCCAGATATTTTGAGAAGATTGTTCTAAGTCTTCCTTTGTTTGAAATTGTTCTTTTTTCTGTTGTTGCAGGGGTGACATATCTGACGATTCACTAATTTCCTCATCTTTTAAAAAATCTAACGCTCTTTTAGGAACAATAGCTGGCGATTCATCGTTTTTTAAGAATGTTGGTACTCTTTTAGAAGCAATTTTTCTTCTCGGTGTTTCAAACACCTCACCATGTAATACCTCAGGTTCTTTTGTTACAGGCAAACGAATTTTTTCTAATGTAGCACTTAAATGTGATAAAGGTACAACGATAGACTTAAAAGTTTCACTCAATAATTGTTCTGTTTCTTGTTTACCACGTTTAAGAGTCAACAATTTATTTCTAATATCTTTTATTTTAACTATATCTTGCAACGTACGTGTTTCATATATTATGTCACAAATAAAAATGGCGTGAAATTATACATATGCATTGTCTATAAACTTTTTAAAATATTATCGAACCCTTTTCTGTAACGACCGTTAAATAAACCACATTCTTTATTTATCACAACAAATTCATAATTATCCATCCAACAATTTGCTCAAAAGTTTCTAAAGTCAGCAAATGTCTTATCCGTATTCACATGATCATTATACACATGTTTTAGGTTTAAATCATCTTGCTTAAATAGAACGAGTAAATTTGCATTATCACGTATAAGTTGTTTACATACCCGCGCATAAGTTTGAATAAGGCAGAATGTATCAATTTCTTTATGTCTTCCTTGACAAAAGTAACTACACAAATATTCTTGTCGATCAGTTGCAATATCGTCGAATATGAAAATTAATTTTGGTAATACTTCACAGAGCGGGGTTAAATTAGCATTATCGGTGTATGGAAAATATTTTATACCACTTATAGACTTTAAAATATTCTCTAACATTCGATATTTTGGTTGAAACAGCGATTTGGAGTGTAGATAGTTGTTGTCAAATCGTAAACCATTAAAACTTGTGAGTAATGAAATCATTAAGTTTGTTTTCCCACAGTTTGATGGTCCAGCAATAATACAACGTATATTATTAGGAAAAAGGATTCCATGTTTACCAACACTTTGTTGTTCACCCTCAATGTTCCACACTTGAATAGCACATTGTTGTTTTTCAAATCTCATCTTGCGTATGATGTGAATAAATTATATGTGCACATATTTATTAGTATTAGTATAGTATACACATTGAATTCAGTAACATGGAGTCACGAGGAAAAAGTGTGCTTCGTGATGCGATTCAGAACGCTAGAAGAACATATTTAACGGAGACAAGAACGGGTAATGTAACTGATATAATTCCGGAAACATTGAATGCTGCACGGAAAAGTATACAAAAACGTCAAAATGAATCGTATGAACCACCGCGAGTCATACCAATACCAAAAACCGGAGGATTTTTACCATTCCTTATTCCATTGTTTGCTGGTTTGTCTGCTCTTGGAGGTTTGGCTGGTGGAGCTGCGGGAATAGCAAAAGCTGTGAATGAAACAAAATCTGCAAAACAACAACTGCTTGAAGCTCAGAGACATAACAAGGCGCTGGAGGCTATTGCAGTAGGAAAACGAGGAGACGGTTTATATCTTGGAAAACATAAAAATGGATTAGGATTATTTCTTAAACAAAAAAAAAACTTCCGTTAAGAGCGCTCACTGATGTAGATTTGCAAAAGTATGCTATAAACATTCCATATTTTCGTGGAATTTACATGCTTGACAATTTACCAAAATCAGAACCTTTATATAATGAATCTGCAATTGTTAATTTAGACAGTAAAAACAACATTGGATCACACTGGGTATTTTACAAGAAACGAGGAAATCGTGTGCAATATTTCGACAGTTTTGGAAACTTAATACCACCCATTGAATTAATTAATTATTTTGGTGAAAAAGTGAAAATTAAGTATAATTATCGTCGATATAAAAAATTTAATTCATTTAACTGTGGTCATTTGTGTTTAAAGTTTCTGTATAAAACATAATGTCGTTAACAATTACACTCACCGGTAAACAGTCAGTGTTGAGTGCTGATTATTCACCACCGCTACATTTAACTGGTGGTAGTGAAGAATGGGTTATTGGTCTCGTTGATTTTCAAACATATAACTCCATTCCGAATATTACTGAAGGAAATTATAAATTATACTATTATGAGAAAAATAATAATTTAAAATCCATAATCATTCCACCAGGATCCTATGATATTGAAGATTTAAACGATTACATACGTTCCGTTATAGGCGATCCTGATTATGACATTGAACATCATCATCATCAGGAAGAAAAGGAAAAAATTAAATTTCTACTCACAGCGAACGTAAATACTTTAAAGTGTCAAATTCCATGTTCAAACAAGATAGACTTTACAAAGGAAGATAGTATAGGACGTATGTTAGGATTTAATAAAAAAAATACTGAACGAAAATGTATTACATAATTCCGACTCCATTGTAAACATTATGAAAGTAAATAGTATTCAAATAAAATGTAATATTTGCACAGGATCGTATGTAAATAATTTAAACGAACATGTATTACACTTTTTTCCCACATGCACCGCCAGGGTATAAAATCGTTGATCAACAAAACGAAATTATCGACTTTCGTAACGAAAAAATTACGGTTAGACTGCATTTAAAACAAATCAATGGCAATTAATTTTAATAGAAAAAGAGTGATAAATATTAAATATAAACGATTGCAACCCATCACAAAGTTAACAAGTGAGAATATAAAATTTCTTCAGAGTCAACGTTACAGACTAAAAGGAAATGAATAATATTCTGCATATTGAAGAAGTGTTATTTGATGAATCAATAACACGTGTTATTCACATCAACCATACATTGAATCCACATTCAATAATAGCGATGAAATCAGAATTCCCATTCAAAACCAAGCAGTTTTCACACTACCTAGTCAAAGTTTGATCGTAATTGAAGGTGAATTACTTAAAAAGGATGGAACTCCGCCTGCGGCATCATCATATTTAATCAATAATGGTATTTGCACACTTGTTTGATGAAATAAGATATGAGTTAAATGGCATCGAAATAGACAGGTGTAAAAATGTTGGTATAACCTCCACAATAAAAGGGTACTGTTCGTTTCATGAAGGACAAAAAAGAACCTTGGAAAATGCTGGTTGGGGAGGTGGATCCATTAAATCTGATGCTAAAGGGCAATTTAATGTGTTGATACCTTTAAATACCATTCTTGGTTTCGCAGAGGATTACAAAAAAGTTCTGATGAATGTAAAGCAAGAACTTGTTCTAATTAGATCAAGGTTGGATTCAAATGCGTACGTTACAACAGAAGATTTAAAATTGAAAATTACAAAAATAGATTGGCGAATGCCTTACATTTATGTGAACGATAAAGTACTGTTATCATTTTAAAAGAAACAGGAGAGGTATAAGCAAATACAAATCCCCTTTCGATCATGGTCATTATTCGAATTTCCGGTACTGCCCACGTCCGAGAAGCAAACATGGACCATTAAAACATCTTCACAGTTTGAAAAACCTCGATATGTGATTTTAGCATTTCAAACTAATAGAAAAAATCAAGCTGGTAAAAATAGTAGTGAATTTGACCATTGTAATATTTCTAATGTGAAACTGTTTTTAAATTCCGATAATTATCCCTATGAAAATTTAAATTTAAATATACAAAATAATCGTTATGCTATCTTGTATGATATGTATACACAGTTTCAAAGAGATTATTATGATAAAGATGTGTTACCTCAACCGCTTTTGAGCAAAAATTATTTTATTACAAAAACACCTCTTACAGTACTAAACTGTTCTAGACAAAATGATAATTTAAAAACAGCTCCGGTGGATGTGAGACTTGAATTTGAAGCTAATGAAAACTTTCCAGCTAAAACTACTGCCTACTGTCTCATTATTCATGATCGTATAGTAGAGTATAACACAATGAACAGTTCAGTTAAAACTCTTGTGTAATACAATAAACGGTTAGTAGCATAATGGAGTTTATTGTGGACATACAAGGTTTCACTGCTAACAATAGTAGTTTTGTGCCTAAAGAAATTGCTATATTAACAAGAAATGGCGAGAAATTGCAATATTTCATTCTCGAAGCACCTTACGAGTGGAACAATTTAAATAAATCGCGTCAAAAAGAAGCGCAATGGTTATTGAATAATTATCACGGATTGTATTGGGATTCCGGTTCCTGTTCTTACACACAGACACTCGAAAACATTACATGTCAACTTTCGAAAGCTATAAAAATTTATGTGAAAGAAGAAATATCTGCAAAATAAACTGAAATTGTGTGTTGATGTGGTTGATTTAGTACAGTATCCTAGTTTAAAAAATGCGAATACAATTAATTTTTCATGTTTCTCACATTCACCACCATTTATTTGTGCAATGCGAAACGTGTTTGTAATTAAAAAATGGTTGGATTTACTTGCATAGGAACTTGTTTTGTAAGGTTGTTGACAAATAAAAGTTTATATTTAAAATATGTTTTTATTATAAAGTTCATCATGAATTTTTGTTCTTTACACACATATAATAATTCCTTAAATGCTAGTACATTCATATTAATATCCTCATCTAAAACAGTTTCAATACATGGTAGCTTAGTTGTACAATTATTTATCTTACAATAAACACGCACGCGAATTAAAAATTTTCCGTAATACTCAGCAAATTTTATTGATTTTAATAACTCCATTTTATGATCAATTATGTTATTAATTTGAAACATATTTTGAACAGATGATATTTCTAAAACAATAGTATTTTCATTGTTATTCCATGTTAATGTTAACATTTTTTTACCATTAACATTGTTAAAAAAAAAAACAATGATTTCCTTGTATAGTCTGACACGTCATATCCACACCACAATCAAAATAATTTGAAATCATATTTTTGTATTTACTTAATTCGTTCCACTCTGCTAGAGTAAACTGAATTCCAGAATTTTCTGGTTTACTTGTACTAAATTTTATAACAGGTGTATAATTCATAATTACACTCAAGCCTATACTTATCCATTTCGTTTTACTCTTATTCAACGGATAGTTTGAGGAAAGTAAAAGAGAATCTTCTTTATATAAAGATGTAAGCAGTTCGCTATTCTCGATGATGTCTGCAAAATCGTTTAAAATGTTTTATCGAATATAAAATAAATTTTCACGATAATTGCAATTTTCGTGATATTATAAGGAAATTGGCGCCAATGAAGAAAAATTCATATATATATATATATATATATATATATATATATGTATTAGAAATGTTTGAAGGAGTTGAATTAGAAAAAATGTGGGTGATATTGCCATACAAATTTAAAGTAAATCTCAATATAATAAAGAGATTACATTGCGTTGAACATTACAATTTACCTACGCAAAGAGACCATATCGACGGATCACCTCCAATAATAAAAAATTGTAATATGTGTAAAACAAATGAATTTATAGTGGAAGATTTTATAAATAAGAACTTGTTTTAAAGTTATTTCTGTATATTTTAAATAAAATAAAAATAGTACACATTGAAACAGCATTCCACAATTAAACATGTACATTAAAAGAACAATAATCATAAATAAACAGTAATTACAAACATATATGTCTTGTCGTATGTTGAATTTTAAATTAAAATACTTGAAAACAAAAGTAAACAGCAAAACATTGTTGAGGTATAAAAGACTTGCACATGCTATTTAATTCCTTAGTATAGAAGATAAAATGGTTTTGAATATGTTAAACAAACTCGGTGAAGGTGCGACGTTTAAGAAAATTTCTGACTTAGTAGTTGGAGAAAAATATTTAATAAAATATTCTAAATTAATTAAAACTGTATATGGACCTAAATACATTTTGGGTATAGAAAATTATAACGTGTTCTTGCCGTTGAGGTTTCAATCTGCATCGGAGGCGGAAATTATAGTTAGCTGGACAGGTCATAGTTAACATAACGAAACCTGGTGATACATTCGCGAAATTTAAGTTTATCAGGTAAGTTAAAGTAAACAATAATTTTTTTAATGTTATTTTACTAATTTTTTGTTATAGTAACGATGGGGGAGAAGAAGAAGCAGTTGAAGTGAAATAAACGCTGTAAAATCATTCTTATTTCGTATAATTAGTTTATTAATTTAGAATTTCATATGATTGTTAATATTATTAGTGGTTAATATAGTCATGTTTCCTTGTAATGTATGTAACAAAGTTTATAAATTAAAAGATAGTTTACATCGACATACTAAATATCAATGTCACAGAAATTTACACTCACTTTGCGAATATTGCGGAAAGTTGTATAGTCCGTTAACTTTTAGCAAACATATGTCTCACATTCACAACATGAATAAAAAAAGTTTACACTCAAACCAATCGTCTAAACGTCTAAAACTAAATAATCCTAATGATTTTATATTTTGTAAATTTTGTGGAATTGATGTAAAGAAATCTTTATTCAACTCTCATAAAAAAACTAATGAACATAAAATGAGAGCCTGTATTAACTGTGAACCCGATGTTTCAATTATTAAAACCGCTTTTAAGTGTAGAATTATATCGTTTCAAATTAAAAACAAGAATTTACAAACAGATATTCCATCATTCTTAAAAAATTTAAAACCTAAATTGTGCAATCTAATTAAAAAACAGCTTGAAATTCATGATTCAGTAAAGTTGAATATAGAATTATTTTGTTCATATATACTTCCTGCAAAAATGGATAGCGAGGAAATAAAATCATTCAACACAAAATTTCAAGAAATTACACATTCTACGGATTTGGCAGAAATATACGATAGCCTGTCGTCACGAATCGAAACAGACAGCAATGAACTTCAGGTAATATACTCAAATATATTTTTATTTCAAATTTACAAAAATATATGTTTGCAGGAAAAAGGTTCTGGCTGGACGTTAGTCAAAGTAGAATATTTAGAAATAAACATGAATAAATATTCTCCAGTCTCAGCATCATCATACATCCCACTACCAAATGATATTTTAAAGAAGCGAGCTTGTGTTAACGTTGAAAACATCGATGAAAAATGTTTCCAGTGGGCAGTTCTATCAGCGCTACACCCTTCTACAGTTTATGCAGAACGAGTATCAAAATATATTCCGTACGAAAACGAACTAAATTTTAGTGGTTTAAGTTTCCCAATGAAAATTAAACATATTTCAAAATTTGAGCAGATAAACGATCTATCTATCAATGTATTTGGTCTCGACTTTAACTATAAAAATAAGAAACATAATGTAGTAGGTCCATTACATCACACAAAAAATCAAAAACGTAATCATGTAAATTTGTTATATTTCGAAAACAGAGATAGGAATCATTATGTTTGGATAAGAAATTTATCGTGTTTAATCAGTAATCAATTTAACAAAACAACATATAAAAAATGGATTTGTGACGGTTGTTTAGTTAATTTTTCAAATGAATCAAAGCTTATTAATCATCAAAAGAATGATTGTGCACACATAGTTACTTATTTACCGAACGAAAACGAAAATATTCTGCAATTTACTCATTTTGAGCGAAAATTAAAATTTCCCTTCGTTGTATACGCTGATTTTGAATCTTTACAAATTCCTTTCATGTCTTGTTTGCCTGCAACGAATCATTCATTTACAAGCTTGACTCACACGCATGAACCATATAGCTTTGCATATTTTATTTAATGTTCATATAACAATGAACTTAGTAAATTTAAAACATATTCTGGTAAAGACGCTTCATGTAAATTTGTTGAATATATTTCAAACGATGTTAAAGAACTTTATAAGGACCATTTAAAAAATATAATACCTATGACATCTTTAACAGATGATGAACAACATTTTTACAATTCCTCAAACATTTGTCATATTTGTGAACAAGAATTAGGTACTGATCGGGTACACGACTATTGTCTCCTTAATGTCACCTTTCGCGGTCCATCTCACTCTTCATGTAATTTAAATTTTAAAATACCCAAGTTTGTACCTATTTTTCTACACAATCTGACAAATTATGATTGTCATATATTTATTAAAGATCTTGCATTTGATGGTGAGAAAATTGATGTTATACCTCAAAATAAGGAAAAGTATATTTCATTTACAAAACATCTATTAGTTGATAAAATTGATGGTAAAAGTGTTTACATGAAATTGAAATTTTTAGATTCATACCGATTTATGAGTAAACCTCTAGATAGTTTAGCACGAAATTTAAAGTCGGAACAGCTTACAAATACTTTAAACTATTTCCCAAATTTAAGTCAATTTAATCTTATAACTAGAAAAGGTGTATTTCCCTACATGTATATGGATTCAATTGAAAAATTATCTGTTACTAAATTACCCGATAAAACGTTTTTCGATAATACACTCAATAATACTTCTATATCTGATGAAGAATATTAACATGCTCAAAAATTTTGGAGCGAGTTTAATTGTGAAACATTAGGCGACTATTCTGATATTTATTTAAAAACGGATGTTTTCGAAAATTTTAGAATTCTATGCATGAAAATATATAATTTAGACCCATGTCAATTCTTTACCGCGCCCGGTCTAAGCTGGGATGCTCTTTTGAAAACAAGCAAAGTTAAATTGCAACTATTAACAGATATTGATATGATAAATTTCATTAAGAAAGGAATACGATGAGGTATTTCACAATGTTCAAATCGATACTCAAAAGCAAATAATAAATATATGTGTTCACACGATACGTCTTTACCCTCCAAATATATAGTCTATTGGGAGGCTAATAATTTATATGGTCATGCAATGTCAAAACACTTGCCAACTGATAATTTTAAATGGCTTACAAATGAAGAAATTTTGAAATTAAATATTGAAAATATTCCTGAGAATTCGGAACAAGGTTGTATTTTTGAAGTTGACTTAGAATATTGTCATAGTTTACATGAGAATCATAACGATTTACCGTTTTGCGTTGAATTAATTTCTCCACCAAATTCTAAAAATACAAAACTTATTACAAATTTAAATAATAATGTAAAATATGTTATATATTATAGAAATTGGCAACAAGTTCTGAAATATGGGTTAAAATTAACTAAAATACATAGAGTGTTAAGTGTCAATCAATCAAATTAGATGAAAGTTTACATTGATCTTAATACTGAGATGAGAATAAAAGCAACAAACACGTTCGAAAAAGATTTTTTTATTCTTATAAATAACGCAGCGTACGGAAAGACTTTAGATATTGTTGACCTTCATGTTACAGCAAAATTAGTTACAAGTTGGGAAAATGTCGCTAATAAACGAGGTGCAAAATATTATATATCAAAACCAAACTTTCACAGTTTATCTATATTTAATGAAAAGTTGGTAGCTATTCAAATGAATAAATTAAATGTTTTGTATAACAAACCTACATATTTAGGTTTTTGTAATTTAGAACTTTCAAAATATCATATGTATGATTTTCATTATTCCTTCATAAAAAATAAATATCAAGATAAAGTTAAATTATTATATACAGATACGGATTCTTTAATTTATGAGTTTTCTGTCGTTGATATTTATAAGGATATGATGCAAAATTTAAATGAATTTGATACTTCAAACTTCTCGCAAAATAATCCGTATTGTATTCCATTGCAGGCTGTATTAGGAAAATTTAAAGATGAATTAAGCTGTGAAATTATTTCTGAATTTGTTGGTTTAAGATCAAAATTATATTCTATTTTAACTCGAGATGGGCGAATATCATCCGCGAATAGTCGAATGCCGCGAATATTGACATTATTCGATAAAGCTATTACAATACTTTGAACGTATTAATAACAAAGATATTTTGTCTCAAAACCATGAAGACGTACTATATTTCAAATTTGTTTTTCGCCAACATCAGCCCGTACGTTTCACATTAAATTTGAAGTTTTCGTCTTTTTCTTTTTTGTTTGTACTTTTTGTTTTAATTTTATTTTATCTTTACAATTTCATTCAAATGGTGAAAAGGACGTAATTAAATAATTATTAATTATAAATAAATTAACTTTTAGGGGTATTCGAATATTCGAGTACCTCGAATATTCGAGATCTGATTAATATTCGTATTCGATATTCGAATTTGAGAAATTTGATATTCGCCCATCTCTAAATTTAACAAATAATTTTGAAATAAAAAAATCAAAGGGAATTAAAGAATGTGTAGTAAAAAATCAAATTACTTTTGAAGATTATAAAAATACGTTAAATTCAAACGAATCGTTTTATGTTCAACAAAATATGTTTAAATGGAAAAATCATACGATGTATACACAAATTCAAAATAAAAACGCTTTATCTGCCAATGATGATAAAAGAAATCTAATTCACAATTCTACAGACACATTAGCATGGGGACATTACGCAATTAATTAAGTAATAATTTTTCTTATAATAATGTAAATGTATTCAATTAATGTTAATCAAATTTTTTTAACTATAATATTGTTGTTTTAATTATCCTAATCCTATCTGTAAGCAAATTAATTATTTAATTCAATTATATATAAAAAGTATTTATTATTACAATAATTATATCTTATAATAAGTATATCATAATGTGTTGAGACGCCACTGCTTCCTCAGCCGACCACCGGTTTATCACCAACACCCAGCGCTATCTATTGAGCGCCATCAACTAACTTTAGTTTTAGTTATATTTCTCGCTGTTAATTTATTGTAAATTTCACTTGCATTGTAACTCGCTTTCGCTGTGCACCAAGTCGCACGTTTGTTCTACTAACCTGTACGCCTCTTACGGCCACGTGTTTTTACACAATTCGCTTTTTTACGCTTAAATAATTACGCTCAAGTGTTTAGTGCTAATATCAAACATTATTTCAGCTTTCCGGATACGCATTTATTGTTATTCCAATTGGGAAAGATTTTGTATTGCTACCAGCAAACTGTTTGTCAATAAGTATAATTTTGAATAATTTGTATTTGCTACTGTATCGTAAGTACGCTTTATTTATTTGTATCATCGCACAATCAATCCATCTCGTTGTTTGGTTATAAGTTGATTCAATTCTGTAATTCTGGTTTATTTTGAAGTTATTCATTCATGTTTGCTATTGTACAATAGGTGCTCATTAAAAAGTAGTTTTGAGTCGAAAATAATACCTAAATCGCGAATGCTGCTATTCCTTGATAGGGAGATGTTGTTAATTTTATAATCATTATCTATTGTATTAATATTTCTAGTGAAACTAACAACAGAACATTTGTTTAAATTTAATGTTAAATGATTTGCACAGCCATAGCGGTAAAGACGTAAAAAATCTTTTTGTAATAAGCAACAGTCATTCTAATTTTCAATTACCCTAAAAAACTTTAAATCATCCGCGTATAGGAGAAAATTACTGTTTTGGAAGACGTTCATTATTGTATTTATATATAAATTAAATAGCATGGGGCCTAATTGAGATCCCTGAGGTACTCCAGAAGCTACAAAATGCTTCTAGATTTGAATCCATTACAGACAACAAATTGAGATCTGTTTTTTATATACGATTCAATCCATCTTACAAGAGACCCATGTATACCACATTGAGAAAGTTTATGCAATAATATGTTATGGTGAATTTTGTCGAACGCTTTACTGAAATCTGTGTAGATTACATCAATTTGTTTTCGAATATCCATGTTCCTACTCTAGAATTCAGTAAACGGAATTAAATTATTTATAACCGACTTACCTGGACAAAAGCCGCATTGTTGAGGAATTTTTATGTTACCGATGTCATTTTTTATTTCTTGAATGATCAAAGATTCAAAGATTTTGCTAAATATAGATAAAATAGATATCGGTCTATAGTTGGAAATATCGCTCCTAGTACCAGATTTAAATATTGGAGTTATATATGACGTTTTCCAGATCGTGGGAAACACGCCCAAATTCAAGGATTGTTTAAAAATTATGTAAAGTGGTTCAACCAGGTAATGCGCACAGGTTTTTATAAATCTAGGATGTATTCTGTCCGGACCGTATCCCTTATTTATATTTAAAGTTTCGAGTGTTGCCAATATCTTAGTTTTACTTAAGTATAATGAACTTATATTTACGGTGGGCTTGTTATCATCAGTTTCAGTAAATGTAAAGTTAACATTATCATTGCAATAAACCGACTCAAAATGATCAGCAAATAAATTACAGATATCTATACAGGAAGAGGCTTCAACACTGTTGTAACTTAATATAGTAGTAATACCATTGTTTTTTTTAAAGTGTTAATATGACTCCAACAGTTTTTAACATTTGAATTAATTTTAGTTTCCATTACATTTACATAATTTTTGTAGTCATAATCTATTTTTTCTTTTACTCTGTATCATAATAACGAGAATGTGAGATAGTCTGATTGGTTTCCATATATTTTCAATTTTTTGTGAAATTTCTGTTTTTCTTTGATTATTTGAATTAATGTTCTAGTAAACCAACGATCAGACTATATAAAGTACTGTAGAAACATTTAACGTTATCATCGACAACATCACTGTTAAGCCTTTCCGACCAATTAATACAGGAGAGTTTATATATTAGCTCATCATAATCGCACTTATTGAAATCATAAAAAAATTAGACAATACAAGAAAGTTCGTCATATGCTTTTAGACAAAGATTAAATTCAATTGGTGGGTGATATAAGTCAATACAACTAAGCGGAGAGACAGATGAGCTAATATTAATTATGTTTGCACAAAACACCAGATCTAATATTCTATTCATGTGATTACATATTCCATTATATTGATTTAAGTTACACAGAACTGTTGAATTAATAACTTCTAAATGAGAGTCCAGTCTTTTTCGGAATGAGGGAATTAGTTTGTTGTTGAAGAGAACCCAATAAATTTCAGGGAGCTTGTAATCACTCACTACTAAGAATTCATCGTTCGGATATAATATCGACAGATTGATAAGTTTGTTACAGTGATTCTCGAACGTTTTTAAATCACTGAGGGGCGGGAAGTACACACAGCACAAGTGAATTTTATAACGTTTAGAAGCACTTATTGTTATCCATACATCTTCAGCCGATGAAAACCAGTTTTCTTCTAACTTAGAGATGTATTTTTTGGAAAGTAGAATTAACACACCGCCGCCTTGTGATTTATTATTATTACGATCGCGTCTATAGACACAAAATTTATTTACATCACAGATTTCGGAATCATGAACCGAGTTATTTACCCATGTTTCAGTGAAGAAGATAACGTCGAAATCACAGGATGATAATAGGTTGTAAACATTAACTAGTTTTGTTTTAATGCCGCGAACATTCTGATAATAAATTTTTAATTCCATTTCTAGCTTATTATTTTATAACTGATATCTGCGTGAGCATTTATTTTATCTTGGAAACATCATTGCTAGTGTTAATTAAAATAACTGGAGAAGTATCGTTTTTTTTTAGCATAGATTCTACAATTTTTCACCCAAACGTATTTAAAGCCCTTATCTTTCGCCGCAAGTTTAGTGTCGCGTAATAATAATTTGTTGTTGGGACTGAGATGGTCATTAATGTAAATGTTGTTAGATTGCGTAAAGTTAATATGTGATGAATTTAGGCTGCCATAACCGCGTGCTGCAGATAGTAATGCATCTTTTTTTAGGCGTGAAACAAATCTAACAATTATGTTCTTGGGCCTAGATTTATCGTGATTAAACGAAGCAACGCGGTGAATAGCATCAATATCTTGTTCAACAATCTGAGTTTGTAGTTTGTCGCCCACTTTTTTCAATATTTGTATTAAATTTTCGCTCGCTACGTCTGAGATTCCGTGAATTTCTAAATTGTTCATAATCTTCTATTTTTCATTTTAAATTCTCACATTCAGCTTTAAGTGGTTCAATCATATTGATTTTGGTAACAAAACTATCGAATTTTGTCTCAAAGTTATTTAGTTTGGCCTCGAAATCGTCGATTTTACAATGCAAAATTGGACGGCTTTTTTAATTTCATTCAGTGAAGCTGCAATCTCAGAAAGGGATTGTTCATGTGCGGGAGTCGAAGCGGTTATGGATTGTGCGTTAGCTGTTGCTGTTCTGCATTTATTGCAAATCCAAATAAAACACTTAGAGTTGATCAGAGTAGCTTTTTCTGCATTAGTTAAATTCATGCAGTCATAGTGCAATAACTGCTGGCACTTCCCCGCGCACGACGCGCCCTTGTCTCTTCGATTCACAACTGATTCGCAAATACTGCAGTTCGGTGGAGCCATCATGATGAAAAAGAAAGTAAATGTTGAGACTTACAGTAACTAGCTGGACGATTGTAGGTTCTTGAACCTTGCTAAGCAAGAACGAATTTGTCACTAATTAATTTACAGAGTAAAAATTGTTGATTCACTGTTCTTAAAAGTGTCAAAAAATGCGTATTTTTATAAAAAAATAGAATACACGGAGATGATACAGTAAAATAAAATAATGTGCAAAATTCTATGTGCTACTGTTTACTAATAATAATAACAATTAAATCACTTAAAAAACCACTAAAATATTCACTTCTAAATTGCACGTGGAATATACGTGCTAACAGAACGATAGTGTTGATATAATTTTAATATTATATTTAATTTTTTAAATATCCTTGTACAATTTTGAGTAGTTACATAATTGTCATATTTCACATGTTTGGCATGAACATTATATTTATGATGCCTAAATGTGTGCTTTCGCCAGTGCCGGATTAACACTAGGCGGGGCCCTAGGCAATTCTATTTTTAAAAGTATAAACATATTATAAGCATGTTTTTATTATTTTCATGTCCTTCAGATGAGCTTCTGAGAACCTTTCATTGATCTTGAATCCACAAAACTTATTATTAGCATATCGAAATAGTGTTCAGAACGGCAAATTTGCACTGTATACCATTGATTTTTTTTAATAGTTTAGATCCTTGCTTTGTACTTTTTAAAACGTAGATTTTCGTTCAAATTGGGATATAATTATGTTCAGGATTTAAAAAATAATAATTACTCACTACAGAGAAGCACGATGAATTCAACTCACGGATAAATTAGTCCCAGCCGATTGACTTTCTACGGTATATACATTGAAAATATAGAAATTTGTCACAAGCATCTGTTTAAACACAGATAACATAAATAATAATAAGAAATATAAGTTTGTAGTTATCTAAATACATATTAGTTGGCCAGAAGCAGCCCACCACCACCTCGAGATTATATACACTCAAGTTACGATCAAAGAGAAAAACAATGAATGAGTAGTTACTAAATTCACTAAGCCAGGTTGCAGCTAACCTAACGTTACAGAATATTGTAGATGAATAATCGTATTTAATCCTTGAATATTGAAATAAATATATCATTACGCCTTTTACCCATTACTGGGTGTGGCACTCGGCCGTAGCAGATCTCGGTAAGTGATTATAACAAAAATTAAGTATAATAATAAAAATATATTATTATAAATAATTATTATTATAAACAAGTCAACCATATGCTCCCTGGATGATGAACCCGGATGGAACGGTTGAACCGCGGCTAGACTCAGTGAAGAAGGGGTGAGTCAGAATGAGTGATCGGTAGATAAAAGAGCGCCAGCCGGCCTGAGCCGCGACCGGTTCAACAAAAGTATTACGGCCGACAAAATTCGGGATACTTCCCAGGACGGGACTACGAGAGGTGTCAAATACTTCAATAACAAAAGGGGAATGCGGGAAATTAATAATATATTAAAGCAATTAACGAGAGAATTACACAGGATACAGTAGTTGATATTACAAGACAGCTGGATCGTAAATCCACCTAAGATAAGAACGAATAATGACATAAACGAAGGCGGGGCGCTGTGGTTCACGGTAGCAACTAGGACTGCGGTAACGTCGACACCTAAAATGGTGCTAACAGTGACTCGGCGTATGCAGACGTAAGACGTTTCACTGGCCAATGATACATTTACGCGGCGCGACCGAACGTACGTGACTACAGAAACGCAGACCCTAATAACTAGTGCGTTGCACGAACGACACACCTCGTAGGTGACAACAACGTCACGACTATATGATTCTAACAAAATATTCTTAAATGGATTTTCACAAATAAATCTGTATCTACTATAGGTAAACTCGATAATCATCAACTCAAATATATCGTGAACAAAACGGTACATAAATCGAAAATACGACAACAACATATGATTACAAAAAAATAATGAATAAGAATAAACAAATGATTCTGGCTTAGCTGTATGGCGTCCAGGCGCTAACGGGAGGGGTGGCAGCAGTGGCACAACTCGATCTGCCAGCCGGATGTCCAAGATCGTCAATTCCAAGATGGCGGATAATCACGTGGAATGGGACCGTCACGCAGCGTCACTTCCGCTACACGTGGTTTCTTTTCTTTTCCCAAACTGCTGGGCTTTAATCCCTTGGCAACAATTATCAGGAATCCTCCAATGCAATGCCAGGAACACGGAACACAGCATGGGCCACAGCAATACGTAAACACGTAAGACGTACAATGACAAACGTGAAACGCAAAATAAAAACGTAAGACGTCAAAACGTAGAATAAAATAAAACGTCAACGGCGTCAAAAATAAAAATGGCCGACGTAAAAAAATTAAATAGCCGACGTAAAAAAGCCTAAAACAAAGGACTGCAATTAGAACCATGTAAAACTACGGAACGAACTAACTTTACTTGACAAAAAGGCAGATTCAATAACAACGAACAGAAATCTTTACCTGAGTTCTTGGGCGGCTTTCAAGTGAATGAGATATGCGACTTTTCCTATTGGAAACTTAATCCGGAACAACTCCGCGGAATAATGCAATAACCACTAATGCAATATTCCCTAAATGGAACTAGATCGGTAATCCCCACAAGGGTATTCGCAAACAAAACAGGTTTGCCGAAATATAACTGAACTAGCCCAACTTCCAATATTCAAAATCTCACAACCTCAGCAACGAAACGTCGTTCGAAAAACAAAAAAGAAATTGTCGTTCAAAGTCAAAACCTGCAAAAGTCTGCCAAAAAAGAGAGCGATGCGCGAAGACGGAGATAGCCTCAGTCTGACTTCTGAGAGGTGTCGGTAAGGAAACAAAACTAGGAAACACTATTATCGACCGAGACATGATGATTGTTATTGATTAGCAAGAAAATGACAAATTTGAAATAAATAAATAAGCGTAAAATAAATATTGTACTTGGAATAAAATTAACCTAAAGAAGAAAGCAAATAAACTATTTATTTAATGAACTTGCACATTTAAACCAGAGCTAACTTCGCTGCGAACGACCACTAATTGGGTGACAGCTAAACAAAACAAAACAACGTACCTAACCAAAAAAAAAAGCAACGAAACAAGAGAAATGAATTTAAGTTTTACTACTAAATGAATACTGCAAAGAGAGTGAAATCTACATGAAGCTAAGTATCAGAAGGATCTAATCGGTCAATATCTAATCAATAATTAAATAATAATAATGAAAGAAAAATAACAACAACAAAAAACGTACGGAAGCATGGAAATAAAACAAAACTGACGAATACCAAAAAAAAACCGTTACATGATATATTTCTTTGCGTAAAGTGTGGTTACCAGCCGTCAAATCACGACCTCCAAATATGTTAGTGGAGTGGAGCCACAGGGGTAGATTAATTTGGTGAAAATTGTTAGTAACCAGGGTTCTCAAGATCCAAAGGCCGACTCGATACCACTAAGTCACCCACCCCATTATGTTCGACAGAAATAAAAAGAATTATTTTATAAATATAACACTTTATTCCCTTTTCTGGGGTTCACTACTTTTGAACAGATGTTTAATTTATTTTTATTTTCATGATCATAGTATCATTTATAATCACAAAATAATAAAAAAATCCAAATAAACATATAATTTGTATCTAAATAATAACCTATGTCAAGTAAATAATCTATCTCAGTTGTCGGTATTGTCAGGTATTTAAATGGCTCTATATTACAAAAAAAAATGAAAATGTAAAAAAAAATTCTGATAAGCCACCAGAAGAACCACTAACCAATAAAAGTCAAATTTCACCGCTAAACGCCATCTACAAACCAGCAGATTTTGACTGAAGCTTTCTCAAATAATGCCTTTTACCGAGTGGTAACTTTTTTATATTACGTAGGAAAAACAATAAGATAATATTCTTAAAGAAGCAACTGTTTGAGGCATATCAAGTGTAGACCACAAATGTAAATAAAAAGGTTTTTTAGAATTAAAATCTGCATCTATAATTATACAGCATATGAAACAACAAAATTTAACATTTATGAGACAAATTAAAGTAGCGTGGAAAATAAAGCAATAAACAATAATTGTTGTCGTCAGTTGACTTAACAATGAATGTGTCTTAAAAATGAAGATAATATTAAATTAAATATTATTATAAAACAAGTTCCATGTAGTTATTTTATAATAAACAAATTATTAATATTTTAAAATTAAATTAAATGCTCTAATTAGTTACCATTTAGAGCTATGTATGTACTTTATAAAGTTCTTTCGTTCGATAAAAAAAACGATCAAAAATCATTCAGGAGACCGTGCTAGGCAACGAATTGTCCTTCCACGACCAATTCAGGAGTTAGGATGACATTGGTCCTGGTACAATTTTATGTTTTTACTATAAAGTGCAGGACGTCCGTCGTGTTGGAATCAATTTATATTTTCATTTCGACCGCTATGTTTTTTGCTTTTGTAGAAGTCCAAATACATATTGGAATTTAAGTAGTATTCAATCAAAAAAGGACCAAAACAAGTGTGATCCATGTCACATATTAACAATTTGAAGATATTGAGTGTGTGTTGCATCTAGTATATTCTCTCTATTCCAATATCTGCAATTTAGCACATTATAAAATACTCGAAAATTAACACTAATTAATAAGATGAGGACTATCAAATATTTTAATTAATTCTTTATTGTTCAATTTTCCGTGGCATTCGATCATTTCTTAAAGAAGTGAAATTCGTTTTTCTTATTTCTCGTTAAAAAATAAGATTTAGTAAACAGAATTATATTCACACCACAAAGACTTTTATTCTGAACAACGTTTTTATTTACAGTTTTAACCTAAAATTTAAAGGGTACAAACTGTCGCTACTAGAAATAAATTGCATTGTATTTCTTATGTAACATAAACAAGTCCTGTATGACATATAACAAATAAAAAAATAAAGATCTTTTGATTAAGTATCTAACAATTTATATTTCTTAGATCATTATAAAATACTTCATTATAAAATTGTTACAGGGACGTACACATAAGGAACAACTTCAAGTAATTAAATCAAAAACCTACGCATATATTATTAATACTATAAAAATACACAATATTTCTACTGAAGATGAAAGTGAATACCAGTGTGAGGTAGATGGTGACCTGGGGTTTAACGAAGCATCAAGGTCTGTATATATTAATGGTAAGTGATACCGAGTCGAAATGAAGGAATGTGATTATCTTCATAACTCTATCAAAAACGAATATTGTAAGCTGCCATATTTGCCTTGCAGATAAGAAAAGCAATCTTAGTGCTCCTCGGATATACTCTCCAACTGGAGGCGAAATTCAGGTAAACGCAGGAGCAAACATAATACTTCGCTGTGCAGGCTCCCGACCTGTCACGTGGGCACAGCCACAAAACGCTCGCTATCAGGTATGTCTTGACATATATTAAATTTAAAAGTGCTCTTACTTCTCAATGACATTTTTATACGAGTATGATTTATAAATGCTACATGCAGAAATTATAAAATAAGAAAAGTAAAAGTAGGATCGTATATGAATTTTTGTTTGTATCTCACATATTTGTTTGTTTCGCAGATTACTACTATTAAATTTGTCTGCAGATTCATAAAAGGGATTAGCGCTAATAACTCTGTTTCGAATGAAAACAGAACTTCGATTTGAATAAAAGTTGAAGTTAATTAATAATCTTTTGAACCTAGGTTAAAATAAACTTGTCTCATGAATTTAAACGTGAGTTACAACTTATAAATGAAATAAAAACTGGTATTAGCACTGACACACTTTATGAATCTGCCTGTTAATTATTATTAAAATCGTCACTGAAAATAGCGCACAACGTTTCGTCTCGCACGGCTTGGACTGAGGCTACGGTAGCACAATATGTTCATATGTGATATTGATATATGAAATGTAATATTCCTACTACAAGGGACAAGACAGATTTCACGTTACCGCGACGTGTGCGGGTTTACAAAACAGTTCACGGTAAATGAAATCAACCATTGGGTACTTAAACAGAACAGAACCCAAAAATTCAGTGGTTGAACAGAATCCACTTAATACTAAAATAATAACAAAAACTAAATATACCGAGAACGTGAGCAGTAGGTTTATTTAAAGTGTACCGGTTCACTTGGTACATTTTAAATAAAGCTACTGCTCACCGAGTTTCAGAGCTCACTAATTTGCACGCATAATAATTGTCCATCATGTAGAGTTCTTAATACTAAATCATTTATATCTCTTAAATTTTGCTCTAAAATGATTAGGAAAGCAGGAATTTTCAAGTATTGTTTTACATGTTAAACGCATATGGCCGGCTAAGCTGCTCACCACACCTGTATATCAAATTATATGATTTGCTATTCTGAAATTGCACTTGATAACATCACAATTAGTTGACACTAAATTTACACTTAGATTTGAATAATGCAAACAACATAATTGTTATAATATATGTCCCGCGTGAAGGCCGCGCGGGTTGTGGGCCTGACTGACGACCATAAGGTCGTGGGTTCGGGTCCCGGCCGTGGCGGCTATACAAAGGACATATCGGCATATGATCTAAGTAGTTGGTCCGATATATAAATAATAATAAAAAAAAATAATACGAGTAGCATTCGTTGTATCCCATTTTTTCCTAGTTAGTTTTCGAGTACCGCTGTGTGTATCTATTTCGTGAGTTTGCATGACTTTACAGATTTTTAAAGAGCATATCATGTGGTCGGATATTGTAATGTCTTCTATTTGGAGATCTAATATAATTGTATTGCGCTGATATCTACCCAAATGAGGTCTATTGTGCTTTTTCCATTCGTTCCAACAAATGTGAAATTAGCTGATGTGTCGCTGGTGCTTCTGCCATAGAGGACAATTAGGTTGAGTTTTTCCATTCTTTCATTTAATTTCTTTCCTTATTTATTTGTAATGTTATCGAAGGTTCTACATCGGATGTAAGTTCCCATTCTAGCGTTGAAATCAGCTATTATGGTGGAGTGGTCCGGGTTAAGATTGAAGATATGTATTAATTGTCTTTTACTATGTCTAAGAGGGTAAAGTATTCGTAGGATGTTGAAAATAATTAAATCCTAGTATGATATTTCGATATTTCGTTGTAACATTTGGAAATATCCAGTGAATGTCCTGTTCGATTATCGTAACTTTGAACGACTCTTTTTTTGAAAAAAACTATTATCCCGCCGCTAACAAAACTTGTAATTAAATTATTTGGTAATCTAATTACTGTAAAATAAATACTTAAATTACCCATTACTAAATAATGTGTAAGAAACAACAATAGCTGTTATAAATTACTTTTTATCAATTGTAAATATATAGAACGCAGGAAAAATAAAATATATAGCTGCAAATTTTTTTGATAAAAGTATATTGTGGTATGAAAATAAACAAAATCAACAAAAATAACCTTCTGTTAAAATATATGCAACTGACATCTGACAACAAAGTAAAGTGAAGTTAAATTTGTTCGTGATGATAAATGGTAACAAACTAGAATTAAAAATAGTAATTAACTTTTATATTTGACTGTTCGTCAATTACAAATTTATCATGTCAAACTAAATGATTTGAAGAGAGTTTACGAACCGAATTATTAAAAATTGTGATCAACTGATTGTCAATTGTTTTTATCTAAAAGTCATTAAACATATCGTGTTTGGTATCAAATTAAATGGTTTGAAGAGATATATCAAGCAAAATAATTACAAATTGTATGCTTTTGAATTGTTAAAGTTTGCATACAAAATTAAAAAAACTAGATATACATTAAAAATAATACGAAAAACCCTTGTAATATACTATTTCATTTATATTAAAGTTACACACCACAAACAGTGAAGGTAAAGCTAGTTATTGTGATATTTTCTACATCTAAGACTCCACAGATACGTGAGTAACGCGATCGTCTGTGCCAGGCCAAGCGTTCAAGGCAACGTTGAAGGTCAGTCTCACTGCTTACCATAAGTTTATGCCAGTGCGTTTCTGAATCTTTACACAGTGTTTCCAACTGCGTTAGAAATAAATTTTTGTACAATGGCAACCATTGAAATAATAAGAACATTACTAAATACTACATAAGCGCCAATAAATAATAATATAGATTTGATGCAAAAATCAAAGAAATTGTTTAACAATTTAACAAAAGAAAATGACAGGCGATCAAATAAGATAGAATCGGAGCTAAAAGCTAAAGATACCCAAATAGAAGCGCTGGATAGAAAAGTAAGTACGTGAAAAAAAAATTTTATTCTTCTGTGTTAACGAAGAAAAAGGCGAATAACTCGAAAATAAAATTATGCAAATACACAAAGACATATTAGGCTTAAATCATATTATAACAACTAATTTTGAAGCTATAAAAAGATTAGGGAAAGTCACAATTAATAAAACCAGGCCCATACGAATTGAACTAAAATCAAAAACGATAAAATTGGAAATATTCTCCAAGTTGAAGTTCTTAAAAGACACAAAAATTTATGTCGACGAATACTATACTCTCAAAACCCTACAAGAACGTAAAATACTAAAACCATACTTAACTGAAGCAAGGAAAAAGGGATATGAAGCTAACCTATATCAAAACTCACTATTTATAAATGACACTGCCTACAAAATCTCAGACTTCCAAGATGAAGGTAACGAAAACACATATGTAGATAATGATATCCACCAAGATGTAAACCCAGGCCCAGCCAACATTCGGTTATTATCTCTAAGTAACCTCGGAAACACCTTTCATGAAAATATAGACAGTGTTGAAGCAGAACATATTCAAGAAGAAACAAAAACTACAACACCAAATAATACAGGTAATAACGGCCCGACACACTTTACCTAAGAAACAAAATCATTTGTAACAGTCGCCAGGAAAACGAAACACTTAACACAAGAGACAAAAAAAATAAATTAACAAGTCAGTTAAGAAAGGCAGTACCCCAAAAAACTGCAATATATAGAAATAAAAACTAAAAGTTACAATAAAGTCATGTTTTGGAATATCCAGGGCAGAGCTGGGCAGTAAATAATTACTTTTGTAATTAGAGTACTAATTAAATAACATTTTTTATAAAAAGTAATGTTATTACTATACTTTCGCAAATTATGTTATGATTCTGTGACTTAAATTACTTATTCTTCAAAACTAATTGAGAATATTCTTTAAAAGTAATTAATTACAAAATATAATTACTTTTTACAATTACATTGCTTTTATGATATTTCCATTACTTTAAATTAAATTACTCTTATAATTATTTCATTACATATGAAATATATTTTTTCTTGGAGTAATTACATTAATCTAAAAGTAATGTAATTACTTTTATAATAATATCATTACTAATATACACTTCTACATTTAAAACAGAATAAAACCAACACAACAGAGATACAACATAGAAAAATTAAAATCAGAGCAAACCGCACAAAAATACATAGCTAAAATAGAACAGATGTTAGAAGAAAATAGCTCAGAAACCACAATAGAGGATGAGTGGCTAGCATTGCAAAACAAGATAACGCAAGCAGCGAAAGAAGTACTGGGACCGAAACCATTAAATAATACGAAGGATAGGTGGTTCGATGGTGACTGCAGAAAGGCGATAGAAGAGGGAAGACAGGCAAGAATGAATTATATCAAAACGGGAACAGAAACAAATAAGGAAAAATACCAGCAACAAAGAAGATTGTATAAAAAGATATGCAGAAATAAGAAGAGACAGAAACTAAAAGAACAAATGGCAATGCTGGAAGAAAACTACAATAAAACTGAAGTAAGAAATTTGTACCAGAATATTAAGAAGGAAAAAGAAGGGTACAAACAAAAAACATTGTATTGCCGGGACAAGGAAGGAAATTTAATAGGAGGTGACGAAGCAATAATAAAGAGATGGGCAAACTACTTTGAAACGAAAACGAACCAGAACAAGACTTACATCTAAATATGCACAACGATACAGAAGAAAACACAATTCCTGAGCCGGAGGATAGAGAAATAGAAGAGATAATAAACAACTTGAAAAACTATAAAAGTCCGGGAGACAATGACATAACAGCTGAATTAGTGAAATACGGCGGAGATAGACTCAGACAAAAGATATTTAAACTAATAAAAACATGTTGGAAGAAAGAAAAAATACCACAAACATGGAAAGAAGCCGTCCTCTGTCCAATTCATAAGAAAGGAGACAACTCACTATGCGAGAACTACCGAGGCATAGCCCTGTTAGATGTTGTATATAAGGTTATGGTAACATGGATCAATAGGAAACTGCAAGAAGAAATGGAAAGCAGAGTAGGAGAGTACCAGGCGGGGTTCAGGAAAAATCGGTCAACGATTGACCAACTTTTCACGCTAAAAGAGCTACAAGCGGTACATTACGAGAAAGGGCTTGAACTTTACATTCTGTTCGTGGATTTTAAACAAGCATACGACTCGATAAATAGGAGAGAGCTGCTACTAGCACTAGATGATCTAGAAATACCGAAAAAGATCACAAGACTAATAAAGAGCACCCTACAGGGAACGATAAGTAAAGTCAGAGTGAACAAGATCAAATCAGAAGGCTTTGAAGTAAAAACAGGGTTAAGACAAGGAGACCCCCTTTCCGCTACACTTTTCAACCTAACGTTAGAAACAGTAATGAGGAGAGGTAAATTAAATAAGTCAGGGCTAATTTACGATAAACGACACCAATGCCTTGCCTTTGCGGACGACGTAACAATTATCACAAAGCCAGAGCTAGAACTAAAGCGAGTAACAACTACACTAATTAAGGAGGCCGGAAGATTGGGACTCAAAATAAACCAGGAAAAAACACAATATATGAAGATGAGTGCTAAGAAAAATAACCTCAAGAAGACGTTAAAAGTACTTTCTGAAGCAGGAGAAGAATACAACTTCAAACAAGTAGATATTTTCACTTATTTAGGACCCAAGATAACACACAGAAGTGAAATGAAAAAAGAAATAAAGACAAGGCTAAATAAGGGAAGCAAAGCCGTGGGAAGTCTAAATAAGATACTAACAAGTAAAGAGGTATCTAGAAATGCAAAAAAGAAGATTTACAAAACAATAGTGAGACCGACTGTATTGTACGGAGCAGAAACCTGGACGTTAACAAAAGCAGAAGAACAAGAACTTAATGTGTGGGAGAGGAAAATACTACGAAGAATATATGGAGGAATCAAAGAAGAAGAAATTTGGAGAAGAAGGACTAACAAAGAAATAGATGAGGCATACAAGGAACCCAATATTGTTACACACTCAAAGATACAGAGATTACGATGGCTGGGCCATGTAGCAAAATTAACGGAAAATAGAACACCAAGACTTATTATAGACCGGAAACAAGAAGGAAAAAAGAAAAAAGGAAGACCAAAGAAGAGATGGCTAGACGAAGTTGAAGCAGATGTTAAGGCACTAGGAATAAATAATATAAGGCCTGTCGTGCTGATCTATATATATATATATCATGTGATATACCGCAGTTTGCTCCCACATCAGTTTAAAACCCATGTTAAATACAGTAGGTATGTTTGATTTTATACACGTAACTAATAAATAGTGTTAGAATGCATCGTATATTAGTGATATAATTTCGTATTTCAACATTTTTATATGAAAAATTGATAGTTTTGTAGTCATAATATGTCAATGAAGTTTAGACCGCAATTTTTATGCTATTGTATGAGAGATGGCAGTCTTGATGGGTAAATAAGAAATCTGTTATTAGGGTTCTGCTTTGTGTTCGCGCGTTTTAGTTCTCTACAATAATATTCCCAGTACTTTTACTACTCAACCTATAAATGTTGATGGTATTAACATATTATTAGTCGCACCAAAAACATTTGACTGAATAATATGTAAAAGTTAATCATTGTATTGTTATTCTTTAAGATATGGAACAATTATATATATATTTTAAAAATCTGATGCGGACACCACATGACTTCCTTGTAAACATATTAAACTATAGATATTTCTTAATCCATAGCATACTTAATTACAAAAACCAAAAAATTATATAATTTTTAAATTTACGTATTTTGCTTATTTAAAGGCCTAATTTAATTCTTGATGTGCTAGACGCAGAATTTATTTCTCTAACACTTTTATTTGTTATTCCATTTTAACAAAAATCTATTATGTTATTTCTATTGATATAATAGTCTTATATACCAAATTTTAAAATTTTTTGATTATATTTGAAATTAGGTAGTTTAACATTAAAATCTAAAATAGGCTAAATTTTCTACTTTTTTATATTCATCTTCTATCCTTCTTTTGCCTGTATGACTGTTTCTTTCCCATCTTTAATTATTCAATAAATACAAAGAGAGGTGCACAACTAGATGTTACTCTAATGCAACAACATTGGTATTAATTTTTCTATTTTATTCTAATTTTTTGTTTTAATCCATTGCAAACTTACAAAAACAAAAAATATATAATCTCGCTTATACAAAAGGCTAATTTAATAATTTTTGTAACAGACGCAGAATTTAAGTCTCTAAAACTTTCGGTTTCCAAATTTCAGCGGAAATATCTATTTTGACCCTCCCTGAATCCATTTTGACTAATTTCGCCGTGACGTCTGTACGTACGTATATACGTATGTATCTCGCATAAATAAAAAACGGTAAACCGTAGAAAGTTGAAATTTTGTATTTAGGACTGTTATAACATCTAGTTCTGCAACTTCCTTTTTGATGATTATATTACTTCCGGAAGTGGTATTTTACTTCAAGCCTATATTAGCTTTTAATGAAAATCTATATTAAAATATAATCCAAAACTTTTCAAATTTGGCATATAAGACTACTATATCAATAGAAATAACATAATTGATTTTGGTTAAAATGGACTAACCGGAAGTGATACATTACATGAAGCTGGTAACAGTTTTTCTTGAAAAAAATTGGTATTACTTTGATTTTAGAAATAAATACTGCATATAAAAGTTTTAGACAATGAAATTCTGCGTCTAGCACATTAAGAATTATTAGATTAGTCTTTTGTATAAGCGAAATATGTAAATTTAAAAATTATATATTTTTTGTTTTTTGTAATTAAGTTTGCTATGGATTAGAACAAAAAATAAGAAAGAAATAAAAAATTCATGTCAATGTCAAATTACATCAAATATGTGCAATAAAAAATCTATAGTTTAATACGCGTACAAGAAAGTCATGTGGTGTTCACGATTACAATACTTCATTTACTTCGCACTAGGAAGTAAAAATTACATACCTTTTGGTTTTGGTAATTAAATTTGCTATGGGATTAGGAGAAAAAAAAATCATAAATTTAATGTCAAATAATATGTTGCTTGCAATTATCTATCAGGTCTATTTTTCTCATCAGTTAAATTTCCTTCCCGGTTTTTTTTTATAACAAATTTTTTTTCCCTCAAATGAAAGATGTCTATTTCAAAATGCTTGTCAGTTTTTAAACTGTGAAATACATGAAAAAAGAATTTGTTATTCCAGAATAAAAATATGTTTATTATTATCGAACTCATGGTAACACAGGTTTAAAAAATAACTCTGGATTAACTAATCCCGAAATAAGTAAATATTTACTATTACACATATAATTAAATAAAAACATTTTTTTACTAATAGTAATATTTACTTTCTTATACGAAGTAATACTAAAGTATAGCAATAGGGCCAATATTAGAAAAATTTCGCAATGATTTGTGTGTGTGTATGTGTTAATAATAATTTGTTTAACTTCAGATAATTTCTGTGTAATAGTAATACAGAGTGATTCAAAATGATTGACCGTCACGAGATAATTATAATGAATCAGTTATGAAGGTTTATAATAATATATTATATTTATAATTAACTCAGAATCTTTTATTTAAACAAATAAGTACATTATTAAAAAAAGCCAAGACACCGACTTGTAAGTACTACTTTCAAATCTTAACAAACAAACGACAAATGACATATTCTTCTTCACTGTAAATACTTTGAAAACTAGAAGCTTTTGCATAAGCGAATAAATGTATTTATGTCTGTTTAATTAGATATATTGAAATGGTAAGGCAATGCTTGTCTTTATTAAACTTTATATTTTTGTTAGCTACAATACTTATATAGTTATGTGTATATTATTCTCGTTATTAATGGGAAAAAAATATTGTAAATTAGTTCATAATTAAACACATGTATTTATTTAATTACTTTGTTAAGATAATTTTAACTAGAAAATTAGCCCTCCAATCTATTTGTAAAGAATATATTCTAATGACAATAAAATTTATCTATTTATCTGTATTATTATAACAATAATATATTAGACAACAGATAAATAGCACTATGGTAGCTTTGTTTTGACAGTTGGTAACAGAATCTCAGACGCAAAAATATATGTTAAAACTATATATCATAAAAATTATTCAAGCTGTTCCTGATGAACAATTATGGTTCATTTACATTTTAAAAGAGAACATAAGAGGTCATTGTTATATTATTTGGTCCATTTTTGTACTGTAATTTTTATGAATTACATTTTGAATTCATTGCGTTCTTGAAAAAGAAATTCAACTTGGATTTTTGTTCATTTTGTTTGTCTTATCTGACAATGGCAACGATGCTTTCAGTTTAAAACTATACAGCTGTCAACACCGTGCGACCTCGCCATGTGGTTCGCCGTAGAATGTTTGCTTCCGCCACCGCATCCCCCCAACATTAGCACATTGTACAGGGCAGTACTTGTGAAAATGTGTAATGTGTCCACCCCGCTTTTATTCTGTTTATCCAACAGCGTGTGTACAAGGGACAGTGGCCCCTGTCCCATTGACTATCTGCTGTCGCAAAAACTTTCCACACTATTCGTACATTCATAATGAAACCATATCTATTAGTTTAAGTTAATTTTACTTGTTATTTATTTTATGGAATTGTGAATGGCATAATTCTGATTAATTTTTAATAATTATGACAAGTCATTGTAACTTTGTTAATTGTTTTAATCATAATTTGTTAATCGCTTTATTTTCAATATTATTAAAAAGTTGCTCGTTTACTACTTATACGTTCGCTTAGTTTAATCTATTTTAAATAAATAAATAAATATATCATCCCGCCTTTTACCCATTACTGAGTGTGGCACTCTGCCTAAGCAGATCTCGGTAAGTGATATATTTTGTCGCGTGAAGTGCGGTTACCAGTCGTCAAATCACGGCCCTCAAAGATATTAGTGGAGAGGGAGCCACAGGGGTAGATTTTTAAATTGGTGAAAATTGTTTGTCGGCTGTGGAGATCGAACCAGGGTTCTCAAGATCCACAGGCCGACTCGATACCACTGAGCCATCTACCCCATAAATACTGAAAAATTTAAAAAAAAATTACATTAGGTACTGAAGAGTGTCAATTATAATTATCACACTATGGTTTTGTATAAAGGTAAAAAATATACTACATAGGAATAAAATTCGCGACCCGTCTATTGTCAATAATATACAATTATCTCACTCGCCTAATTTGTACAGAATGTCTTGTGTCATAAAAAGTAATACCTATAAGCTATGTCAATATAAATTCGAGATATTTTATATTTTATGATGAACTCAAATAGCACAAATTTATTAATATTATGTCTATGTATTTGTTAATAACTACTATAACTATTAATACCTATATGTTAATATTTGTAGAAACTAAATAAAAAATTTCAAGTAAATTGATCTGATAAAATATGAAAATTATACAATTTCGCGTGTGTCTCGTTATAATGGGATGATTTAAAACTTTTCTATAATTAAAACAATAACTACTCAATATGCTATCAAGCTCTGATTTTTACATTTAAAATGTTGCATCAGCTATAGTTATGTTTATGTATGAATTACTGTAAATATGCTTATGCCCGGTTTTATAATGAAAAATTTAATCCTCACTTAACAAAGTGAAACTTAAATTAAATGGTCAGTTAAATTCTGTTACCGTTTTATAAAACAAATTTTGCATCAGGTAACCAAGTGACGGTTATTTGCAATTATTTAAAATTTTATCGTAAATTTAATAATTATATCTGATTTTTTATAAATATCTAGTAGTTCTTCTCTCGTTGCTAAGGTAACGGAAAAAATAATAACGTAACCTTAAACATTACAGGAAATTGAATTTCGAAGATTACATTAATTATTTGTGTAAAAAATTGCCAAAGAAGTAGGATTTTGAAATAGAATTGGTAATTATTTATCTATTGAAACGAGAAAATTAATTTACAACACTATCATTCTCATTCATTTCACTTATGTTTCTATAATTTTATATATGTGCAAACAAACTGACATAAATAGATTACAGTTTCTTCAAAGCCGAGGAATGCGAATTATATTAAAATGTAACAAATACACTAGCATTCGAAGTATGTTGCAAATATTAGGCTGGTTCAATGTTAAAACGTTTATCAAGTTCAACTGCTTAGTTTTTGTGCATAAAAAAAAAAGTTGAATTTAATGCCGCAATACATTGTTGATAGTGTGCAATATATGAAAACAGTATATAGTACTAGAAGTCAAGGTGACTTCTTTATAAAAAGAAAAAATAAAACTATCTGAACCTTATTTAAATTTTTATATCATTATATAAATAAATAAATAAATATATCATCACGCCTTTTACCCATCACTGGGTGTGGCACTCCGCCTAAGCAGATCTCGGTAAGTGATATATTTTTTCGCGTGAAGTGCGGTTACCAGCCGTCAAATCACGGCCTCCAAAGATATTAGTAGTGGAGGAGCCACAGGGGTAGATTTTTGAAATTGGTGAAAATTGTTTGTCGGCTGTGAGGATCGAACCAGGGTTCTCAAGATCCACAGGCCGACTCGATACCACTGAGCCACCTACCCCATAATCATAATAATATAATATATCATTATATAAGTAGAATTGCTAAATTATATCTCCAAAAACTCGAGGAGGTCGAATGCTTTTTACATGACCAGTATCAAAGGATAATGTCGTTATATATGAAACATATTACGAAGAATTTGACATAACATCACTAACGTCAAACATGTTCACAATAGATAGAAGAAATAATGATCTATTTAAAAACACTCTCAATATAAATTAGAACTTTATTTAGTACGATTACACACAGGCATTAAATTTCAAATCATAACGTACATCAAGGACATTAAAATAGTATTTCATATCTTTGGAGGGGTCAGGGGCGGATCCAGCGGGGGGGTCATGGGGGTCATGACCCCCCCCCCTTAAGCAAGGATTTTTTTAATGTTGGTTCTAATAGTTAATTGGCCCTAATACATAATAATGATGTCATTATTTACGATAACTCAATTTGTTAAACAAATTAAATAGAAAATATTAGCTACGAACTTACAACTCTAAGATAATTAAGAACTATTGTTTGATTTATTATTCTAATAAATAGCCAAAAACCAATATTTTGTGGGGATATTATTTCGACCCGCAGATGGGAGAGGTATTCTATTTAAGACCTAGTCAAGTATGTGACTACCGACATTTGCACTTAGAAAATTAACTTCTAATTCAATAAATTTTGTATTCTATCGATGAACCGATTAGATATTGAAACTTTATGATTTAAAAAGTATTGGCGTTCTTAGGGGAAATTTTTGAGGAAAACAATTTTTTGTTATCTAAGTATATTCTAAAGATGATTTAATGTTATTCAATGTGAATTAATGTGATTCCAAAGGTGATTTAATGTGATTTAATACGATTCCAAAGACGATTTAGTGTGAATTAATTATTTAAAGCAGGAATATAATATGAGGAAATACAAATGTTTTTTATATTTAGAAGATGGGCAATACCCCCCCCCCTCGAGACAAAATTCACTCCATGACCCACCCCCGTAATTCGAAGTCTGGATCCGCCCCTGGCAGGGGTATCCCGATACGTTGAAAAATATCATCCGTTAAAATTTAATACTAGGCAATTTTCCACTTCATTTAGGAGAAGATTTACTTAGCAACTAAAAAGTGAGCTTTATAAAACCCAAATTTCTACTAAAGTAAATTTACTAGGCTACTAAATTTTAAGTAGGGAATATATTTGTTTATAAAACCGGCCCTTAAAGTTTTAAATCAGTGAGAAGATATTCATAAGCAACATATATAACAACTGTAAACTTTATTCGAATACTGGTCGCCGTGAACATCAAGCCAACAGCTGAGAATATTTTGTGCGACACAATTCCAGAGCCGCGGTATCAGGGCCGTATTTATAAATAAGCGCAGGTAGCGCGCGCTTCGGGCCTCATCGTCAGGAGAACCTCCTCACACAAAATAGCGAACTGAAATACATGTGAAACCTTATAACAATACTAAAAAAATCCGCTGCGCAACACAGTACTTCCCCGACATTACAATACTTATAAATAATAATACAGACCGCTTTACGATAATGTTTTCGAGTTCGGAAGTATCTAATCATATAGGTTTGAATTTGTAAGTAAATAAAATAAATAATATTTAATCAAAATTAAAGCTTCTAACTGTATTATACATATGAAAATTTAATACATGTCAGAATCAAATATATGTTATTTATGAAACAATATTCAATTTTTCTGAGAAAAACGGGCTAACCAGATTATTAAATAGAAATTATCTTTATTTAGAATTCTTATATGGTCATAGAGAAAAATATCTGAAATAGAGATTGTAGTTAATCGTTTTATGGTTCATTTCAATTATTACGTATTTTGTAATATCCACTAATATCTTTGGGGACGGTTATTCGACGGCTGGTAACCGCACTTCACGCGAAAAAATATATCACTTACCGAGATCTGCTTAGGCAGAGTGCCACACCCAATAATGGGTAAAAAGGCGTGATGATATATATATTTTTTATTTATTTATTTGTGATAAATACTATCGTTTATCAAATAAATGCAAATTTTAAAAAAGTCAATAAAGTTATGGTACCTATTGTTGTATAAAGCTCATCAACGAAGTGAAACTAAGTTTTTTCCTTAAAATCTTAAATATAATTTCGATCTAAAAATGAACAATTTTGACCTGTGTATGTATGTACATATACTCTATCTGTATCATTCCCCCAATTTCAACTAATAATATTCCTTATTTCAAAAATCCAATTAATAAAAAAGACTCCTTAACTGTTAGTGCCCATGACTTCATTTATCCTTAAGACGGCATTGGAAACACTGAAACTATATTCTAATATTTTATAAAATTAAAAACTATAACTATCAAATCGAATCAAAGTCCCACAAATATTTCTTCTTTTGGCATAGTATTATTTAATGTTATAATTTATGTATTCCAATGTGTAGAAATCGTTATACGCTTTCGTGTAATTGGTTTTTTATTTTAACCAAAATATACCATAACTGACATCTATCATCAAGAAGTCATAAGAAATATATACTCGCATAATAGTTCCTTAGATTCCTGGCCCAGTGCTGCCACGAAAAAAAGTTTGGAACCCCGTGGTTACAAATTTTTGAAACTAATATTGAAACAACTAAACGTAATGCGAATTAGTACTTTTTTTAAATTTAGGTTAAGAATACCACAACGATTTTGTCTGGCATCGTTTTATTCATCATTAAATACTAATTAAACAGATATTTGTTAAAAACATATCAAAGTTTGGAACCCGGGCTCCGAACTTATTTTGGGGTTCAAACTTCGGTTACCTATTATGACTTCGGGCTCCATAGTACCGCGAAGCACAACCTATATATATATATATATATATATATATATATATATATATATATATATATATATATATATATATACATTTATAATGTATAGAATTAATAGGTAAGTAATAAGATTGGTAATAGCGTGTAAGAAAGAGGATAGAGTAAAGTAAGAAGGTTGGCGATACTGTGTGTCAAAAGAACGGCGTAGTTGCGAGCTGATAAAGTTGTGATGTTTATATAGAGATTTGTAGTGAAATATATGTAAGTATTTAAATAGATTAATAGAGAGTATTAATTTATTACAACATTACTCCTTAACAAGAATGAATCTGTGTGTTGTATCGTCCTTTGATTTATATACCTTGTCGCATTGAGCGTAGTAGTTACCAAGGTATATGGCATGCTATATTTTTTTCTAGTTAATAAATCCAGACATGCAGGTCGAATTAAAGACGCCTCTACTTCAATTTAAGACGTCTCAAATTAATTAAAGACGTCTAAAATGAAATTAAAACGTCTAAAATTATTAATAATAAAATCATCATCATCTGTGGCGCTACAGCCTAAATCGGGCCTGGGCCTACCGGACACACCGAGCCGCAGTTTTTTCACTGCCGTACTGCCGGTTTTCGTAGTCGAATGCTACATTATTTGAGGCGTATAAGTGACTAGTTTATAGCGCCCGAGTGTGATAAACACATGTAGCTGTATTTTATATTTTACGACAAATCACACATTTGTCGACAGGCGGATTCGAACTGACGAACCTTTGTTCGGGTGACGTCACAGCATGTTAAGAGATGTGCCTTAACACGCTCGGCCACCGCGCCTGTATTAATAATAAAATACATCTTAAAAAAATTAAAGGCGTCTGAAATTAAATGAAAGACGTCTTAAAATCATAGAATATATTTTTTCCCATTGCATGGGTAAAAATTTAGTTTCAGACATCTCTAATTTCAGACGTCTCTAATTCTATTTAAGGGTTTTTATTAATTTGAAACGTTTTTAATTCAATTATAGACGTCTCTAATTTATTTATTTCAAAATACATGCGTTCTAGTAGTTTTAGTATCAATATCAAACGTCTTTAATTTATTTCGGATATCAAAAATTAATTAATTCAATTAAAGACGTCTTTAATTTGAAACATCCAAAATTAAAAACATAATTAAAAACGTCCATAATTCAAATCATATCAGTAAATGAAATTCATCTCCAACATTAAATTACCTGCCCTCTATTGGCAAGCAGTCACAATATTTCAACTATAATTGAATTGAAGTTAGGAAATGTAATTGAATTACGAAAATGTAATTGAATTACAGAGATTAGCCATGAATTTCTGGATGTTTTGAATTCTTGAGATGTATTTGAATTATGGACATGTATTTCGAATTAAAGACGTATGTTTTTTAAAGATATCTCGTACATCATGTGCACGAAAAATCTCCATGATTGACCTATATCAAACAAAAATGTTTCATAATTTTCAGATAATTCGTCTAGGCTGTAGTAATGGAAACTGACCGTGATGAATCCAAATATATATATATATATATATATATATATATATAATTTCACAACCACTCAACAGGAAAAAATTATCCCAATTACTGAGGGTTGGAAAAGAAAAAAATACTAATCAAAATATTATAAACATTACGACATAACACAATAGAAATTAAATATTATAGGAGATTTAAACACTAATTTTAAATGACATATACATTATAAATTTACCGTTTACATTTTACAAGTGAACAAAAATTGAAGCAAGATACATTTGAAAACACGTGAAACAAGTAACAAATAAATATCTGCATTGTTGTCATTAATTTTACCTTGTTACATTTTGTTTAATTTCGCATAGCCACCTAAATAGATGAATAAAAATAATTTCTGATATGTCTCAATTATCTTATTTATCTCGATTTTTTTCAAATACATTTATGACAAGTAATACATCATTAAAAAGAGAAAAAATGGCGGTTATTATTTTCATAAAATAATTCTAGCTTCCCATTTGAAAAATAAAAGTTGATAGTCGTATCATGTAAACCTGTCTTTATAAAAAATTTATATATGCGTCATAAAATAGTATATTTAATATACCAAAACTTTCATTTGCGGAAAATTTGTCTATTTCTTATAATTAAAAAGTTAAGGGGGAGTTCGTCTTCGCAGAATCACCCTGTATTTATATACACACATATATATATATATACAGGGTGAGTCTGGGAAGACGCCCCCCCCTTTAACTTTTTTATTATGAGTAATAGAAAAAAATGGTTCATATGAAAGTTTTATTATTTTAAATATACTATTTGATGGCAGATGTAGATATTTTTTATAAAGTCAGGTCTACAAGATACGACTATCAACTTTTATTTTTTAAATAGCAACCTATAATTATTTTACTAAAATAAAAACCGCCATTTTTTTCTCTTTTCAACGGTGTATTAGTTTTTATTAATGTATCTGAAAAAATTCGAGAAAAATAAGAAAATTGAGAAATACTAGAAATAATTTTTATAGGTGGCTATGTGAAAATAAACAAAATGTAACAGTGTTATACAACTTAACAAACTAAAGCAACAAAGTCAGTAACAAAAACAACTTAAAACAAATGTTCAAAATTACGACCATGTTCTGTAATACAAAAATTTAAGCGTTGAACGTGATGTGTTCGAACATCTGCCAGCATGTTTCGCGAAATATTTTCTTATTTTTCTCGAATTTTTTCAGATACATTAATAAAAACTAATACACCGTTGAAAAGAGAAAAAAATGGCGGTTTTTACTTTAGTAAAATAATTATAGGTTGCTATTTAAAAAATAAAAGTTGATAGTCGTATCTTGTAAACCTGACTTTATAAAAAATATCTACATCTGCCATCAAATAGTATATTTAAAATAATAAAACTTTCATATGAACCATTTTTTTCTATTACTCATAATAAAAAAGTTAAAGGGGGGGGGGCGTCTTCCCAGACTCACCCTGTATATATATATATATATATATATATATATATATATATATATATATATATATAAATTTATATATAAATATATGTATATATATATATATATATATATATATATATATATATATATATATGTATATGTATATATATATATATATATATATATATATATATATATATATATATATATATATATATATATGTATATGTATATATATATATATATATATATATATATATATATATATATATATATATACAGGCGCGGTGGCCGAGCGTGTTAAGGCACATCTCCTAACATACTGTGACGTCACCTGAACCAGGGTTCGTCAGTTCGAATCCGCCTGGCGACAAATGTGTGATTTGTCGTAAAATATAAAAAAATATGCAGTTACATGTATTTATCACACTCGGGCGCTATAAGCTAGTCACTTATACGCCTTAAATAATGTAGCATTCAACTACGAAAACCGGCAGTACGGCAGTGTAAAAACTGCGGCTCGGTGTGTCCGGTAGGCCCAGGCCCGATTTGGGCTGTAGTTCCACAGATGATGATATATATATATATATATATATATATATATATATATATATATATATATATATATATATATATATATATATATATATATATATATATATATATATATATATATATATATATAAAAAGTTGTTCAACAAATATTACAACACTGTAACAAACAAATGTCAAACTCTTTTACAATATGTCAAATATTCAGTTCATTTGTTTAATTTTCCAACGCAATCTACAAAAAATTTGAATAAATTTTGAATTTCATTTAATTAATATCTCGTGAACTATTCACATTTATGTAATGAAATTTACTTTATAGGAAGCGTTTTAAATTTCTGACCAATTTTTTATTTGCGCTTTTGCTCTAAAGTGAATAGGTAAAGAGATACAGCAATATTTTAAAAATAACATTGAAATCCCTATACGCCACAATTCAATTCTACACTCTGTAATGTTAAGTAATTTAATTTTTAATTAATTTAGTTGTATGTAGCTTCATTTTATTTAAATATAACAATAATATAATATATAATATAAGATGTTTACACTTTGAAATTTGGAAGAAGAATGAAAATAAATAAATAGTTGACAGAAAAGAAACATAAACAATAGAGCAATAATCAGAAGTTACTTGGAGACGAAATAATGTAACGTCGCCAAACTACTTGATGGCGACGCTACATTACTCCCCCCTCAAGAAAAGAAAAGAGAGAAAAAAGAAAGGACAAAAATGTTGTGCTCAACATCTAAAATGTTAAATTTAATGTGTGAAAGATAAGAATAAAGAGATAGTGCACAATACATTTGATAAATATCATCCAGAAACGAAAAAACTAAAAGAATGATAATTTCAACGGAAAAAGTTAAGTAAAAATTGCTGAAAGGGGTTATTGAGAAGGGATAAAATTATTAAGAATTAATTAAAACATTACTGAAAGAATTTAAGAAGTATTAGTAGCATTAGATTGGCTTTAAACTAAATGTCACACAACACAACATTGATATTGATGAAAATGGAAAGGAAATAGTAAGAAAAAGCAAGTAACACATATAGTAATGTAGTGTTTGGTAATGTTGAAAATATGTTGCAAAGGTAATAATAATAATATTAAAATTGTCTATAAATAAATAGTAGTAATAACTCTCGGTTTTTTTGTTTCAAAATATTTATTTTTTAATGATTGATGTACATTTCGGTTGTTACACCATCTTCAGAATGACAACAAGTAGTGTTCTTACTCTAAATATATAGTAGTCTGTACAGGTATAAGAATAGAGGCTTAAGAGATTCCCAGAAGCGGGGATTTATATAGATCTATTTGTTCGTTCATTAAGTTCATTCCGTTAATACTTGCTGTTTGAATTTCCAGCGCTTCTAGTAAATCCATTCTTAAACCTTTAGTCTCACTATGAAGTATTTTAAAATTATCACTATTACATTTATGGTTGTTTTGAATTAAATGTTTAGCTACGTTGGAAGATTCAATTTTATTGAGTCTCCAGCTGCTTAGATGTTCTTTGAATCTTATGCCGAAATTACGTGAGGTTTTTCCAATATAACTGCAAGCACAATCATTGCAATCAATTTGGTATATACCACTGTTTTTCATTTTGTCTCGTTTTTTGATTTTATTGTTAACTAAAATTGATTTTAAATTTCGTTTATTGTAGAATGCTGTGTGAACTTTAAATGATTTCATATGATTTGCTATTTTTATACTAGTTTTTCCAATAAAATTTAATTTTCTATAGATTTTATCCTTTGCTTCTGGATCCATCGGTGTATATAATAGCTTCCTATTCTTATTTTTAAGTTTCTTTTTTAAAATCTTGTAAATGTAGTTTTTGTTATAACCGTTATTTAATGCGATTTGACCAACTGTGTTTAATTCAGTATTAAAATCACTTTTTGATAATGGAATATTAACTAACCTGTGAATCATACTTTGAAATGCTGCTGCTTTTATGTTAGGATGGTGTTTTGAACTAGCCGGAATTACCGCGACTGAATATGTTTCTTTCCTGAAGATACTGTATTTGAAATTTTTGTCTCCTCGGGTAATAGATAAATCTAGGAAATTTAGTTTTGAATCTCGGTCTTTTTCTACTGTAAATGTAATATTTTTATTGATGTTGTTGATATATAATAAAAATTGATCTAATATAAGAATTAATTAGTTTGACATGTCGTCATCGTTGGTTAATAATTTAAATTTTTTTTTTTTTGAAAAATCATGAGCATTCGCCGGGATTTGAACCCAGAACCTTTCACTCGCTAGGTGACTGCTCTACCAATTGAGCTACAAATACTCGGCGAATTTTATACTCATGATTTTTCGTGCAATGTTTTTAGTTGTTAGAATTGTAAAGTGACATGGATTGCGTCAATTCGTTACAATCAACACTGTAACGAATTGACGCAATCCATGTCACTTTACAATTCTAACAACTAAAAACATTGCACGAAAAATCATGAGTATAAAATTCGCCGAGTATTTGTAGCTCAATTGGTAGAGCAGTCACCTAGCGAGTGAAAGGTTCTGGGTTCAAATCCCGGCGAATGCTCATGATTTAAAAAAAAAAAAATTTAAATTATTAACCAACGATGACGACATGTCAAACTAATTAATTCTTATACTATTTCACCAGGTAATCAGCCAATGCATACTACAGTTGTTGATTGTAACGAATTGACGCAATCCATGTCACTTTACAATTCTAACAACTAAAAACATTGCACGAAAAATCATGAGTATAAAATTCGCCGAGTATTTGTAGCTCAATTGGTAGAGCAGTCACCTAGCGAGTGAAAGGTTCTGGGTTCAAATCCCGGCGAATGCTCATGATTTTTCAAAAAAATAAAAAATTGATCTAGTTGATTATTAGAGTTATTACTACTATTTATTTTGAATATGTTTCAACGAGAGCCAACACACACGTCCATAGAAATTATTAAAATTGTCTATCAAGTAAATCTGATTAGTTAATTGTGTTAGCGTACGTATAAGTGAATAAATGTATGTGTTACGTGTTGAACGAATAGAAATAGAAAGATAGTTATAATTACATTAGATACTTAATAAAATAATTTAAATTAATATAATGTTCATATTTCTTGAAAGATGCAATATGGGTAGACTGGCAGAGTTGAAAAGACTGGTACAATTGGGAAGACTGGTAGAATTGGAGAGACTGGTAGAAGTGGGTAGACTTGAAGAATATCAGGAAACGTTGGGCACTTTGATGGGAATTTTGTTAAGCACGATGACATTCGCGGCACTGAATTATGATTAGTTTTTTTTTGTCGGGGATCACCAATGTAAAGCAATTTAATTTAGTTGTATGTAGCTTCATTTGATTTAAATATAACAATAATATAATATATATATATATATATATATATATATATATATAATATAACATATGGAAGATGTTTACACTTTGAAATTTGGAAGAAGAATGAAAATAAATAAATAGTTGACAGAAAAGAAAACATAAACAATAGAGCAATAATCAGAAGTTACTTGGAGACGAAATAATGTAACGTCAGCAAACTACTTGATAGCGAAGCTACATATATACATATATATTTATAAATAAATATATATATATATATATATATATATATATATATATATATATATATATATATATATATATAAATTATTTGTTTAAACAACGCAAGTAACTTTTTAAAAACTATTTATTTGGTTAATACAACAATAAGTTGTTAATAGCGTTACATCTGAATCTAGACTAACTAAAACTACATGATACATTTGTTTTTATGTTCTTGAAACATGACGTGTCCGCGAGACGTGCTTCTACGTAAATGTCTTATTTGTCACGTTTGATGTTGTAGCTGGGCATATAACTCCTCCCTCCTTAGAAGGAAGCACCCTCTGGAAGTCGAAGTTCGATTTCTTCTTTCTTCGGGGTTGTTGTATTCAGTGCCTGCCTTAATTTCCTATTTCGGAACCACATAACAGAAAAGTAAATGATTATTAACATTATTCCGAGATATAATAGAATTGTCCAAATGCTCGGGATGTGAAAGTTCGTATCCGATTCTTGAATTGGTGTGAATAAATTAGTTTTTATTTCACTAAGTTTTAGGGATTTTAGATTGATTGTAAAATTAGAAATTTTATTAGATTTTAATCTAATATTGAGTTTTGGAAGCATTAAAGGAGTTCCTTGAGTTTTATCCCAAAATATTAGTTTTTGTTGTTTAAAAACTATGTCACAGTTATTTTCCACTTTAATAAGAAAAATTCCAGTTAATGATTCTACGTTAATTCCTTCTGGGCAGTTTATAGTGATTTTCTCTTCTCGGGGTAGAATAGCCAAGTATTGGTTTATATCGGGCACTAGTTCAAAGTGGTTTTCCTTTATTTCTAATTTTGTATAATGGCACTGGTTGCTTTGCTGTTCGTTGAGGATTTCTTTTTCGCATGTTGGATTGTAATGCGCGTGGAATTTATTTGGGCATTGGTATGTTTTGCTTGGAATACATATGTCGCTCAATGGAATAATTTCATTTATCGACTTTAAAAAATATCTTGAATTAGGTATTATAGTTACAAAATCTGAATCATATCTTGTTGGGATAGGATGCAAGTAATAAAGATCGAAATTTGTTTCATAATTAATTGGGATTGATATAAAGTAAATGATTTGAAAGGATTCAATCTTACAGTTAACTTTTAATAGTGATTCGTATTCCAAAATATTTTCATGATTTGGTTCAAACGGGAGTTGGGCTTTATAGAATTTTGAAATTTTTTGTATTTCTAATAGAAGTTCTTCAGGCTGTATTATACTTGGGTGCAATGTTCTTAATTTACAGAATGTAATTGAATTTTCTATATCCTGGAGTACGTTTAAAATAGAATTATAAAGTATAATAAGTTGATCATAAATATTTTTTGCAAATAATATATCCTGAATATGCATATTATTAATAATTTCGTATAATTGTAAAATTTTGGATTTCAAAGTTGATTCATTATGTTGTATATCTAACAGTGTTTTATTAAAAATTTTAATTATTTCATCATTTACAGAGTAGGCCAATTTTAATTGGTTTTCCAATTTATGGTCATTTTTTTGTAAGTGCTCTAGTATCTCATTATATCGTTTGCCGTCTTCGGCATCTAAATTTCCGGTGACAAATTTAAAAACGGTTCCCAAGCCATCTATAAGTCCTCTTTTATTTCGTTTTAATGCGGTTGAGTGGAAGCCAATGTTTGTAATTTTGTTATTAATACTATTTCGAATGAATTCCACAATTTTGTCATAGTTATGCAGTTCATCAATGTATCTAGTATTGTTTGAAATTGTCATTTTTAAACTTTCATATTGATCGTTTAAATTATAGTATTGTTCAAACAGGGGCTTGACGTTATAGTAATGCACGAAGGTGTGAGTGGTTTTTTCTAATTTTGCAGGACCCAATTTAATGGGTAGTATTCCCAGATTCTCCGTGATATTTCTGATAATTAATCCATCGCTGAGTGCGAGGGACCTGGAAGTGGATCAAAATTATAAGTTTTTTTTTTTGGTCTTTTAATATTAGATAAATGAATTTTTTCAACTGTGTTACCATGTTTTACTTTAAGTTTAGCTGTTTTCAAATTTTTATTGATAGATTTTAATGATTCGGGTTGAAATTTATTTTTAGTTTTTGCTTGTTTTTGTCTATTTTTCACAAGAATTTTATTTGGAATTTCGGGTAGTTCTTCTCTCGATTCATTAAATTTGCCAATAATTTTCTCTTTATTCTGATCGATTTTATTTTTTATTGATTCGTATAATAATTTTGTTTTGTTCTTATGATTCTCTACATAATTATTTATGAGTTGTTTGTCGATGTTTATATTAAGGGGGGATTTAGTATCAAGATGACCAGAAATTACTTCACACGGTTTTAATTTTGTAACTGAATGGATTGTATTATTATAGGCCAAAAGAGCATAATTAACTTTTATTTCTATGGATTCCTTATTATAGACTTGTTGATTATTAAATAGTCTTATGTGTTCTATAAGAGTCGAATGAAATCGTTCTATGATACCATTCGATTCAGGGTGTTGCGAACTAATAAAGTGTATGTTTATTTTATGAAGCTCTAAAAGTTCTGTTACAATTGAATTTTTGAATTCTAGCCCATTGTCAGAAATTATTTGTCCGGGAATTCCATGATGCGTAAAATACTTTACAAGATTATTAACAATTTCAATACCTTGAGAGGAATTGAGTTTGTATGCCTGTGCATATTTAGAAAATGAATCTATTATGGTGAGGAATTTTATTTTTTCTAATGTAATAGTATCGATATGTAATAATTCGAAAGGCTTTGATGACGTAGGCGTTAAATTTAATTTTAGCTTCAGGGGATTCCTGTCGTATTTTGTAATTTGGCAGATTTCACATGAATTAATGTAAGTTTGGATAGAGTTCCTTAGTTTAGGCCAGTAATAATTTTGCTTAATGCGCGCTTCTGTTTCTTCAATACCACGATGATTTGTTTTGCTTTCGTGGAATTTACAAATAATTTCAGATTTTTCGTTTTCGTCTGTAACATCCGTGAGGTACTGTTTACATCTAACTATGTTGATTTGGGAATTTTTAAAGTAATTTTGTAAAATCAGGCTAAACTTTTCATACGTACCGCTCTCGCAATATAAGTGATATTTAACTTTGGGTACTATGTACTCTTTAATAAAATTAATAGCTTCCCTTTCAAAATTTAATTGAGAAAGTTCTACTAGTATTCTCTGTTTTTTTGTTGCGTGTAATTTTAGAATAATTAATTTTTTTGGGCTATGTTGTGTTTCAGAAATAATTATTTGATTTTTGCCGTAATTTACAGGGCATTCTATTATTGGGATTCCTATAATTGGGTGTTCTTTATTTGAATGAATGGTGGCGTTGCTCTCACTAGAAGAGTCGTCAACATCACTTTGTTGATCACCTGTTTCGACGATTAGTGATTGATTATCTTTTTCGTCTGTTTGTCTCGGTTCTAGTAATTCGTTTAAATGTTGAATTCTTTTATAACTGATTCAATGTCGTCCGTATCATTTATGTTTAATTCAAAGTTTGGTTTATCGTCGGGGAGTTTAAAAACTGTAACGAGTGTGTCAGTATTATTGAAAATATATTGAAGCATTGATTTGACATCTAACCAATTCTTTCGATCTAATCCTGAGGCTATTTGTGGTATGGCGAGATTTTTAATTTTGTTTTTAATGCAAAAAGCTTTTAAATTTAAAAGTGCATAAAATACATCTTGTTTTGAAGGTTTATCGTCATATTTTTCTTTAGTAATCATGTAAATTATATATCTGAAATTACTTTTTAAATGAACTAAAGAATGAAGTTTTGGGTTTTGTTTCTTTAATTTATCCACATTATTAAAATTTTCTTTAAACTGTTTAGCTATTCCTCGTGCCATATATAAATCTTTGCTGACGCAGTGCGCTAGACTGCTAGATAGCGGCGCGTCGAATAGATTCCCTACAACTTCTAAAACGTTATTATTCGTTGACGTATTATTAAATTTTGATGTCAAATAATACTGATATTGTGTTAATGGGTCTTTATTGTCTAAATCGGCAGGTAAATTTTGAATTTTGTCATTAGTTTCATGAGGAATACGGCTTAACGCATCGGCATTAGAATTTAACTTTCCTTTTTTATAAATTATATCATAATCAAATTCTTCAAGTTTAAGTCTCCATCTTATTAATTTTTGACTACATTGTTTTAAAGAAAATAGCCATTGTAATGGTCTATGATCGGTGTAAATTTTGAATTTACGGCCAAAAAGATAGGGTCTAAAATATTGTGTACTCCAAACTATCGCCAAAAGTTCTTTCTCTATTGTGGAATAATTCATCTCTGATTCATTCAAGGTCCTGCTCGCGTACGCGACCGGGAGGTCATTACCAGAGTTACCTTGCGATAAGACAGCTCCGATTGCGACGTTACTGGCATCACATGTCAAGATGAATTCTTTAGTAAAGTCTGGGTATTGTAGCAGTGGTTCGTTTATAAGCAGATTTTTGCACGTATTAAAACAGTTTATATATTCAGGGTCATTGATGTTGATGATTGCATCTTTTTTCAAGCATTTTGTAAGTGGTTTAGTTAGTTTCGCGAAATCTTTAATAAATTTCCGATAATAACCAAGCAGGCCAAGAAATCCTTTAATTTGTTTAACGGTTTTGGGAATAGGATAGTTTTGAATTGCCGAAATTTTGTCTGGGTTAGGTCTTACACCTTGTGGGGTTACAATGTGGCCTAAATACGCGACTTCTTTTCTTAGAAATTCCGACTTATCAAGCTGAATTTTGAAACTGGATTTCCGTAAACGGTTGAAAACTAATTTTAAATTATTAATATGTTCTTGCAAACTACTTGAAAAAACAATAATGTCGTCCAGATAGACTAAACATTTTTCGTTAGTGAGTCCACGTAGTATGTTGTCCATTACTCGCTGAAAAGTTGCGGGGGCATTTTTCAAACCGAAAGGCATCCGCAAAAATTCATAATGGCCGTCTTCCGTGTTAAAAGCGGTCTTTTGTATGTCTTGATCATCCATTTGGATTTGGTGGAACCCGGAGGCCAAGTCTAAAGTAGTAAAATATGTACATCGTCCTAATTTGTCAAGTAGGTCGGTGATATTTGGTAATGGGTATTTGTCTCCTATTGTTTTCTCGTTAAGTTTGCGATAATCTATCACTATTCTCCATTTCTTTTTACCTGACGCGTCTATTTTTTTGGGTACAACCCATATGGGTGAACACCAAGGTGAGTTAGAATGTTTAATTATATTTTGGTCTAGCATTTTTTGTATTTGGTCGCGAACTTCAATTTTATGGATTTCGGGATATTTATAAGATTTTGTATAAGTCGGTATTTCGTCCGTGGTTTTAATGCTATGTCGTATTTGGTTTGTAAATGTCAGTTTGTCATTTTCATTATAAAATATATCAGAGTATTGATTAATGATTTTTAAGATTTCTGATTTTTCTTCTATGTTCATGTGTTCCGTGCGAATTTTGGATGCATTGAATTCCAAATTTTTTATTTCATGACAATTTAAATTTGGGCTTGCATATGTCACATAATTATCAAAACTTTCTACTGCAACTAAACTAGGTAATCTAAATGTAACGTGATACTCCGTTGGATTGATAACGGTACATAAACAGTGAGAGTTTTGTACGTTTGTTACACATTCGGGAATAATTAAATTTTGAGATTTAATTTGCGGAACTAGTACTGTACCTTTCTCTACGTTTACCTTTATTTTTATAATTTTTTCTGACTTTGGTTCGACAGTAACATTTGGTATAGTTTTTAAGATATTTAAATTCAAATTATTTTCGTTATTAAAATAATTTATTTTAATTTTACTATATGGTGTAATAATTAAATCATTAAATGTATCAATTAAAATTCTTAACTTTTTTAAATTGTCCATGCCCAATAGCATGTCGAATTGGTCGTGAAAGTCGAAAATGTGATATTTTAAATAAGCTTCATCTTCTAAATTTGGGTTTAATATTTTAGAAATAGGTACCATTGTACTGTATAATTCTGTAGATGTCCCGTGTGCTGTTGTAATTTGGAATGGGTCTTTTGTTACAAATTTATTATAAAATTTAGATGCTATGTTGGGCCGAATAAAAGATCTAGTGCTACCGGTATCTATCAATACTTTCAAATTATTTTCTGGGAGTATTATAAATGGGAGTTTACTCTGATTTATTGTTAAATTCATTAGTTCAAAGTGAGATCCGAGGCTAGATTTCCTAAAAAATGTTGGTCAGAGATATCAGTGTCATTTTTATCGTTAATATTTACTTCTTCTACTATCTCTATTTCGTTACTTTCGTATGTTTCTGGGAGATAACAATTATTATCTGCAAAGCTATCGCTTTCTTTTAATTCATATTCGTCTAAATTAAAAAGTTCTTCTGCATGGAATTGTGGGGATTGAAAATTTTGACGTGACGGTCCTGGTCTAGGCTGAAAACCAGTATTGCGAGTTGATATACTCATGGGAGTGGGTTTTGGCATAACTTTGCTCTGATTATTCGTTGAATTTCTAAAATTTTGACTTTGGAAATTTCTTTGATTTCCGAAATTAGGGTTCCTGTTTACTGTGGGAGTGAAATAGTTTTGTCTAGCAAGTGGGAATTTATTTTGATATGCGGGTTGAGGTGGTATGTATTTGGGTACCATTTTAAAATTTGGAGTGTTTTGTTTTGGAATATATTTTTGATTTTGACTATAAAGGTTTTTAGGTGTTTTAGGGTTTGCTTCGAATTGGAAATCATTCGTAAGCATGTGTAATGCCGCATTTAAATCACTAGGGTTCTTTGTCCGCATTAATTGACCGATAGGGTCTTTAAGTCCCTTTAATAAAATTCTTAGAGCATAGTTACGGAAATATCCAATTAATATTGGTGCCTCGTTAGCGACGAAATTTATAGCAATATTTGATACTTGTATATTTAAGAGATGTTGCACTCTATTATAAAATTCAAAAACAGTTTCTTTATCGCATTGTTTCAAATCTGTCATTTCAATACATAAGGTATAACAATCTCTTTTGTCCGCGTAAGTGGTTAAAAGAGCTGTTTTTAAATCATTCCATGTAGCAATAGTGCAACTTGATATATTAATGGCTGCTTCGCCCTTTAATTTTGCTAAAATGCTACTCATGAGGTATTCATTTTGGAAATCACCTTCATCGGCGGCATTATAAAATTTTGTTACAAGTTTTCCCGTGATTTCTAAGAATCGGGGTAATAATTCCCGTTCTCCATGGAATTCAGGAATCATGTCCAGATATTCCTTTTTAAGTGTGGGTACGGTTGCCATTTTTAATTTTAATGTAGGTTGTCTTAATTTGAACGAACTGATTTGAGGATTTAAATTAAGATTTTCAGGGTCAGAGTCTGATTCAGAGTTTGTACTATTTTCTGATTCACTTGTTAAAATAAAAGTAGGAACAAACGACATATGGTACTCACAGCAACACCAGGATTCGCTTCATATCCTCTGAGACGATGGCGGCTGGCTGGTACTCGGCTCTCGATGAACGCTTCTTTGCGTAGATGCGATGACCTCTCTGGATTGGATGACTGATGTCCTCTCAGCAACTCTCTCCTTTTTGGGTCTCGTACTGGTTACTTGATTGTCTTGTACGTGAAGTGTTATTTTTGCTTTTTACACTTCGAATGTTCGATGGCTAAATTAATCACTGACGTGAAACGATTTTATATTCTCTAAAACGTTTTAGCCATCCTACCGACTGCGCCAATTATTTGTTTAAACAACGCAAGTAACTTTTTAAAAACTATTTATTTGGTTAATACAACAATAAGTTGTTAATAGCGTTACATCTGAATCTAGACGAACTAAAACTACATGATACATTTGTTTTTATGTTCTTGAAACATGACGTGTCCGCGAGACGTGCTTCTACGTAAATGTCTTATTTGTCACGTTTGATGTTGTAGCTGGGCATATAACTTATATATATAACTTAAATCACGTAAACTCACGTTTTTCATTAAAAAAAACTATTTTTATGAAATGAGATTATACAGGTTTAATTAGATTACAAAACTTCTCTCGACAAAGGCAACTACATATCTGAGTCTTCTTATCTAAAACAAGGGTATTTATATTACGAAGATATGATGATTCAGCTAATGGAAAATTACTAAGAGAATGATGCAATGTTGACGCTACAATATAATGTTTAAGGGTGGTGTCTTCATATAATTCCTCCCCCGTTAGAGTTTTCTTTATTCTCGTTAAAGACTGAAGGAGTTTTCGTGAATTATTACTAAACTTTTAATATTTATTGTTTTATTTGCTAGATTTTGTTCCTTATTAATATTAATTTTAAAATCTATAAATTTTCCAAAATTCGTTGAAATTGTTTTTAACTCAATATTAATAATACATCCTTGTGTAAAATATAAACCTTCCATTATTATTTGTTTAATTTCACTTTCACGTTATATTTTTACATTATCTTTATAGGGGTAAAATATCTAGGTGATATCTGTATTGGGAATGTTAAATATTTCATTTCTCTTATCTACTTTTACATAATTACAATTTCCAATATTATGCTTGCAGTACATATCAGTTAGACATTGATATTCAGTTTTAGAATTATTTTTACAAAAAAAGCTTATTATTGAATCTAGTACAGTCTGAAAGATATTTTATTTTGCAATTTTCTTCGCTGTAATAACTTGGTAGAATATCTAATGTAGTGTATGTGTTTTCGTGTAATTTGGTAGATATAGATGTGAATTGAAGGAGATTTGATTCTCCATTTAATATAGGGATACTAATCAAAATTTTGAGGATGCTATTTTTAAATTTACAATATATTTTAATAAGGTGATTATTATTCTAGTTATTAATTAATAATTTGTTCATTGGATTTCTAATTTCATTAATTACTAGATTTTTAATTTCGTCGCGCGATATTAAGCCGAAATGTAGGGTATTAATACTGCAGAAAGTGAAAGTTTCTTCTATTTGAATTAAGGTTGTATATAAGTTACTAGCGATAAATTGTAGTTGGTTAAATACTTCTTTTATATTTTGTATATCGATCTCGTCTACGACGTGTCCTAATAAACTGTGAAATTCTGATAATTTATTGGTAATAATTTGATTATTCATTTTGTTTGTTGAATTGTTTAGTAAAGTTTTGATTATACCAAATTTGCAAGTTTAAATTATCTTTAAGTTTTTCTAGGTTATTTTGTAAGTTTTCTATTAAAGTGTCATATGTTTGGGCGTCTTCTTGGTCTAAGTTTCCTGATATTGCTTTAATTAAAGAGCCTAAACCGTTTATTAATCCGCGTTTATTTCCAGTATGTTTTCAAGAATATTATAATTATTTTTAACTTGGATAAATTCTTCTGCTAGAAAATGTTTAATTTTTGAATAAAGGACTTCTTGTTGTTCAATTAGATTTTGATATTGTTTAATAACTGAACTTAATGTTATATTTATAAATATAAATTTTTCATTAGTTTGAATATAGGTTTTACCTAGTTCTATTATGTTTATGCCGGAGTTGACAGTTTGTTCTCGTATCTGAGTCCCGTTTACTATGGCTGTCCATCTGAAACACGAGATTTCTTTATTAGATTGAGTTTAATTTTACGGTTTTGACTATTTATTATTTGTCCTCTCTCAGGTTTAATTTCTTTCACACTAATAATTTTAAACTTGGGTTTTTCGATTTTCCCAGTATTTCTTTTATGAATATTTTCTTGGGACGAAATCACCGGGATTTCTGTTATTTCTTCAGAGTATTTATCTTTATTTTTATTAATATTATTTTTAATTTTATTATATAAAGTATCCATTATTTCTTTATGATTTTGTACGTAACTATCTGTTATTTGTTCCTCAATATTTTCTAATATATTAGTATTTAAGTGTCCTAATAATATGTTAAAAGGGGTATCTTTTGATACCGAATGAATGGTTGAGTTATAAGCAATTAAACTATATTTCGTTTTATTAAATTGATTAAATTTTTTATTTTGATTTAGAATTCACATATGTTCAATGAAGGTGCTATGAAAGCGTTCTACGTTACCATTTGATTTAGGATTATTAATACTGATACAATTTATTTCTTTTCCTTTCATGGCTTGGAAATTTGTTAACAGTTTATTATTAAATTCTCGTCCGTTGTCCGAGATAATTTGCTTGGGTATGCCAAAGTGACTAAAATATTTTAATAATTTTTCGACTATTGTAATTGCATTTAGATTTTTTAATTCATAGGCTTGAGCGTATTTTGAAAAACTGTCAATGATTGTCTGGAATTTAGTTTTTTCTAGTGATAATAAGTCTATATGAATTATTTCTAGAGGTTTATTTGCTGTCGGGGTTTTTATAATGGGGATTTTAATAGGATTTCTTTCACATTTATTTATTAAACAGGTTGGACATTTATTTATACTATTGTGAATATGTTTGATCATGTTGGGCCAGTAGTAAGTTTTTCGTAGCTTCTCATATGTTTCGGTTATGCCTCTGTGGTTGGTTTTACCTTCGTGGTAGTTGATTATCTTTTCGGTTTGTTCTTCTAAATTTTTAATATCAATTAATAGATTTTTACAGGATATAAGTCGGTAACTATTTGCTTTAAACATAACTTGTAATACAGAATTAATTATTAATTTAAATTTTTCTGGAATGAGACAATGATAATTTATGCCAGGTTGTAAATATTCTTTTATAAAGTTAAATATTGTTTTACTACTATTTATAGGGTTTAAATAAAAATAATATCTTAATACTTAAGCAACTACCTATCTGAGTCTTCTTATCTAAAACAAGGGTATTTATATTACGAAGATATGATGATTCAGCTAATGGAAAATTAGTAAGAGAATGATGCAATGTTGACGCTACAATATAAACACACACACACACACACACACACATATATATATATATATATATATATATATATATATATATATATATATATATATATATATATATATATATATATATATATATATATATATATATATATATATATATATATATATATATATATATATATATATATATATATATATATATATATATATATATATATATATATATATATATATATATATATATATATACATATAACTTAACTTAACTTTCTCAAACCACCAACTTAGTTTTAAAAAAAGATATATTTAAGTATTACAATTACATGTGTTTCTACTTCTAAGTCTGAATCTGAACTGACTAACATTATTACATCTACATACTAAATAACTTTACATATTACTAATGTCACGTTCGGAGGAAGGTGTCTATGTCAGCAGTTTGGTGGTGAGTGGAACACTATAACTCCTCCATCCTTAGAATTGAGCTCCCCCTGGAAGTTGAAGTTCGATATCCTCTGGCTGAATTTCGGGTGGTGTCTTTCTTGAGCAGGAACATGCAGCTCTTTTTGTTCTTATCCATTTTATGGAAAAGTAGCCGGCGGTGATTGCAATCATGATATACAGCAGCAGAGACCAAATACTAGGAATATGAATGTTGATGGATTCTTCTTTTATAGGGACCATTGGGTTAAAGGAGATATCATTAAGTTTTAATGGATTTAGGTTAATGGAGAAGTTTGTAATATGTTGTGTTTGAATTTTGAAGTTTAATTTAGGTAATAGTAATGGTCGTCCTTGAAATTTATTTGAAAATACCAATTTTTTATCTTTAAAGTAAATTTCACAATTATTCTCATTGTTTATTAAGTAGATTCCCACTAATGGTTTGATGCTAGTATCTTGTAGGCATTTAATTACTACATTTTCTTACTTAGGGAAGACGGCTAGGTATTTGTTGAGTTCTGGAATCTTCTTCTAGGCCAAAGACTACAATGTTCTTCCTATTAAATTCTTTCTCATGAGCCAGTATTTTGTTTCCGTTTCATGTTCAGAGTGAATTTTGAATTGTTCTTTCATGATATTTATTAAATCCGTATGTTCCACCATGCTCTTGCTGGTCTTTTTAGTTATATTATGTAGTTGTGTTGTATTAAATAAATATTATTCTAATTGTAGTAATTATTAATATTATTATTATTTATTCTATTTTGTCTTTATTTTTTTTATTATTTTTTTTTTATTTATTTTTTTTATATTTTAATATATATATATATATATATATATATATATATATATATATATATATATATATATATATACATTAGACAATTTTTATATAAATTTTTTATTATTCAAATTTAAATTTAGATCCTTTCGTTTTAGAACACAATACTTTTAGAACACAATTTTAGATCTTGAAACGTGTTCCCTTGAACTGTCAGTTTTAATTTTCCAGCGCTTTTAATGATATTTATGTTTTTTAGGATATGTAGAGCACCTTGTAGACTGTATTAAATTATTTAACTCTCTGCTGTATGTTCTTTAGGTCTTAAACAGATAGAATTGTGAGTAACTTACGTTTTTCCAGAATCTAACCTCTAATTTGAATCACCTGTGTTTTAGCACTAACACGGTTTATTATTTTGTTTAATTGTGTTTAATATATCTAAACTATTTATGAAATGTGGTTCACTAGTTCGATAAGTTTGTAGGAACACTTTTATGCTTACTTTAATCGTATATCATATAAGCCGCTTAGACAGACCGCACTTCTACACCGCCATTTCGATTAAATAGTATAATCTTATGTATTAATTTTACGACTTAAACATTTTGATCACATTTTGTTTTGAGGCGTATAGATCTACATTCGACTGTCAAAACAAAACACACACCAAAAGACGATGACGTAACCCAAAACAAACCAAAAAATTTTGATAACGAGTCACCTTTAATTATATATCAGGATTACTTAAATAATAAAAATCAAAATTCTAAAAATATCATTATAGAAGTAACAGGTGATTTATTTAATGCATCACCAGATTCTAGTCTAGCTCATTCTGTAAGTAAAGACTTACAAATGAAATCTGGAATAGCAGAAACATTCAAAATTAAATTTAGCAACTTTGATAAACTCCAAGCACAAAAACCACAACTTCATAATCTAGTCTATTTAAAATATCAAAATAGATATTTAATTTATTTAATAACAATAGAAAGATATTTCAACAAACCTACTAAACAAGGTTTATTTTATACACTTTTAAAATTAAAAGAATTCTGTCTAAATAAAAAAATAAAAATTTGAGCATTCCTAAAATTGCTTGTGGCTTGGACGAATTAAATTGGCATGAAGTTAAATCAATGATAGAGTACATTTTCCAAAATACTGATATAATGATAACAGTTTTCGAACTTCCTGAAATTTCTCGAATTCAACTAAATATAAATGTCTAAACACACAATACAAAACACTAAAATCAACAATATCCAACAACACGCAGTATCTCCATGAACTCAATAATTACGATAAAATATTAGAATTCATCCGAACCAGTATAGACACTAAAATTACAAACATCGGATTATATGCTAGTCACCGAAATAAACGTGGCCTCATAGATGGATTGGGAACTATTTTCAAATCCTTAACCGGAAATTTGGACGCCGAAGACGGTAAAAGATATAATGACATGTTAGCACATATGCAAGAAAATGAGCATAATTTAGAAAATCTAATTAAACAAGCGTATTCAGTAAACCACCAAATTATCACAAATTTTAATAAAACAGTTATTGACATTCAACATAATGAAGAAATATTAAAATCTAAAATTTTACAACTTTCAGAAATAATAAATAATACACATATCCAAGACATTCTTTATGCCAAAAATATTTACGACCAACTAATTATACTATATAACTCGGAGCTCAATATCCTACAAGATGTTGAGAACTCTATTACCTTCTGTAAATTAAGAACCCTACACCCAAATATAATACACCCTCTTGAATTATTGTCAGAACTTAATAAAATATCTAAATTCTATCATGCACAACTGCCATTCGAACCTAGACAAGAAAATTTACTTGATTTTGAATCCTTATTAAAAATTAATTGTAAAGTGAAACCTACACAAATAATTTATTTTATTTCCACCCTAATCAACTTTGAAAAAAAATTCAAATTATTTTATTTATATCCATTCCAACAAAATATGGTTCAGATTTTGTTACAATCATTTCAAATACAAAATATCTTCTAAAGTCGGATAAGGAAATTATCCCTTTAAGTGACATGTGTGTACGAGCAAAAATATTCCAATGTCCTAATAAATATCACGCCCACTTTTCTTCAACCTGCGAGGAAGAAATATTCCAAGAGCAGACATCTAACCACTGCTATTACACAAAAATAAATTTAATAGAAAACCACATTGAAGTGATTCCAGAACTCAACAAATACCTAGCCGTCTTCCCTAAGTAAGAAAATGTAGTAATTAAATGCCTACAAGATACTAGCATCAAACCATTAGTGGGAATCTACTTAATAAACAATGAGAATAATTGTGAAATTTACTTTAAAGATAAAAAATTGGTATTTTCAAATAAATTTCAAGGACGACCATTACTATTACCTAAATTAAACTTCAAAATTCAAACACAACATATTACAAACTTCTCCATTAACCTAAATCCATTAAAACTTAATGATATCTCCTTTAACCCAATGGTCCCTATAAAAGAAGAATCCATCAACATTCATATTCCTAGTATTTGGTCTCTGCTGCTGTATATCATGATTGCAATCACCGCCGGCTACTTTTCCATAAAATGGATAAGAACAAAAAGAGCTGCATGTTCCTGCTCAAGAAAGACACCACCCGAAATTCAGCCAGAGGATATCGAACTTCAACTTCCAGGGGGAGCTCAATTCTAAGGATGGAGGAGTTATAGTGTTCCACTCACCACCAAACTGCTGACATAGACACCTTCCTCCGAACGTGACATTAGTAATATGTAAAGTTATTTAGTATGTAGATGTAATAATGTTAGTCAGTTCAGATTCAGACTTAGAAGTAGAAACACATGTAATTGTAATACTTAAATATATCTTTTTTTAAACTAAGTTGGTGGTTTGAGAAAGTTAACTTAAGTTATATGTATATATATATATATATATATATATATATATATATATAGTATATATATATATATATATATATATATATATATATACATATAACTTAACTTAACTTTCTCAAACCACCAACTTAGTTTTAAAAAAGATATATTTAAGTATTACAATTACATGTGTTTCTACTTCTAAGTCTGAATCTGAACTGACTAACATTATTACATCTACATACTAATAACTTTACATATTACTAATGTCACGTTCGGAGGAAGGTGTCTATGTCAGCAGTTTGGTGGTGAGTGGAACACTATAACTCCTCCATCCTTAGAATTGAGCTCCCCCTGGAAGTTGAAGTTCGATATCCTCTGGCTGAATTTCGGGTGGTGTCTTTCTTGAGCAGGAACATGCAGCTCTTTTTGTTCTTATCCATTTTATGGAAAAGTAGCCGGCGGTGATTGCAATCATGATATACAGCAGCAGAGACCAAATACTAGGAATATGAATGTTGATGGATTCTTCTTTTATAGGGACCATTGGGTTAAAGGAGATATCATTAAGTTTTAATGGATTTAGGTTAATGGAGAAGTTTGTAATATGTTGTGTTTGAATTTTGAAGTTTAAATTAGGTAATAGTAATGGTCGTCCTTGAAATTTATTTGAAAATACCAATTTTTTATCTTTAAAGTAAATTTCACAATTATTCTCATTGTTTATTAAGTAGATTCCCACTAATGGTTTGATGCTAGTATCTTGTAGGCATTTAATTACTACATTTTCTTACTTAGGGAAGACGGCTAGGTATTTGTTGAGTTCTGGAATCACTTCAATGTGGTTTTCTATTAAATTTATTTTTGTGTAATAGCAGTGGTTAGATGTCTGCTCTTGGAATATTTCTTCCTCGCAGGTTGAAGAAAAGTGGGCGTGATATTTATTAGGACATTGGAATATTTTTGCTCGTACACACATGTCACTTAAAGGGATAATTTCCTTATCCGACTTTAGAAGATATTTTGTATTTGAAATGATTGTAACAAAATCTGAACCATATTTTGTTGGAATGGATATAAATAAAATAATTTGAATTTTTTTTTCAAAGTTGATTAGGGTGGAAATAAAATAAATTATTTGTGTAGGTTTCACTTTACAATTAATTTTAATAAGGATTCAAAATCAAGTAAATTTTCTTGTCTAGGTTCGAATGGCAGTTGTGCATGATAGAATTAGATATTTTATTAAGTTCTGACAATAATTCAAGAGGGTGTATTATATTTGGGTGTAGGGTTCTTAATTTACAGAAGGTAATAGAGTTCTCAACATCTTGTAGGATATTGAGCTCCGAGTTATATAGTATAATTAGTTGGTCGTAAATATTTTTGGCATAAAGAATGTCTTGGATATGTGTATTATTTATTATTTCTGAAAGTTGTAAAATTTTAGATTTTAATATTTCTTCATTATGTTGAATGTCAATAACTGTTTTATTAAAATTTGTGATAATTTGGTGGTTTACTGAATACGCTTGTTTAATTAGATTTTCTAATTATGCTCATTTTCTTGCATATGTGCTAACATGTCATTATATCTTTTACCGTCTTCGGCGTCCAAGTTTCCGGTTAAGGATTTGAAAATAGTTCCCAATCCATCTATGAGGCCACGTTTATTTCGGTGACTAGCATATAATCCGATGTTTGTAATTTTAGTGTCTATACTGGTTCGGATGAATTCTAATATTTTATCGTAATTATTGAGTTCATGGAGATACTGCGTGTTGTTTGGATATTGTTGATTTTAGTGTTTTGTATTGTGTGTTTAGACATTTATATTTAGTTGAATTCGAGAAATTTCAGGAAGTTCGAAAACTGTTATCATTATATCAGTATTTTGGAAAATGTACTCTATCATTGATTAACTTCATGCCAATTTAATTCGTCCAAGCCACAAGCAATTTTAGGAATGCTCAAATTTTTATTTTTTTATTTAGACAGAATTCTTTTAATTTAAAAGTGTATAAAATAAACCTTGTTTAGTAGGTTTGTTGAAATATCTTTCTATTGTTATTAAATAAATTAAATATCTATTTTGATATTTTAAATAGACTAGATTATGAAGTTGTGGTTTTTGTGCTTGGAGTTTATCAAAGTTGCTAAATTTAATTTTGAATGTTTCTGCTATTCCAGATTTCATTTGTAAGTCTTTACTTACAGAATGAGCTAGACTAGAATCTGGTGATGCATTAAATAAATCACCTGTTACTTCTATAATGATATTTTTAGAATTTTGATTTTTATTATTTAAGTAATCCTGATATATAATTAAAGGTGACTCGTTATCAAAATTTTTTGGTTTGTTTTGGGTTACGTCATCGTCTTTTGGTGTGTGTTTTGTTTTGACAGTCGAATGTAGATCTATACGCCTCAAAACAAAATGTGATCAAAATGTTTAAGTCGTAAAATTAATACATAAGATTATACTATTTAATCGAAATGGCGTGTAGAAGTGCGGTCTGTCTAAGCGGCTTATATGATATACGATTAAAGTAAGCATAAAAGTGTTCCTACAAACTTATCGAACTAGTGAACCACATTTCATAAATAGTTTAGATATATTAAACACAATTAAACAAAATAATAAACCGTGTTAGTGCTAAAACACAGGTGATTCAAATTAGAGGTTAGATTCTGGAAAAACGTAAGTTACTCACAATTCTATCTGTTTAAGACCTAAAGAACATACAGCAGAGAGTTAAATAATTTAATACAGTCTACAAGGTGCTCTACATATCCTAAAAAACATAAATATCATTAAAAGCGCTGGAAAATTAAACTGACAGTTCAAGGGAACACGTTTCAAGATCTAAAATTGTGTTCTAAAAGTATTGTGTTCTAAACGAAAGGATCTAAATTTAAATTTGAATAATAAAAAATTAATATAAAAATTGTCTAATGTATAATATATATATATATATATATATATATATATATATTAAATATAAAAAAAATAAATAAAAAAAAAATAATAAAAAAAATAATGACAAAATAGAATAAATAATAATAATATTAATAATTACTACAATTAGAATAATATTTATTTAATACAACACAACTACATAATATAACTAAAAAGACCAGCAAGAGCATGGTGGAACATACGGATTTAATAAATATCATGAAAGAACAATTCAAAATTCACTCTGAACATGAAACGGAAACAAAATACTGGCTCATGAGAAAGAATTTAATAGGAAGAACATTGTAGTCTTTGGCCTAGAAGAAAGGGAAGAAAGTATTGGGACCTAGAAAAAAGAATCATAAGCTTTATTCAGGGAACATCGGAGTCAAAATCAACCCGGAGGAAATTGACTTTATAAAAGAATCGGAGCTAGAAACCAAACGGCCAGACCGATAAAAATCGGGTTCACCACGTGGCGGAAGAAACTACAAGTATTACAAAACAGAAAATCACTTAAAGACATAAATTTATTTATTGAGGAGGATTATCCCAAGGCAGTTGTGGAAGCTAGGAAAATACTGCGCCCTCTCCTAAAACAATTCAGAGAGGAAGGAAAGCACGCCATTATAAAATACGACAAACTATACTGCAATGGCCAAGAATTTATGGTAGAAAATCAGAAAATAATGCAAGGAAATAAAATTTTAAACCAACAGGAAACCACATAGAGACAAGGACATCATAAAACAGTAGACAACAATATGAAGTAAGAGAATACTCACAAGGAAAAAAAAATGAGGAACCAGTTAGGAGCGAGAACGCACGAGTAGAAAAAACACCACAAACCGAAAAAAAAGGTGGCCTTCGGATAATGAAGAGACATTAAAGGAAAAACAAGAAAATAGTACAGGCAACCAAAAAAAGAAAGGAAAACATGATGGAACAAAAAAAACTACATTACACGAATATCTACGTCCAAGATCCAACTCCGACTCTTCCTTAAAAACAAAACCAGGCACATCTAACGATGAAGTATACCAACCTACTAACATGGAATACACCGCATAGCAACTAAAAAACCTCCGCAAATTTCATACGACTACACCGCCAAAGACAATGGATATGATTATTGAAAAGCTAAAACACTATAATATATTTTGAAAAGCAGAAGGTAATGGCAACCCACTGCTAAATCTTGCCCAGGAAGCTATGGAAAGAGAAAAACAAAATAATTACACACAAACCACTGAAACTATAAAGAATAATCAAGTAAGGAAAAATAAAACCAAAAACGGAACTCAACAACAAAAAATTATAAAAACAAATGGAAAATTGGTACATGGAATGTAAGAACTCTATACAAAAAGGCAAACTTCAAAATGTATTAACAGAAATAAAAAGATTAAACATAAAAATTTGCGGAATAAGCGAAACCAGATGGACAGACCAGGGAAATATGAAAATAAGAGGAGGAAGAATAATTTACT